>BSBK01009804.1:0-170000 GCA_027943335.1 Chamaecyparis obtusa
ATATATAGATACATATATGTATCTATATATACATACATATATGTATATATATATATATACATATATGTATACATATATACATACATATATGTATCTATATATACATAATATATGTATATATATATACATATATGTATCTCTATATACATATATATACATATATGTATATATATATATATATATACAATATGTATATCTATGTATGTATGTATGTATATATATATATATATATATACACATATCTATATATATATATACATATCTATATATATATATACATACATATATATGTATATAGAGATACATATATATATATGTATATAGAGATACATATATGTATATATATATATACATATATGTATGTATATATAGATACATATATGTATGTATATATGTATATTGTATATATATATATATATGTATATGTATATGTATATATATACATATATGTATATATATATATAGATATATGTATATATACATATATATAGATATATGTATATATACATATATATATCTATATATCTATATATAGATGTATATATATGTATATATATATATATATATATATGTATATATATGTATATATATATATATATGTATATATATGTATATATATATATATATATGTATGTATATATATATATGTATGTATATATATATATATGTATGTATATATATATATGTATATATATATATTATATATATATATATATATATATATATATATATATATATATATATATATATATATATATATATATATATATATGTATATATATGTGTGTGTGTGTGTGTGTGTGTGTGTGTGTGTGTGTGTTCTCTCAGCTTGATGATGCAGGATGCGGGTAGCAGGCATCGACTTCACCTAGCTACACAGGTCTGAGCGCGCCTTCAAATCCTCAAACGTTATTGTGTTGAGATATTGCAATGATACTCTCAAGGATTCCTTGTTGACTTAGGTTCATGTTAGCAGGTCACCTTAATTAGGGGTTTGAATAGTATATTATCTTTCCTTGATTTTGAGATTTATGTTTTTGAGTATGTTTTCATTGTTCTTTTATAGATATTTATAATGTTTTTCTATCTTTTTAATATAAATTGGATTTATGAGTTATGTATTATATATGTATATGTATATATGGGTGCACACATATATACCTATGTATATATAAATAGTTATGATCTATGTGTTTTATTTGCATGTATAGTTGTATTTGTATGCTTATAGAATAAATGATGAATTTTAAAATAAGATAAAATAAATGAGAGAAATAAATTCCTTTTTGGTAAAACTAGCTTACCTAGGAGTTTTTAACCTGAGACCTCTTAGGAGTTAGGGTAGTTTGTTTCCATTTGGGCTACGTGAGTTCTTGAGAGTTATCTACTCTAGTTATGGTCTTAATAGGTAAAATAAGTTAATAAAAAAAAAATATAAAACATCTAATTATGTTATGGGAGTTGCTTTAGTTTCTTAAACCAACTATAGTAGTTGGAGTAGTTTCTTCTAGTAAAGAAACTCCTCCAATCATATAGTTGTCTACTAATATTTGGAAGAAGAGGAGATTGGAGGATGGGAGGAAATTTGGGGATTTCTGGAAGATTGATAGTTTGTGTTGGCATGATAATATTGATAATAGAGTTTTAGTAGGAGGTTGGGGATGTTCTTAGAGAAGAAAGGAATTTCTTTATCTTAGAAAGATTTAGGAAGAAGTTGTTTTTGGAATGGTCAACTTTCAAAGGGATTTCTCCGCAAGAATCTAGGTAAGGTTTGGAACAAGGGAAATCACCTCATTGCCTATGTGTGTGTGTGTGTGTGTGTGTGTGTGTGAATATATATAATATTCATATGGCTTGCAAATTTCCTATTTTTAAATAATATATTGATTTGGTTATGTTAGAAATGTGTAATGTATTTGGGAAGATTGGTAAATTAAATAATGTAATATATCTTTAAAATTTCTTCATGGGAGGGTTATTATTGTATATATAGATATAATTTAGTGTTCTTCTCTCTGTATGTATGGTTTAGGAAATTTTAGGGAAGATTAGGAGTGTTTTTAAGACGGATTGGGAAGATTTGTTCGTAGTTTTTCCTTCTTGTTCCTAATGCAGATTTTTGCATTGAATCCTCAATTTATTTTTGTTTCTACAAGATTGGGGATGTATGATGTGTTGGAGAGGGGTTATTGATGTGGTACTGAGAGACCTTAATCAGGTCCACCTCATAAAACTTTTCCCAGGCACCTTCCATACTTCATTTTGGTTGTAATTTCAATCTAGGTCAATTCTGGGAACGTTTGTGTCAGTTCTCATATGAGTAAACTATTGTGAACCTATTTAATCATAGTAAAATATTATTATCATTATATATTTCTATGATGATACTCATATTATCCTCTGATAATACTCATACTAGATTTTTAGGGTCATGAGAGTCCATTTTGATCACTTTATGTCTTGGGGTTTGGTTTGTTTCTTCTGTATTTTGATCCTAACCCTTGTCTACATCATTTCACCTCTATGAATGTTAAAATTAATGATTAAGGTAAATCAATTTTTTTTTTTTGAGGTCTCTTGTGTTTGACATTCATGTTATGATTCTTTTTATACATATGGATAATGTTAGGACTCATCCTGATGGCTTGAGTGCGCAGGAGAGTTTCCTTAACCTATGAATCAGAACATTTGTAATATTTCCTTATTCTTTTGGCTTTTCTTTGGGATATGGGACTAGGTACCCTAGGTAAGTGGCTCACCATAGGTGTTGGAACCCAAAGTGGTAACCAGAGGATCCTATGGGTGAGTTTGTAATCAAGTAATAACCATAAAAATTAACTTGGGAAAGGAGGTTTAAAAAGATAATGAAGGACATAATGATAAAATCCATAGAGACCTGTTGGAGTATCAAGACCATGAGTAACTACTAAGGTGGATCCTTTGCATGAAAATGACACTGAGGTTACATGGTGAAAGTCACCTAGATGGTATACTAGAACCTTAACCTTTGTTTATTGTATGGTGATATATTGTTTCTTATGTCCTTTCTCTTTGAGTTTAAGTGAATGATTATTTTCCTTATATTTCCTTAGGCCTTGTGAGTACCTTGGTTTTATCTCCTAGCAGAGGAGGTGGAACTTCAAAAGTTTTAGATGGTTGGGTGGCATATCTCTTTTGAAGTACTATATGTGCCTCATGTCTTGGCTTGGATTCAAATTTATGGAGAGAAGAAGACTTCCTATATTGTGTCATGTAACATTATTTTTCCCAAACAAGACATAAAGATATATTTGTATGCCCTATTTAAATTTGATGTAATTGTATTTGAAATTAAAAGAAAGAATCAATGTAATTAGGGAGGGGTAGTTTTAGGAACATTTACAGGTATTTTTATATGTAATTCCTAAAGATGTAATATTGAAATGTAATTTTGTATTTTCTACCCTATCTCTCTTTGAATCATTGAAATGGAAAAATAAAAGTAAGGATTTCTAAAATTCAAGCTTACTATGTTTTGGAAGTATAAATATTCTATGTTGACACAAGGTAGGAGGCGGCAAGGGCCAAATTTGATGGCACACCTTATCAGATCACCCTACTTAGCTACTATGGGGAAGCCACAACAACAAAGTGAGAAGGAATGCAGGATCCTTATATATTAATCATCAATTTCAACATACATGTCAGGCTGTAAGGCCTTCCTAGTTAGGGCCAGATATTACAATGAAGTACAAAAGTCCTCAAACATGCGAGGATCTGTAGACAATCTCCAATCTATCTTCTATCATCTACTATTTAACTTACTCTCTAATCTCCTACCAAACATATACTTAAATAAAAGAACCAACCAAAAGATGAGTCGGCATCCAGATCAAAAAATTATGGAAGGGATGACCAAATAGGTCCACATGCTTCCCAATAGTGGTTACAATCATTAAACCCTTGACCCAAAATAATTACACAAGTTGGCCTTGAGAGAAAGCAGATCTACACTACTCGGTAAGTAGTGATAACCGAGCGACATACAAGCATCGCTGAGCACTAGTGAATTAATCGATGGCCCAGGAGATAACCGACCATACTTGGTAACCAAAGGAAACTGATGAACATTGAACCAACTTGGTTCAAGAAAAAATTGACCAACACCGAACCAACTCGGTTAAAGAGGAAACTGACCAACACTAAAATCTTCAAACTTCTTTTTGGTGACACAGGATTGCTAGGGACCCAAGATGCTCCTGCATCAAACACTTGGGGTTGATTTGGAATGATTCTCTAAATCATTAAGTCTCAACAAACCAAGCTACATCCAACTCAAATTATGAAATCTGTGAACTGTCTTCCATCGGTCTGTTCTTCCACTTAACCAAATATTCCAAATACTGTAATACCCCAAAAATGGGCTATAAGTTCATTAACCTCCTACATCTTCAATTCGAATGAAATCGACATCAAAGTCCTAACCTAAGGCACATCTAAACATCATCGAATCATAATTGATTATCTTAAATTTTGCATCGGGGAATATTCCTAATTATCTTAATTATTTTTAATTTAATGATTATTTGGCGATAAATCACATTTATCCTAAGTTTGATTAATTGAATATTTTCATATTTAATTAATTAGATTTAATATTTTCCACTTAATTATGTAATTAAATTTAATTCTATCTATTATTAATTGTATTATTTAATTTTGACAATAAATCAAAATTCCTATCTTTAATTGATTAAATTCTTATTTAATTAATTAAAGCATGTTGTCATTATTTAATAGTATAATTTTTAATAAAAGTTTGAATAAATAGTTAATTAACCCATAAATTAATTATTCATTTTCAAAAATCAGTTGAGTTGAGGATAAATCACTTTATTTATTTATTTAATTCTTAATTATTATGCATATTCAAAAGAAACAGTTAAACTCCAAATCAGAAAATCAATGCAAGTTATTGACTTTTTGGAACTCAACATCCTTTTGGAGTTCAAAAAGCTGATCTAAACTCTAATTTGAGTTAAAAAGCTGTTTTTGCATGTTTTTGCATGATTTTGAGAATTAACTATCTTTCATGATCAGATAACTCAAAAATCAAGATGAGTTAATTTGAGTGATTTATGGCTTTTATCCATGCACCTCCAAAGCCCTGGATTTATATAAATTAAAGGCTTTAGCTCTTCACAAATCATCTCATATTTTGCACAATCACGCTGGAGAATTGGAATTGAAGAATCAAAGCTCTTGCGAATCGACATCTTTGTGAGATCAATCTTATTTTTGCATTCATATTACATATCATTGTTAGATTCATAGCATATCAGTTTTCATATAGATTAATTTCATATCAGTTTTCAATTCATTCTTATTGCATAGAAAAATAAAAAAAAATAGATTAATTGCATTTATTCCATATCTAGAATTGCATTCAAATCCTTCATTTAGGTGTCGTCTAGGTCACTGATCTCGATTACAATCTGAGAACATTAATCTCGCACCTATTAGAAGGCAGTAAATCGCTTGGTTAGATAGCTTTCAATTTTGCATGATTTTGATTATCACTAACCTCTAATGTTTTACTGAGTGTTGTGTTTACAGATCAGGTACAATTTTCACACACACAAATACTATTTTCCTCTTGTGCTTCTACCAATTCTCTATTCCAAAATCTGTTCAACTTCTTCCTCTTGCTTCTTAGGATAATCTATTAGTACTGTCATGTCTTCATCAGGTTCATGGTACTCATATAAATCAGAAACATTGAAGATTGGTGAAATATCCATGTCATTAGGTAACTCAATCTCATATGCATTCCCACTATCAAATCTTCTCAATATGTTGCAAGGACCAAACTTCTTCATCTTCAGTTTCCCATATGTTCCAATAGGAAATCGGCCTTTCTTCAAATGAACCATCACTTCTTCTCCAACATCAAAAGTTTTATGTCTCCTTGATCTATCAGCTCTGTCTTTTTATTTTTGATTACTTTTCTCCAGGTTGAGTTTCACATCTTCATGCAATGTCTTCATGTATTCAACAAATTGTTCTCCTTTAGCACTTCTCTTTTCCTCAGCAACATCTCTCAAATATGATATACCTCTCAGTTGTATGCCATTTACAATCTCAAAAGGTGTCTTGCCATTACTTCTATTTACTGAATTATTATATGCAAACTATGCTTGTGCCAACATAGAATCCCAATTAGTCAGTGTGTCCCCAACTAAACATCTCATAAGATTTCCCTAACTTTGGCTTACAACCTCTGTTTTTCCATCAATCTTTGGGTGAAATGTAGAACCATATTTCAACTTGGTACCAAACTTTCTCCAAAGAGTCTTCCAAAAGTATCCAACAAATTTACTGTCTCGGTCAAAGATAATGCTCCTCGATAATCCATGCAATCTTATAATTTCCTTAAAGAAAAGATCTACTATATTTACTGCATCTGATGTCTTCTTACAAGGTATAAAATGTGCCATCTTAGAGAATCTATTTACCACCACAAATATTGAATTGTTACCTCTTACTGTCTTCAGTAAGCCAAGAACAAAATCCATACTGATGTCACTCTTCACAAATTTCTGAACATCCTTATACAACTGTGGCCAAAAGTATTTCTCTTTCAGCAAACTCAATGTCTTATCAATTCTAAAATGTCCAGCCAAATCACTACTATGTTTCTCTTTTATCATATTTGTTGTCATTGCTCCCCTCGGTATACATAATTAAATTCCTTTAAACAACATACCTTCCTGAATGAAATAATCTTCCTATTTTGTACTCAGTTGATCTTGAATAGGTGCTCTATACTTTCTCCATGGCTCAGAAAAATCAGGGTCAATTTCATAAGAATCTCTCATGTCATGAAAACCAAGAACATTCAATTTCATCTCTTTCATCAAAGATCTTCTTCTAATCAATGCATCAACAACTCGGTTAGTGATTCCACTTTTATGCTTGATCACAAATGTATAACTTTGCAAATATTCAACCAATTTCATATGTCTTTGATTCAACTTATTCTGACTACCCAAATATTGTAAAACTTTATGATCGGTATACAACACAAATTCACTCGGTATCAATTAATGTCTCCATTTCTTCAATGCTTGAACAATAGCATAGAATTCTTGATCATACATAGAATATTTCCTCCTAGCATCATTCAACTTTTCACTAAAGAAAGCAATAGGTTTACCTTCTTGACTCAACACAGCTCCAATTGCACTACCACTTGCATCACATTCAACTTGAAAAACTTTATTGAAATTAGGTAAAGACAAAATAGGTAATTCAACAACTCTCTGCTTCAATGCCTCAAAACTCTTATTTACTCCATGTGTCCACTTGAACTCTTTCTTGTCTCCTCTCATTGTCTCAGTCATAGCCTTACAAATAGAACTAAAATTCTTAATGAACTTTCGGTAAAAACTTGCCAATCCATGAAATGATCTTATCTCACTAGCATTCTCTAGTGTAGGCCAATTCAAAATAGCTTCAACCTTCTCAAGATCCATTTTCAAACCATCCGCTGACATCACAAATCCCAAATACATAATCTCTTCTTTCATGAAAGAACACTTTTTCAGATTAATCAACAACTTCTCCTCTTTCCATCTCTACAATACTTGTCTAACATGCAACATATGTTATTCTCTATTCTTGCTAAATATCAAAATGTCATCAAGATACACAATAACAAACTTACCCAAAAATTTCTTCAAAAATTCATTCATCAACCTCATAAATGTACTTGGTGCATTAGTTAAACCAAAAGGCATAACCAACCACTCATACAAACCTTCTTTTGTCTTGAAAGAAGTCTTCCATTCATCACCTTCTTTGATTTTGATATGATGATATCCACTTTTCAAATCAATTTTGTTAAAATAATTTGCTCCAGTTAAACTGTCCATTATGTCATCCATTCTCGGTATAGGAAACTTATATTTCATTGTTATTTTGTTGATTGCTCTAGAATCAGTGCACGTTCTCCATAATCCATTCTTCTTCGGTGCTAATACAATAGGTATTGATCAAGGACTCAAAATTTCTCTGATCAAACCTTTCTCCAACAATTCTTGAATCTGTTGGTTTAGTTCCTGATTCTTGGTAGGTGTCAACCAATGAGGTGCCTTGTTCGGTAAAATAGCCCCCGAAATCAAATCCATAAAATGATCAATGCTTCTTTTCAGTAGTAATCCATTAGGTACATTATCAGAAATGATATCTTTATACTTGGTGAGTATCTTATCAATCTCCTTAGGAGTATCATCCTCTATTTTCTTCCTCAGTTTGTTAGGAATAATAGAAAAACATACATCAATCTTTTTCAAATCTTTCACAAATTTTCTTCCTTCCATCAAATTTTTTTTCACAGATGTACAAATGCTACTGACAGTATCTTCCATTAATGGCATCAATATCTGCTTTCTACCATTAGCCCAAATGGTATACTTATGCAATCTCCCATCATATATAGCATGTCTATCATATTCCCAAGGTCTACCCAACAAAATATGACAACAATCCATAGGCATGATATCACATAACACCTTATCATAGTACTTTCTAATTTTCAAATTCACATAACATTGTTCACTTACCAAGAGTGTATGCTCATCTCTGATCCATGAGATTTGATAGGGCTTCGGGTGTTTCAATCTTTTCAACTGCAACTTAGTAACCATGTCCTCAGATGCCAAGTTCTCTGAGCTATCACTGTCAATGATTACCTTCCAAACTTCATCAGAAACTCTACATCTAGTCTTGAACAAACTTTTCCTTACCGGATCTTCCTTTTTGCCTTCACTCCAAAGTGCTCTTCAGACCATCAAGTTCTTTTCCATTTCAGGTTCATTCGGTGAATCCTCTTGTACCAAAGCATTTATGCTACTACTAATTCTTACTTGCATTTTTACATTCAAATGATCTATGTACTTTACCTCCATAATTATAATAAGTTCCTTGGAATCCACCTCTATTATAGTCACCTTGGTAACTATTGCCTCTTCCTCTATTAGAACTTTCACCTTTACACTCGGTCTTGCCTTTATCCAGGTTTGTCGTTTTAGGTTCAGATCCACCATCTTCACCACTAGATCTACCTCTTCCTCTCTGGAATTTTCCACCTTGACCTCTTTGTCTTTGTTCATGTCTCTTGTTCAATTTCTCCTCAGCTTTCAAAGAAAACTGATAAGCTTCTTCAAGGATTTCCAACTTAACCATGCTGATCTCTTCTTGGATAAAAACTCTTAGTCCATTCAAATATCTACCAATCCTTTCTATATCATCTTGATCATGTCTAGATCTGATATCTAATTTATAGAATTCCTCAATATATTCTTTTACCAAGCTATCTTTTTGCCTTAGACTTTGCATTCACCTAACTAGGTTAATCTGATAATCACAAGGTAAGAACTTGCCTTTCAATTTTTTGACCATCTTATTCCATACCTTGATTTTGTCTTTTCCTTTCCTCTTTCTATCCAATTGCAGATGTTTCCACCACAAGGATGCATGACTCTTCAATTTTGTGCTTGCAATTTTCACCTTCTTATCCCTAGGGATATTTTCATATTCAAAGTATTTCTCCATCTTGGTGATCCAATCCATCAATTCATTCGTATCCAATTTTCCACTGTAATAAGGAGGGTTGAAATGTGGTGTAGACTTTAGACTTGTCAAAGCCTTCAAGAATCTTTCCTCACCCTAATCCACCATAGGTGCAGGATCTAGAGTCGCTTGTTCTTCCTCCATCTCATCATCACTAACATCTTCAAGATGTCTTCCTCTACACTGGGCTGTCTCAACAGCTTCCAATCTTGCAGCAATTTGCCTTAGCATATTAGCCAATCCTGGATCTGCATCACACTTCCCATGAACCATCTTGGATCCTTTGCAACTGTAGGTCAGATCACAATCTACTACCCTACAACAATCAACTAGGACTCACAAGAAGGAACCAGCAAATCTAGATTCACAAACCTAGATCGAGATCTCACCTCACTTTGATACCACCTGATGCAAGGTAGGAGGTGACAAGGGCCAAATTTGATGGCACACCTTATCAGACCACCCTACTTAGCTACTATGCGGAAGCCACAACAACAAAGTGAGAAGGAATGCAAGATCCTTATATATTAATCATCAATTTCAACATACATGCTGGGTTGTAAGGTCTTCCCAGTTAGGGCCAGATATTATAATGAAGTAAAAAAGTCCTCAAACATGTGAGGATCTACAGACAATCTCCAATCTATCTTCTATCATCTACTATCTAACTTACTCTCTAATCTCCTACCAAACATCTACTTAAATACAAGAACCAACCAAAAGATGAGTCTTCATCCAGATCCACAAATCACGGAAGGGATGACCAAATAGGTCCACACACTTCCCAATAGTGGTTACAATCATTAAACCCTCGACCCAAAATAATTACACAAGTCGGCCTTGAGAGAAATCAAATCTACACTACTCGGTAAGCAGTGATAACCAAGCGATAGACAAGCATCACCGAGCGCCAGTGAATTAATCAATGGCCCAAGAGATAACCAACCATACTCGCTAACCAAAGGAAACTGACGAACACTGAACCAACTCGGTTAAAGAAGAAACCGACCAACACCGAACTAACTCGGTTAAAGAGGAAACTGACCAACACTGAAATCTTCAAACTTCTTTTTGGTGACACAGGATTCTTAGGGACTTGAGATGCTCCTGCATCATATGTGTAGATATGGTTAATTGGGAAAGAAATGAAAAGGAAAGGATAGATTTATTTACCTTAGGAAAGAAATAATATGTTCTTATATTTTCTCAAAAATCTAAAAGTTATGTAAGGTAGAAAAATGAAATGAATTCAATAAGTTAGTTAATTGAATCAATGGTTTTAATATTGGTAAAAAAATTAGGAAGGGAATCTTTAAGGACATATTCATATGTAGGATTATCAAATGAGATTTTGGTAATGTTTAAAAAAAAATTAGTTATATTTCTTGTACTTTAGCACTGTTCCTTATGGGTTAACTAGTAGGGACATTATAGATATCATAAATTATTCCTTGCATGTGGAGTTTAATGTAGGATCATTATGCTCACTCCTAATTTTATTCAGCCTTTTAAAGTTTGGTTATCTCTATGAGCTTTAGGGTGAAGTAGTTGTTAGTTTTGGTTTGGGTTGACGTATTGTATATTGATCTACATTATATTATCTAACAAAATTAAAACTTTAATTCGAACTAAAAGTAAATGGATTCTTGGCAATACAAGAACAATAAGTCAAAATTTCTATAGGGAGTTAAATCAAACATCATGTTAGACAATTGCAGTTATATTGTTATGTAGTTCAACAATTTATCATCTCCATGTTCTCAATTTTTAAACTGAGAAGATAGTTTCCCTAAGGGACGGAGTTGGGTTTTGGATGAAATGAGAGAAAGGGAGAATTTTTTATTCACAAAAGGCAACTTGATGGTGAAGGGATAAGAAAACATCGACATTGATGTGCAAGGTGATGTGTCATGTTGATTCTAAAATTACTGAGTCTATAATTGTGTATGTGTATTTTGATTCCCAAAGAATTAGGAACATTGTAAAAGCCTTGATAACATCTTCCAATAAAGTGTTTTCTTTATTCTAATTTTGATTATTATTTTCCCTCAACTATAATTATATGTGTGTCATTCAGGCCACTAAAGAGATTGTATGATTTCTCTAGTAATATTTCTAGTTTCAACAAAACAGTCCATCAATATTTTTTCTATATATTGTTGTCATTATATTTTTGTTGAGGTTATTATCATAGTAGAATCAAAATATTTAATTCATGTCTCTTTAATGTGTTCTTGAATAACATTTTGAGTTGTTTTCTCCTTGAGGGAAAAGTAAATGGTATTTATTAAGGTTTGAGCATGTTGACTATCATTGTGGTTCTAGTGATTTGATATCCAAGAATGAAAAGCTACAATACATGACCACATGTGGTTGAATGATTGACAAGAGCATGCTTTTAATAATATGTTATGCATTCCAATGCCTCCTTTCCCAACATGACTTCTAGAATAGTGGAAGTGAAGGGTAAACACTTAAAAGGCCTACCCAAAGATTTCTTAGAGGTATTATGGATCTAGTGTATAAACATGTTTTTGAGTGATGAGTTGAGATTATTTTTTGCCTCAAAACTAACTTGAATATTTTTTGTGAGGGAAGGTGATATTGGAGCAACAGGAAAATTTTTTGTACGAGAGGAAACATTAAAAATAGGAGCATCCAAATTTAGAGGCCCTCGGTAGAAGAGCCATTTCACCCATTCTCCATGAGCGAGACACATGAATTTTAAAATGGATGATGAATAAGAGCACAAGAGTCCATCAAAGAACCTATTTTAATGTAAATTTTCATACCTTTTTTGTCATATCTAATTTTATACTTTTTAAAATTAACTTACAATATTTTTATTTGTATAATCTAGTATAGATTTATCACTTAATAATAAAGATCACCTAATAGGAAACAAATTTAATGCCTATAATGAAAAAGTATTATAATTTGACATTACATAAATTTCTCTATTTTGGTGTCATTTTATAATATAGAATATTTTAGAGCTCATTCTACCCATCTTTAGGCAATTTCTCAATTCATACCTTAAATAATTTTAGATAACTGTAATTTTGTAATTGGTACCTTTTATAATTTTAGACAATTTTTATTCTATAATTAATATCTTACACAAATTTTAAGCTTCAATTTATTGCATTTCTCTTTTCAAACACTCTACAATATTCTAACATGCTATACTAAGATTTGGTTAGTTGTGCAATTTTCATCTCTACTTTCAAGCTTTCTACATGATCCTAGAATTTATATTTCTTGGGGTAATTTCTTGTGCTTTACCTTAGCTTTTAATATTTTCATTTCTATATTGTTTTCCAGATCTTTGGCTGCCATAATTCTTAACCCTCCTTCATCAATACATATATAATAATAGTCAAAACCTTTATTTCAAATTTTGTCATTTAGATTATTCTTGTTAATTTTTTATGTATATAGTATTTTAAAAGGACACAATTTACTTATTTTCATTTAATTTTTCATGGACATTAAAAATACCATATTTATTTTTTCAAAGGCCACATTTGTTTTCTCATGTTTTAGACACATGTAAATTTGATAACTCTATCATATCAAGGTTTTGAAGATCAATTTTATGTTATATTTCTATCGTTTCTCCTAAATCATTGTATTTGTTATTTCTTTTATTTTATATGTAGATCATATATTTTTGTTATATTATAGATTTCTATTGTTATCACTATTTCTTGTTGTTGCTTACGGACATGCTATTTTTATTCGAAATATTCTATCATCTTCTATATAAATTGTACATTTTTGTGCAAATATGATCAGAATGCAGGTAGACAATTGTAATTATATTATTATTGAGGAAGTGAGCTAGATATATAATGGGTTCTATTCAAGTTTTAATTTTATTTTTGTATGAGTTGAATTTAATGTGTATTAGGTTTGTTTGGTGAAAAACCACGTTTCAACTCTCAAAGAAATATCTAATACAGAATCTAGGTTGTGACTTTTAGTATTCCATTATTTATATTAATGTGAAATAGATTTTAAGTAAATTGATTTCTAAGTTAAATTGTGATTCTTGATACTCCATTGATAACTTTCAATTCTACCACCATGCCTCCCTTTCTCATAATTATTAGAAACAGAATGTACACCCTCCCAGAATAAACAATTATGGAAACTATAAATTGCACCAAAATAATAGTATAGAAAATTGGAAATGAACTCTTCGAAATATGGCAGTAAATTCATTAACATGCTCAAATCGAGAAACGAAACATGTTGGGGCCCAAGAAATACACAACGGAATCAAATGAAAAACATGGATTTATTTCCCTGAAGTAGTATATCAGGACCAGTGTCAAGATAGCTGGCCGATACAGAATCACTCATCTGTGCTTCAACATACAGTCGGCCTCTGTAGGCTGCCCGGTCAGCATAATAAACTGGAGACACGAGCGAGACAGGCTTTGTGCAGGTGGCGAACGTGAAACATAGATGGTAGAGGAGTCTCTGCAGCTGATCTGAACTGAACCCAATCTCGTTCTCCAGAACGTAATAATGCGTCGCCTTGCTCGTTCCCAGCTCGTTATCGTGACTGCACAGATAGAAGTTAACCGCCGAAGGCTGCACAATTAAATTAGAGTCCACAACTGTCCCCGATGGCACGTATTTGTCTACTGATTTCTGGAACAGCCTCGTACGATGCCGCTTCTGCGCTATTATGAAAGTAAGTTTTGGATCATAACGTTTTCCCCTTTGATTGAATGAGTCCTTCAACGCGGCTAACTCTTTCTTGCGGACCTCATTAAACTGACTATCACCAACCCCATCTCTGAAAAATATTATCCAGTCAGGCAATCTTCCCTTGAAGTTATCCCGTAGCAATTCCATACACATTTTTCCCAGGTTTGAAATTATTTCCTGACGGTGTGTCTGGCATTGGATTTTGACAACGTACTGGCTGAAATTGGAGTTTGTGCTCATAACAACAGCAGCAACTGACGGGCATTCTGTATCATGATTGGTCGGATGATTCACGTCTGCTCCGAAAAACACAACGTTAGAGTCTCCAATTCCTGGTAACTTATCCTTGAGAACCACATTGCTCCCGCCTAATTTGGCATTCACTTTGAGAGCGATATTTCCCAATATTTGCGAAGTACAATTTCTCACATTTTCAAATAGGCAGCATTGCGTTACCACACCTATTTCTGTCTCGCAGATAAGCTTGAGGTTTTTGTATCCAGGATGCTTGCTTTGCATAATACAAATTAAAATATCCAGCTCCTCCTTACGGACTTTCTCCAGTGTGGTCCTCAGCTTTACCCCATTGTTTAACACGTCCTGTGCAACATAGTAGATGAAGATTGGTTTTTTTTCGATATCGAGATCGTCTTTGACGAAAAAGTGTATGATTCCCCATTTATTATTTTTTGTCCCAAGGGAAACGGTGTTCCCGTTCTCGGGAGTCATGTTCCATTGCCTCTTATAGTCGCTTAGCGTT
The DNA here is from genome assembly GCA_027943335.1 of Chamaecyparis obtusa. Classification (NCBI taxonomy): domain Eukaryota; kingdom Viridiplantae; phylum Streptophyta; class Pinopsida; order Cupressales; family Cupressaceae; genus Chamaecyparis; species Chamaecyparis obtusa. The sequence continues at coordinate 15,095 of BSBK01009804.1, forward strand.
AGGTTTCGCTTACCCAACCCTAGGACAGGTGCGTCTAGTAAGCGTGCTTTCACTTCAGTCATTTCATGGTGCACACTTGTTTTAAAACCGGCAAGGTACGTTCCTCTGCGCTAACCCCGAGAACAAATGTCAATAATTGCATCAAAACTTATTAAGGACAGTTTTTTAAATAGTTTTACTGTTGTTCATATGGAGTTTGTGATATTTCGGTTTGTAAAGCATATTTACATTTGAAATTATACGGCTAGATGGGTCTTATTAAAGAGAGATGTAGTTTTAGTTGGAACGGGCAAACCTCTATATAAAATGCATTGGAGACAAAAATTTCAGATGGGTCGAAATACACTTTTTTTCCCAAGTTTTTGTGGATTTAAAGTAGACTATATATAGATGATGACGAACAAATGTTGAAAATCTCTGGAAAAATTTGGTGTTTTCTGTTTTTTAAAATTTGGTGAAAGTAGCATTTTGTAAACACACTGGATTTTGTGAAATTTTCAGCATTTGTTCTTCATGATCTGTATCCCCTCTACTGTAAATACCAAAAAAAAATCGAAAAAAAAAAATATGTTTCGTGAATCTGTTTTTGTTTTGTCCTTAATGCTTTTTGTATGGAGCTTAGCCTTTCTTTTTTCATTACCTTGAGTGCATACTTCTGAACCAAATTTAATGCATCATAAACTGTCCTAAAAATATTAATATTACATGAAGACTAAAAATTAAAAGTTTGAAAGTGAGCACTACTGCTTAATTTTAAGTTAATCTTGCATAAGAATAAATAATTAAATTTGTTTATTATACATAGACTACTAAGAACCAGACAAATTTTATTACCTATAATTTTTAAAATCAAAACTACTAAACTTACAACAATTTTACAAAATTTATAATTAATCATTGATCATAAACCATTTTAACTTATTCATAAACAAGCTTGTTAAATCCTGATAAGATTATAATTCTTGATAAGTAGGAGATATTTTCCACAGCAAGTCAAATTGTGATATTGCTATCAGGATTCAACTGTGTAGTTTTTTGAGTCAAACTCATTGACTCATGAATCATGGATCAATGAGTTTGACTCAAAAAACTACACAATTGAATCCTGATAGCAATATCACAATTATAATTCTTGTCAAGCAACCATTTAAATTTTACATATTGAAAGCTAGAACTGCATATACATAATCAATCGATACTTACTGTCCAGGTCCTTTTGAGTTTCCAATGATATTATTGATTTCCTCCTGCCTTCTCGATAGCTCGACAACCTTCCGTAATTTTTGTTCATGTTCAGTTTTCAAATTATGCTTGGGAACCCTCTGTCATTCACAAATAAAACAGAACTCCATAGGAACATAATTTTGTTTACCGGGCTTCGTGCTGAGCTCCAAACAAGGAAGCTTTACGTTCTCAATCGCTTTGTAATGTTTTCTATAGTATTCCACAATACTTGTTTCCACTCCATTAATTTCGAACTTAATGTCTTTGGGAAGTTCTTTAGTGATGCCCCCTACAGTGAACTTTTGTCCTGTCTGTCTGTGATTGACGGTCACCTTCAAACCCGTCAGAGCACTTTTAGCTTTGTTTCGCTGAAAATCACCGTGGGGGCTCAAGATACCTTCCTCCCTCAAATATTTCAATACAGAAATTTTCAGGTAGAAGGCCGCGACCGAATAATCCACGTTAAGATTTAGTCCCTGGTCTGTAGGCCTGAGACTCATTGAAAACCCATTTTCAGTTGCAATGCAAGACTTAGACTTAGAGGGAGTTGGTATATTATAGAAACCTTGTCCAATAATTATGTAGTTGCGTCTGATATTCTCTTTTACAACCGTATCCAATATTTTCAACAACTCCTGCTTCTCTTTCGCTTTCTGTAGTCTCACCGTATATCTATTAACGACACTGGCTTCGCATTCAGGGAGCTCCACTGTATAATCTTTCTCTTTCAGTTCGATTGGGCTGTAAAGGTTTAATTTGCCATCGTAGACAGACTTTCCATTACTGCTAAAATCGTCTATGAATTTACTCATAATGTCTCCTTCATCTGCCATAGACACATTAGTCCCGCTTCCAGAAGCCCCCGCAGGAGGTGCGCTGGATATGCGCACATTGTAATGGAATATATCCTGATAACGGCGCTCAAATTCAAGTTTGAAATGATTTACCACCAGATCAAGCTCCCGGTGTTGAGCTTCCCGCGTTCTTTCTCGAGCCTTGCCCTTACGGGCCGGCACAGTCTGCCACTCTCCATCTTACTCACTATCCATGAGTTTTTAATTATCTCGAACGAAAGTTTCCCTTCGCGCCTCTGTGAACCGCAACAAAGATTTAACTAAATGCTTTGGCAAAGTTAAACTTTAGCGGGACAGATGTAGACGGAGGGGACTTGTTCCTCTTCTAGAGAACAACAGAGGGACATATATAACCGATACAAATTCATTCGCTATGTTTCAAATTCTGAACAGTGTTCGCTAGAATGGATGGGGTGTCTTTTGGTTTCTTTCCATTTTTAAGTGCGAAACATATAACGCATACAAATCGATTCGTTTAGTCTACTGCAGAACGACAGGGGGAAATATAAAACATTCATGTGCCTTTATCGAAAACAATAAATGTTTTTATTGTGTGCCTTATACACATTATTTTGGTGGATCAAGCATACGTTCTACCTACCCAGCCTCAATTCTTAGCTTTATCTGCCTAATGGATTATTAGACAACTGGAAAGTAATCGATCTAAGCTTGAAATATTCTTCATCTGTACAATTTCTTTCCTCCCTTTATGTCAACCAAGCTTTCAATGGTCTTGATCTTCCTACTTCTATTTTAAATGTCCATGTCTAGATTTAAGAAGAGACTAATTTTTATATATCTATATATATAATATGGAGAGAGTAATCCTTCTCAAAGTATCTATTTTGATCAACTCTAACGCACACAAACTTTGTAATTTGATGAAAATAGGTGCTTCGAGAAGAATTACTCCGACGTATTATATATATAGGTATATATAACCTAGTAGTAGTTGTGGCACAACATGGAAGACATTTTATGATTTTCATTTTTTAAATAGATGGCGTAAGGGTTACTATTATGATTAGTGTTACTATTATGGCTAGTTCTACTATTATGGTTAACCTTAGTGGTAGGGTTATGGTAAAGGTTAGTGTTATTGTAACAATTAGGTTCGTCAATGTAAATAGGGCTAGTGTTAAACCTAGGGATATGGTTTGGGTTAATATTAGGGTCAAGATTAAACCTAGGGCTATGGTTTGAGTTAGTGATAGGGTCAAGGTTAGGATTAAGGTTAAGATTAGAATTACGGTCAAGAGTTGGTTTAGGTTTATGGTTTGGGTTAGTGTTAGGGCACTAAAGATTAGGATTAAGGATACAATTAGAATTACTATTAGGGTTATGGTTACCATTTATTATTATATTTTAGTATTTATGATTAGGGTTTAGCATTTAATGAGTATGATTATGGTTAGGGTTAAGGCTTATGGTTATGAATATAGTTACATTTAGGAGTTAGTGTTAAGGTTTAATGTTATGGTTAGAAATTTTTTAGGGTTAGGCTTTGAATTATGGTAAATGTTAGGGTTATGATTATTGTTAGAGTTAAAATTTAGGGTTAAAGTTAAGATTATTGATAGGGTTATAGTTAGTTTTATGGTTACAATAACGATTATGATCAACGCTTACGGTTAGGATTGGGATTAGGGTATAGGGTTTAATATTGGGTTAAGGACATACATTGTAGATAGTATTATGGTTGAGATTAGATCTTAGAATTAGGGTTATTGTCATGGTTAGGGTTTACATCATGGTTAGTATTATGGTTAGGGTTAGGAAACTGATTGTGCTTGAGATTATGACTCATTATTAGGATTATCATTAGGGTTAGCAGTTCCATCATGGTTAGCATTAAGGTTACGGTTAGGATAAAAGTTTGGCATTAAACCTAGGGATATGGTTTTGGCTAGTGTTAGGGTCAAGATTAGGATTAATATTAATATTAGAACTACAATTAGGATTTGGTTTAGGTTTATGATGATGGTTTACCATTTACAACTATATTTTAGCATTTATGATTAGGGTTTAACATTTAATGAGTATGATTATGTTTAGGGCTAGGGTTTAGGCTTTTGGTTAAGGTTATAGTTACATTTAGGATTCGGTGTTAAGGTTTAAAGTTAAGTTTAGGTTTATGGTTAGGGTTACAATTTTATTTAGGGTTAGCATTTAATTATGGTTACACTTAGGACTAGGGTTAGGCTTTAGATTATAGTTAGGGTCAGGGTTATGATTATTGTTAAAGTTAATATTTAGGTTTAGAGAGGGGATTAAATTGTTAGGGTTAGAGTTAGGTTTATGGTTACAATTATAGTTATGATCAAGGTTTAGGGTTAGGGTTAGATTAGGATTAGGGTATAAGATTTAAGGTTAGGATTATGGTTAGTGTAAAGATATACATTGTACATAGTATTATGGTTAGATTAGGGTTTTGAATATGGTTATGGTATAGGATTATAGTTAGAATTAATATTAGGGTGAGTCTTATGATTATGGTTAGACTAAGGGTTTAGATCATGGTTAGTACTATGGTTAAGGTTGGGGTATTTATTAGGGTTGAAATTAGGGCTTAGGATAAGGATTATCATTAGGGTTAAGGTTTACATCATGGTTAGTATTATTGTTAGGATTGGGATTTTGGTTACAATTGAGATTACAACTTAGGATTACGATTGTTATTAGGGTTAGAGTTTACAACATGGTTAGTATTAGGCTTAGGGTTAGGATAAAGGCTTAAGTTCATGACATGGTTTAGGTTATGGTTATTTTAAGGGTTCATGTTAGGATTAGGGTTAGCATTTAGGTCCAGGGTTAAGTTAAGGATTATTATTAAAGTGATGGTTTAGATCATGATTATTATTATTATGGTTAGAGTTGGGGTTTGGATTAGAGTTATAATTTAGGGTTTAGGATTAGGATTATCATTAGGGTTATGGTTGACATCTTGGTTAGTATTAGATTTAGGGCTAGGATAAATGTTTAGCATTAAACCTAGGGATATGGTTTGGATTAGTGTTAGGGTCCATATTTAACATAATATTAAGATTTGAATTACAATTAGGATTTGGTTTAGGTTTATGGTAATGGTTTACCATTTATTATTATATTTAGCATTTATGATTAGGGTTTATTATTCAATGAGTATGATTATGGTTAGGGTTGGGGTTTAGGCTTTTGGTTATTGTTACAGTTACATTTAGGATTAAGTGTTAAGGCTTAACGTTAGGGTTAGGTTTATGGTTAGGGTTAGAATTTTGTTTAAGGTTAGGGTTAGAATTATGGCTACACTTAGGATTAGGGTTAGGTTTTGGATTATAGTTAGGGTTAGGGTTATGATTATTATTAAAATTAATATTTAGGGTTATAGTTAGGATGAAATTATTAGGGTTAGAGTTAGGTTTATGGTTACAATTACAATTATGATCAAGGTTTAGAGTTAGGGTTAGGATTAGGATTAGGGTCTAGGATTAAAGGTTAGGATTATGGTTAGGATAAGGACATGCATTTTAGCTAGTATTATGGTTAGAATAGGATTTTGATTACATTTATGGTATAAGATTAGAGTTAGAGTTGATATTAGTGTTGGAGATTTGCCAGCAAGCTAGTGCTCACTGTATGTTTGGCATTGACGACAACATATGGTAAGTAACATGTGAGGAAGACTTATATTGTGAGATTAGAGTATATCTAGCATGGACATGTTATCAACATAATATCATGGACGCAGAGGTCAAGTGTGTGTACAGACAGTGTTATAGCAGCTTGTGTCAGTAGTGTTTCTGATAGAGTTACAAGTAGTGTTCTGTGTGCAGTTGTCCATACAGTTGTCATGGAGCCTTGCACGTTTGGATATGTGAAGGTGACATGTTAGTGGTATTATATTCATGAGTGCATAGTCTGATATGCAGTAGAAGTGTATTTGTTCAGTTGATGTTTAGCAGTTGCAATTTCTTGTGTTTATTCTATGGAGCCGACAGAGATTATATTGGTTCATGAGTTGCACCTATCATCTCGGTATGCTCCCTTGGATTTATGCTTAGTGAAGAGTTAAGGACATTTGGTTAAGAGCACATGAAGTAATTCAGCTTGAGGAGGAAGGTACAATTATTTTGGTGGAGCCGACCAGTGTGTAGCATGTTGTTATTATTATTGATTTATACAAGTCCCAAATTATGATGCGTGCTTAGTAGAGCTGACAGATTTATTATTGGAGCATGTTATTGTTTTTTCTTTATGATTTCAAGGTGGTTCTAACAGGCTGACTTGATTATATCATTTAGAGGAAAGATATTTATAGCCAGTCATTTGTGATCGCTATAGAGTGGCAAAAAGATGAGATACTAAGTGGAAAGTAGAGTGTGTGAAGTATTGTTCCATCAAGAAGAGGTCTATGTGACATAGAAGATTCATTGTACTACTCATTGGAAATGATCAGGATAGCAGGTCTATAGCTCAGTTCACCAAGACCTAGATATAGTGCATATCTATCATATAGAAGGTTGTAGCCTTCAACCTTTCAGAAGTGAGCTCTCAGACAGTGCATCCTCACCCCTAACAGGGTTAATTGTAAAAGACTCCTAATAGGGTCTGGCCTTTGACCATGTCTACTATACTTCATGATTTTTATAGACAACTCCTCACAAGGTTAAGGATCTTCTAACAAGGATCATTATATACTAGTGCAGATTATTAGTGGGTGTTAATTCCCACTTGGGTTTTTACTTGTTTGGGTTTCCCCATAACCAAAAGATTGATTTTTTGTTCAAGTGTTCTTTCATAGTGTTTATGGTTTAATGTTTAAGTATACTTAATTGGATAAAGAATTGAAACTTGTAGATAACTGATTCACCCCCCTCCCCTCTCAGTTATCTCTTGGGACTATTCCTAACAATTGTCATCAGAGCTAAGTACCTTGGAGATAAAGTTTAATAGCTTGAGGTTGATCAGTTGGCATTCTTTAGAAAAGACAGTCTAAGTTTGATGGAGAGAATTATCTTGATTGGAAGAAGAAGATGGTGACACACTTGCGTGTATAGCTTTTGAAGTTTTTGATGTGACTATTGAAAATGTTAGTATTCCCAGTCTTGAAGAGCTTGAGAAAGATGATGCTACTAGCAAGCAAAAGGATTTGTTTCATCAGAATGCAATAGAAAAAGAAGCCCTTATCAGTGCACTATCAGATAGTGAGTTTTCAAAAGTAAAGAAAATTGACACATGTCATAAGATATGGAAGCACCTAGAAGACATGTTTAAAGGAGACACACAAGCTAAGAATGCACGCAAAAGGACATGGAAGAAATGATACAATAAATTGGAGATGTTACTTGAGGAAGACATCAGAGCATACAATCAGAGGATCAATGAAGAAGTTGCTAGAATCAAAAATAATTGTGAAGAGCTTTCAGAGGAAGACATTATGGATAAGTTGACATCTACTCTTACAGCAGAGTATGCTTTGAAGATCAACATCCTTGAGGAGACCATGCAACTTTCTATAAATTTCAAAAGAGAAACTTTGATCAGCAAGATTGAAGCCTTTGAGATTTCAAATATGAAGACAGAGCCTAAAAGTGAGATAGCTTTCAAAGCATCAATCCATGGTAAGAAATCTTTAACTACTTCTGGTAATTTTGATAATGAAGATGAAGAAAAAGAGATAGATGATATTATTGCTATGATTGCTAAGAAAGAAAGAAAAGGAAAAGGAAAGTATGAAGGTCAGTTACCTTTCAAATGTTTCTTATGCAATAAGGTTGGTCATTTTATATCCAAGTGTCCTACAAGAGTTAAGAAGTTCAATACAAATTATAAGCCTAAATATAGAAAAGAATGCTACTATGTTGGTGAAGGAATTTTTGATGATAATTCAGTTGAAGAGGAAATTAGATTTATAGCTCTTGAAGAAGTGTAGAAAATGATTGAAGAAGATGAGAAGAAAGAACAAGAACTTGCATTGATTTCACAAGCAGACATAAGAACAGATTGGATCAGTGACAATGGATGTTCACATCACATGACAGGTGACAAAGACAGATTTGATCATCTAGATAGGTACAAAGGAGGAATGGTTAGATTTGGGGATAACACTCCCAAACCTATCATTGGTAGTGGAGCTATCTCTTTGGATGGAAAGAATAATACAGATGATGTTCTCTATGTTGATGGTTTGCAACATAACCTTCTCAGCGTTGGGCAATTGCTTGACAAAGGTTATCAATTGGAGTTCAAAGACAACAAATGCATCATTAACAACAAAGATGGTGTTATGATTACATCTGGTTCAAAGACTAAAGGTAATGTTTTTCAGCTTAATTCTAAAGCAAGTTGTTTTGTTGCTAAAGTAGGTGACAGTTGGTTATGGCATAAAAGACTTTGTCATATCAATTTTGACAACATAGTGAAGATAAACAATGTTAAGGCAGTAAGAGATCTACCTAGCATAGCAAAGCCAGTTGATACTATATGTAGGGAATGTGTTATGGGAAAGCATGTGAGAAATCCATTTAGAAGCAAGCACAATTCAACAGAGAATAAGTTGGATCTGATTCATATGGACCTATTTGGTCCTACTCAAACAAGATCATAATATAGTGAAAGGTACTTCATTTTGTTTGTAGATGATTATTCTAGAATTATGTGGGTTGCATTCTTAAAAGATAAGTCATAAGCCTTTAACAAGTTCAAAATATTCAAAGCTAAGGTTGAGAATGAATCTGGACTAAAGATCAAATGTCATAGATCAGATAGAGGAGGAGAATTCACCTCTGACAGATTCTATGAGTACTACAAAGAACATGGCATAAAGAGGTAGTTAAGTGCACCTAGAACATGTCAGCAGAATGGGATTGTAGAAAGAAGGAATAGGATTATCCTTGATAAAACGTGCACCATCATGATTGAAGGAAAAGTGGCACACACCTATTGGAGAGATGTGGTCAACATTGCAGTCTACACAATCAATAGAATTCAGTTAAGGCCTAGTGCAAACAAGACACCTTATGAGTTATAGTTTGGTAATGTTCCCACAGTAAAATACTTTAGAATCTTTGGAAGAAAGTGCTACATCAAGAGAGATGAAGCAATTGGCAAGTTTGATGCAAGAAGCAATGAACTTATTTTCCTTGGTTACTCTACTAAAAGAAAAGCTTATAGATGTTTTAATTTCAGATTGAAAAAGATCATTGAAAGTGCTCATGTTAAGATTGATGAAAATTTTATGGTTCAAGAAAGATATCATGATTATGCTCCTATGATTGAAGAAGAACCCAGTCCTACCATTAGTGAGATAATTGTTGAAGAGATGTTTGATAGTATAGATGTTTTATTCAATGAGCCTGAATCGGGTGAAGAAGAATCTCAGAAGGTAGATGAAACAACATCACCTAAAGTTCCACAATTCACATCTAGATATCATTCAAAGGAAGACATCATTGGAAATCAGAGCAGTCCAGTCTTGACAAGATCTAAGGCAAAGAATTCAAAAGGAGATGAAGTTGTATGTTTACTATCTCAGATTAAGCCCTTAAGTGTTGAAGATGCATGTAATGATTCTGATTGGCATAATGCAATGAAGGAAGAACTAGATCAGATCATTAAGAATGATACTTGGGAACTGGTCCCAAGACCTAGTGATAAGAATGTAATTGGAACAAAGTGGATATTCAGGAATAAGATGAATGAAGATGGTATAGTAGAAAGAAACAAAGCCAGATTAGTGTGTAAAGGATATGTGCAAAGAGACGACATTGATTATTCAGACACATTTGCACCTATGAGAAGTTTAGAAGAAATTAAGTTGTTTCTAGCCTATGCGACATTCAAAAAGTTCAATGTTTATCAGATGGATGTTAAGTCACCATTCTTGAATGATGAGTTGAAGGAAGAAGTATACATTGAGAAACTAGAAGGATTCACCTTATTAGACAGGACTGATATGGTTTGCAAATTGAAGAAAGCACTCTATGGACTTAAGCAAGCCCCTAGAGCTTGGTATGAGAGACTTGATGGATATCTAACCAAGATTGGATTCAAGAAAGGAGCAACAAATTTTAATTTATTCATTAGAGAGACATCTGAAGGTTTGTTACTTGTGGCCATATTTTTTGATGATATTATCTTTGGTGGTAATGACAAGCTTAGTAAAGAATTTGCTAAGGAAATGCAGAGTGAATTTGAGATGAGCATGATTGGTCCTTTCAAATATTTTTTGGGATTGAATGTGTAGCAGTCAAAGAAAGGTATTTTCATTAATCAGACTAAGTATGTGAAAGAGATATTGAAAAAGTTCAATATGGATGATTGTAAGCCAGTGAGTACACCTATGATAACCAGTTGCATGATTAAAAAGGAAGATGATTCACCAGCAGTTGATATTACATTGTACAAGTCTATGATTGGTAAACTTATCTACCTTACTCAATCTAGACCTGATATTTCAAATGCAGTTGGCATAGTTGGAAGATTTGCAGTAGAGCCTAAACAAAGTCACCTCATGGTAGTAAAGAGAATATTTAGATATTTGAAGGGCACTATAGATTATGGTCTATGGTATCCTAATTCAGAAAATGTTAATCTTCATGTATACTGATGTAGATTGTGCAGGATGTGTGGATGGCATAAAGAGTACATCAGGTGGAGAAATATTTCTTGGTGATAGATTGGTCATTTGCACAAGAAAGAAGAAAAATTGTATATCACAATCAACAGTAGAAGCATAATATGTTGTAGTGGCATTGAATTGTTCTACAATTGTTTGGATCAAGAAGATGATTAAGGACTTTGGTATTCTGATTGATTATCCTATTGTTATTCATTGTGATAACACTAGCACTATCAATGTGTCAAAGAACCCTATGATGCATGCAAAGACAAAACATATTGAGATCAAGTATCACTTCCTAAGAGAGAAAAAGTAGCAGAGAAAGAAGTCACGTTGGACTATGTAAGCACAAAGGAATAGCTAGTAGATATATTCACAAAGCCTTTGCCGAAGGATACTTTTGAGTATCTTAGGGAGAAGTTGGGAGTAATTCCCTTCCCTAATTCTGATTAGAGAATGTGGAAAGTGCATCAGTCCTTAGTGACTGATGGAGGGTTGACTACTCTACTTTAGGAGTAGTACTAGAGCTTAAATGGTTGGCACCTGTTTCCATTGATGTCAAAGGGGGAGTATATAATAATGAAAAAATAATAAAAAGGGGGAGTAGAATATAGTCATGAAAATAGTATAAAAAAGGAGAAGTAACTTTCAGTCTTGGAAACTTTTGGCTGTGGATTATTCCCTTTGATCTTCAACTTGCAGATTTACACTTTGATGGATAATATACAATCCTGACTCTATCACCACTCCAAAGTCCACAAGCAAGGGGACCAATTGACAAGGATCAAAAGATCCTTCTTCACTTTGAGCTTCAATGCTCAGGCAGGTGTACCCTTGACTCACTTCTTCAAAGGAGTCTTAAAATAATGTATACTATACTCACACAAGTCTAAAAGGTTTATCAAATGAATGTTTATGTTTGTGGTTGTTAACAATGGAACTTCAAGAGAAAAGACCAGTGCCTTATCCCAGGGCTAAGAGTCACCCAACTGTATACTTCAATTGGACACCTCAAATCAAACACAATGGAAACCAGAGTAAGTGCTTTGCCTATTACCCCTTTCCCTCAAGCACAAGGACATCAAATTCTGCACCTGGCTATAAACTCACTGAATTCACTTAAAAGGGTTTAATCCTAACTTTTTTAGAAACTTAGAGATGAATTCAAAATACTCTTTGTTTACCATACATTAACACACTTTGTGACATTAACATATATGAGCTCAGAGAAAAGCAAGAAGACATACACAAGATGCAAGATTGGGATTCAATGGTGTTTTCATTAACAAATCTAGAATCAGCATACAATTAGAACAACACCAAGACCAGAGAAAATCACAAAACTAGACCTTTATCAGTATAATATAGTAAAAAACCAGGGACCAAAAAACAACAATGTTTTGGAACCCCTTCAAAATAAAAAAATTGCAACTTATACCACTAGCCGCCTTGGAATTCTCAGAGAGAATGCAATAAGCTACAGACAGCTAGGGAAAGGGTCTCAACCACCCAACATGCCAAAATTTACAACATAATTTATTACAAAGGTGGGAAACCAAGCAGTCCAGAGAAAGAAAAAATCTCAAACAAATCTGCCATCATGAAAATCTACGAGCCAGGATAGAGAACTAGGAGCTACCATGAAAATCAGTCAAATCAACCACCTACAAACACATCTCAAGCCAAGAGTGTAATCATTCCTCATGGTACAAATCCCTTTGCAAACAACCACCAGGCACCCTAGACCACACTGGAAATCACTTCTCACCAAACAGGGTCGCTTCTACATTCAATTCCATAAAAACATGGTACCCTCTGTCACTGAAAAAAAAACTTCAAACTACAATGGCTACATGCATTTGGTGGGAACAATGTTCTTCAACTGTTAGCCCCTAGTAGAGAAACTGCGTAGTCAAATCCTACTGCCATAGGAAACTGGCCAACAAATTATGCTTGGTCGCATGATCGCATAACCTGGAAATGAGTTATGCAAGCATGCAACCACCCGTTATTTACTTATCTTCTGTTAACTGTCGATGCCAGACCATCACCGCAACGGGTTTGTGGCATGTTGGCAAGCTCTGGAACTGGCCCATGAGAACATGCGGCAAACCGCTACCATGCACCCACCTTCCACCATGATCACTGCTGAAAACTCCAAGCCCGAGCCCGTGTTCAAACTCACCATCCTGCCAGCACTGACCATTCGGAGACCGCCACATGTCCACCTTCCAATAGGAGCCATCACCGCAATCGCTATGGACACATGGCACCTTATCACATGATCACATAGCCCAGAAGTGGGCTATGCAAACATGCGACAGCCCGCTACATTAACCGCCATCGGTTAACACTACCGCAGGAAAATTGCCACTGCTACCTCCGCAACTGCAAACAAGGACACATGGCAAGCAGTCACATGATCGCATAGCCAAAAGCTAGGCTATGCAATCATGCGACAGCCAATTACAGGCTACCACATGTCCACCCTCGGGACCACACCAAAGAAGCCAAACCCATCCGAAGGATCGAACAGTTGTTGCAAAAGTGCATAGCCCTGACAAAACCTTTGCACTTTAATGACAACCGTTGATCTTCTGACATGTTAGGATCCACTGTGCCTTTGAAAAAATAGGTCCCACCACCATCACATTTTTGCACTTAAACAAATAAACCGCCAAGCAGCCTTACCGAATTGGGACCCACACGGTTAGGTGACGAGCGGTCGCATGATCGCATGTCAGAAAAGTTTGACATGCGGCCATGCGACAACCAATAGGGAAGAAGCCTTTGAAAATCTAGGCCCACCAAATGAAAGCAATGTTGGCGTAGATAAGATCAACGGTAGGTGCATGATCACATGGGTAAGGAATATTCCATGCAATCATACACCGACCGTAGATCTTCGATCATTGATACTAGGCCCCACTGACAAGTCTGACAAGTCCTCACCACATGGACCAATCAGACATGAGCCTCACCTTTAACTCCACAACTATGATGCCACCTCAGCACCTACTAGCTAATAAATAAAATCTGATGGATGGCGCATGATCTCAAAGGCTGAGAATATTCCTTGAGATCATACGCCGACTGTAGATCTGCAATCTCTGACACCAGGCAATGAAAAGAGCTGGGACCCACAAACCAACAAAAAAACATGAGTGACTACATGACTAACCACCAACCAAGTCACTAGAGGTTAGCAGATAACCGCCAACCTTTCAATGATCATGCGACTACAGTCGTCGAGTCACTGGATGCTAGCCGCTTAACTGTCAGAATCAAGAGACCAATCGATAATTGCTAGTCGCCAGGTCGCTAGATAGAAAAGGTAACCGCCCGGAGACCTAGAGAAAGCACGGCAAGAAACATTAAAGGACTGGGCCCCACCACCCATCGCACTTGCGCGGTTAAGACAAAGAACAAGGAGAGCTGACAGAAAAGAAGACAGGCAAGGTCGAAAACACATAGTGTTTTCAGTGAGATATCGAAAACACACAAGGTTTTCAACATGACAGAAAGGAAAACAAGGAAGTCAAAAACAACATGGGATTTTATGTAGGCTAAAAAGGTTGAAAACAACATGGATTTTCAAAAACACAGTATGTTTTTGACACTATGGTAGAAATTTAAAATGCTTCCCGTGGACCTTAGAATTTGCAAATCTTTCTGGGTTTTGCGGATTAGGAGATGCAGTTTGAACCAACGCCAGGGGACAACATAAACTACTAGGGGCAGGACACGCATACCATGAAACATTAAAGATTTTCATCACAAGTCAAGACTGAGATTGTAGGCACGGTAGGATAGCAAAACAAAAACATTGTAGGGAATAGGCCAATTACAAAGTATTTTGCAATGATAGAAAATTTACCTAATAGTGGCTCTGTCTGGGGATGTATGCCTCCTACAGGCATAGCAAGGACTTAGAATCACTGGTTAAAGTACACCATCCCACAAGACAAAAATGCAGAGACCAAGGAACAAGCAGGGCAAGACCAAGCAACAGGACCAAAAACTGACAGACCAAGGAACAAGCAGGGTAAGACCAAGCAACAGGACCAAAAACTGACAGACCAAGGAAAAACAAGGTAGGGGATAAACAACTTATATACAGAGATTTACAAGATGTACAACCCTAACTACTGTTCATGGAAAATAGAGTACCTCAAATGAAGTACTGCTTCAAGAATTGTCCATGAACTGGCAACTCTTGAATATCACCATTAGAATCCTTGATGATGTAAGAATCTTGGCCCCACTTCTCATGAATCAGATATGGCCCTAACTAGATGGGATCAAATTTACCATGTTTCCCCTTATCCTCCAATCTGGCATTCCAAACTAACACCAAATCACTAGGCTCAAACTTTCTGTCAACAGTCCTTTTATGATATAGATTCTTCACTTGCAACTGCAATTTGGCATTCCTTGCAACTAATTCTCTTCTAGTTTCATCCAACCTAATGAGGTCCTCAATTCTCAATTGCATCTCATCATCAATGTCATAATCATAAAACTGCACAAAATTGTACATCTTCAACAAATTATTCTAAGGCATTCTAGCATGAATTCCATACACCAGGTCAAATGGTGCACAACCAATTGCCTTCTTCACGGTTACCCTATCAGCCCATAGAGCTAATGGCAGCTTTGAATTCCATGCCCTCTTATTCTTTTCCAGAATTCTCTTCAAGATTTTTATCAAACCCTTATTAGTAGATTATGCCTGACCATTTCCTTGCAGATGATAAGGTGAGGAATTAGAAATCTAAATTCCCAAATCTTTGCAAAAGTCCTTATATTCGGCAGACCTGAAGCACATAGCATTGTCACTCACTATCCTCTTAGGGCACCCAAACCTTGTAACAATATTATTCATTAGAAAGTCAATTACCACCCTGCTAGTTGCATTCCTTGTAGGTACAGCTTCTACCCACTTTGTAAAGTATTCAGTGGAAACTAAGATCCATGAATGTCCTCCACTTGACTTGTTTGGTATCTCCCCTATGAAATTAATTCCCCACTGCTGGAAAGGAGCCTGAACTTCTACTGGTTTTAATGGTACATTACCTAAAAACTTAAGCTTACTAGAGAACCTTTGACAAGCATCACATCTCCTTACCAACTATTCTGCATCCCTGAAGACTGTGGGCCACCAAAATCCTGCTCTCAAGATCTTATTAGAAATTTTTTTACCCATATAATGTCCACCACAAACTTCCTCATGCATCTCCTTCAACAACACATTAGCCTGATTCTCATCTACACATTTCAATAGTATGCAATCCAGATTTTTTCTATACAACTTACATTTCAGAATTACATACTTGATGGCCTGTAACTTCAATGTCCTCTTTTGATTATCATTCATACTATCTGGACACCTCATGTTTCTCAAATAGTAAATAATATCCTGATACCAAATACAATCATCCATATCACATGTATAGTCAATTTTAGAATGATTTACCTGGTTTGCATCAAGATTGGATTGGGCCATCAACTTTGCCAATCCCTATCCTCTAACCAATTTAGTGATCTAGATCTCAACATTGAATTCCTGGATCCTATTGATCCATCTGCATCTTCTTCCAGACACCTCTTGCTATGAGAAAATATCCTTCATAGCTACACTTGGCACAAAAGCAATCACAACTACTCCCATCAAGTAACATCTAAAAGCCTTGATTTCCTTCACAAGTGCATAAGCCTATTTTTCATTTATGTCATATTTCAACTCTGCAGCCTGCAAAGATTTACTGAAAAATGCAATAGGCTACTCAAAACCATCCTTATTCTTTTGTAACAAAACTGCAGCAATAGTGTGAAAGGATGCAAAAGAAAAGATATGCATTGGGACACTATAATCAGGTGCCTTTGGCACTGGTGCATCTTTGATAGCCTGCTTGATATTCTTGAAAGCCTCATTAGGCTCACCCTCCCAATTGATTACAGATCCCTTCTTCAACATCTTGGAAATAGGTCTAGTAACCTCTGCAAAGTTTGTCACAAACCTCCTCAGAAAATTGACCTGACCAAAGAAATACTGAATCCCTTTAACATTCTTTGGCCTCTGAATTTTATCAATTGCTGCTACCCTCTCTGGGTCAATTCTCACTCCTTGCTTCCCAACTAAGTGGCCAAGTAACTTACCTTCTGTGACACCAAAAGAACATTTCCTTGGGTTTAATGAAATGCCAAATTCCAAGGCCCTCACAAATATTTTATCTAAATGAGCACAATGGTCCTCTTCCTTCTTGGAATAGGTAGTTAAATCATCCTGATACACAACAAGGAAATCATTAATGAAATTTAAAAAGCCAACATCCATTGCCCTCTGAAAAGTAGCACCAGCATTTGTGAGACCAAAAGGCATTCTCACATAAACATATGTTCCCCAAGGTGTTGTAAAGGTTGTCTTAAATTGTTCTGATTCCTTAACAATGACCTGATTGTAGCTAGAGAAACCATCCATCATTGACATCAATTATGATCTGGTTACTCTCTGCAACATAACCTCCATATTGGGCAAACAATAATTATCTTCCAGTGAGCTGATGTTCAAATTTCTGAAGTCCACACAAAGCCTGATGTCACCGTTCTTTTTTCTTACAGGAACAAGATTTGACACCCAAGAAGAATGCCTTATAGGCTTGATAATGCCAGCATCTCTCAACTTCATTAATTCTTCCTACATCTTGGGTGCCAAAGTAGGATTAATAGGCCTTTGCTTTTTCCAGAAAGGTTTAGCATCTTCTCTTAATGGAATAACATGCTCCAATAAATCCTCCCTATAAACCTTTAGGTCATCATATGACCATGCAAAAACATGCCTGAATTTCCTCAATAATTCAATCAAAGGTCTCCTTACCTTTTGAGATATACCTCTACCAATGTACACTTTCTTAGGTGCCTCATGTGATCCAAGATTTATCTCCTCAAGATCAGCATGATCTTCTCCTTTGATATTCTTTTGAAATCTATCTTGGTTGTCAAAAATAGTCTCCAAAACAACAAGCCCCTTGGGCACCTTGTTAGTTCTAAGCTGAATGACCTCATTACCTAAGACAACCTCCCTTCCTTCTATTGACTCAACCAAGGCTGAACAATCAAGTTCCTGACCATGATACTCATCCTTGCATTCCATAAACTTCAAAATATCATTGTCATCATGAAAAACTTGCCAATTCTCAATATTATCTGGTATACTAGGCCTAGCCTAAATTTCAACTTTAGAAACACCAGAGAATGTAACATCATTAGGATTGATTGCAATATTGGCCAACAAGTCAGCCATCTTGTTGTTACTCCTATCCCTCCACTCAATATTGAAGGCATCAAACTGCTCAATCAAATCCCACAGTGCATTCCTATATTGTTTCAACCTTCTATTCTTGGAAGCATACACTGACCTGACTTGGGATACCACGAACTCAAAATCATCAACAACACATGCATTTTATGCCATGCTTTTGTGCCAACCTCAGTCCTAACAACAAAGCCTCATATTCTGCTATATTGTTGGTACAAAAGAAATTCAATGTGAAAGAGAACTTGTAGGTGTTTCCATCAGGAGAAATAAGCAAAATACCTACTCCTGCGCCATCTTTGCAGTTTGCACCATCAAAGTACATGACCCACAAATCACCCTCCATAGAGTCAGCACCTACCTCAGTAGAAATAGGTGACAAAATAGGCTCATTTTCAAATATAGGGATCTCTGCCCTAAAATCATTTACATCAGTATCCACAAAACATGTAGTTTCATTATCTATGTTTCTCTCAATCATATGGCATACTCTTGGCTCTTGTTCAATCTTGACAAACTGCTCATCAATCTTGAAAGTTGCATAGGACAAATCACACTGTAAACTTCCACCCATGGCTGCACTCCATCTTCTTGATAGCAACATCCCATAATGGGGAGGGATATCTACCACTAAAACACTCATTGTTAGCTCTTTCTCTGGATATGCTACCAACCTATACGACATTGCATTGATAGTCCCAATAACTGGTACCTCCCTCTGATCCATTGCACAACATTTTCCCTACACTGTATCAAATTTAAGGCCCAACCTCTCCATGATTTTGAAGGGCATGACAGTATTAGAGGCACCACTATCAATCATACAATTTCTTAATTTCATCCCATTCACAAGAACACTTAAGAAGAATGGGTCAATATTTTCAAGGCTGGCATTGACAGAACTGTCCAAATATATTGGAGGAATTTGAGACACAATTCCTTGAGCAACAACATCCTTCAAAGATTTATCTTGAGATCCATCACATGAAGTATCATTTTTGTGAGTATTACCAACCCATGCAATAGCCTTATCTTTATGTTCAGGGATCCTCAACAATTCTGACAATGGAACCTTAACTATAATTTGTGACAACACAGATAACATGTCAACAGGGGTAGAAGCAGGAATCTCAATCTGCACTGCCTTAACATCCTTTTGCTTGTCTGATATATTAGGTGTATTGACCACCTTCATTTTTTCAACCTTAGCCATTGTGTTAACTGGCTTCTCAATCTCACAAGAGATCTTTTCAATTCCAACTCCCTTAGGCTCACAATGTTTACCTTTTACATTCTTTAATTTCACCATGTGATCAACCTTTCATTTGTTCTCATTAGGTTCTCCGGAGTTGGTACTCTTTATAAACATTCCTGTAGCTTTCTCATTTGTGTTCCTTGCCACCATGCCTCTAGTTTGCACCTGGGCAATCATTTCTATAGTAATCCTCTCCATCTCTTCTCTATAAGGTCTTCTCAAATTTACTGGCTCGGGAGAAGAGTTCATGTTACATGTTTTCTGATCAATGCATTCACCATCAGAAAAAACCTTTTGATGAAAAAGGGCCTGATTATGTCTCTTCACACTCACATCTACCTCTTCATCAAAATCAGAATCATCTTCATATCCTAGATATGAAGAATCCATGTTGCAACCAACATCATCTTGTTCTTCTTCTTGTTCTATCTCCTCATTGCTACAATCTTGATTTGCAACCATAGATTGTGCAACCACACAATGCTTTGTAGAATGAGGGGACTGGCATGCAACACACCATGGTACATTCTCCATGACATTTATTGAAGCTTTATGTAGAGGGTCCAGGACACCTCTGTCATTGTTTCCTCTTGCAGTAGGGACAATAGGCTTGCCATCCTTCCATTGGGTGTTGTAGGGGTAGTTCTGCAGTCTATTCTGCTTACTGAAATTATTGTTGAGCCGAGGCCTCTCATTGGTAGGAGCATTAATGTTCCTATTTGCAGGTGCCTTCAAATCCTTCAATGCACTAAGCACCTTATCCAACTTATCTTCTTCTTGCCTCCTAGATCCAACATTCTTATCATTTTCTTTTTTGTATTTCCTATCCCCAAACAACTTTGGGTCATCTCTCTTTCCACCCAACTTTCTTGATATTTTCATGTTGTTCTCAATATTAACAGCAATCCTAAAAGCATCCCTAAGAGTTCTTGGTTCTTTATCCCTCAATAAATATCCCATCTTCCCATCAAATGCATTGAAGTATGTAGTTAGACAGACATTGTCATCCAACCGCATGACTTGGAACAACTTATGCATACCCTTCTGAAATCTCATGTTGAACTCAGCTGCAGACTCATTTTGATTTTTCCTTATGGTATTGAATTCATTCAACATGAAGCTAGCATTAGGCCTATCACCATACTGCTCTTTGAAACATTTCTCAAAAGAGTCCCAAGTATCAATACATCTATCAGGAAGCCTCTTAAACCAATCTCTAGCATCCTCCATTAGAGATTGAACAAACAATTTCATGACAACATCCTCATGCTCTACCTCATAATCATTAAGCATATCAATAAATAGCCTAAGATGCTCCTCACAACTTATAGCATTATTACCAGCAAACTTAGGTACCTTATCTCTAATATCATTTGGAAAAGCATTTGGATAGCCAAGAATTCCATCAAAACTTATTTTCCTATATCCTTCTAATTGCATAGGTCTTCTTTGAAAGCTTGAACTAGTGTTAACCCTAGGATCAACATTAACATCTATATTTATCTGTGCATTTGACTGCTGCCTAGGATCTACACCTATCCTAGTAGATGAAGAAGGAATAGAACTAGTAGCATTACTAAGTGGAAAAGTAGTAGTCATAGATGGCATACCTAGTTCAGTAGCAGATGGGCCAAGAGCATTGGCTGAAGAATCCCGCAAAAATTGGATCTTCCTTTTCTTTTCTGCAATGGTAGCGTCAACCTCATCTTTCTCTAGTTCTCTTGCAAGGTCCTTATCTTCTTTTCTCCTTCTCTCCATTTCAGTGTCCTTATTTGAATCAAGTGGTGGGATCCCTGGTATTGTCACTGGTTTGCTTGCTTGGTTACCCACCATCTTCTACTTTCCTTTCTCATTAATGATAACAGAAAGTTTGGTAATCCTATGCCCATCCTTATCTTTAGGCAAAGGGACATAGCTTTGCACTTGTCTAACCATAGGGCCCTGATTATCAAATTCATGATCCTACAGTAAGCGTTCTTGCTCACTCCTCAAGGCATCAAGATCACCAAAAAAATTTTGCTACAACATTTTGGGAGTAGAAGCAAGCATTTTGTTTCTCTCCTTCATTTCATTTATTTTTCTCAGAAGAGACTGCCTCTCTATCAAAGCATTTACCTTTTCAGCCTCTCTCTCTTCTTGTAATCTTTTATGTATGACATCCTGCTTTGCCAACTGTAACCTCAATGCATTGAAGTCATCAGGATCTACCATAATGTCATCAGAACCAGATGACACATCCACATTAGGAAGATTTTGATATGGGAAATAGACCTGCCTATGTCTCATGGGTTCTCCTTTGAATTGATCTTCATCAAGATCCAAGTCAACCTCTAAACCCACATCTCTATTTTCTTCATTTTGACTTGCAAGCAATAGACATTTATCTTGAAATGCAGCCTCAGGGGTATCATGAAATCTCTCTTCAGAGTGACCACCTTCTGACCTAGAAACTTTGTTTTGTGAACCATCCTCACTCGAGGATACATGTGGTCTTCTAGCTCTTGCATTTCTCTGTTCTCTCATGGGGGCACTGGTAGACTCACCATTCCTTCTAATCCAGCTCTTGTTTTCCTATCTAGGTAATTGCTCTAGAGTGACCTCCAGATTCTTTCTAACATATGACCTAGTATTTCTCCTCTTATCCATGCTTCTTTAATATGTTGCACTGGTTTAGACCTTTGAGCCGCCAACCACCTAGATGGGAAATCTTCAAAACACTCAGGAAAACAAGAACAAAAAATAACCTTTCTCTTTAGATTCTCCCCAGTACAATCACTAACTCTTAACAAATGCATATCTTTTAGTTGTCCCCAGCAGAGTCACCATTTTGTTGGTGACTCGGATGGGCCAAACCAATCTGGTCAATAAGATTTTCAATACTACAATAGAACTACAACTAGAGACCTTAACAAGCTTTCATTATGTTCTCCCCAGTAGAGTCGCCATCTTGTTGGTTGTGGATTATTCCCTTTGATCTTCAACTTGGAGATTTACACTTTGATTGATAATATAAAATCCTGACTCTATCACCACTCTAAAGTCCACAAGGAAGGGGACCAACTGACAAGGATCAAAAGATCCTTCTTCACTTTGAGCTTCAATGCTCAGGTGGGTGTACCCTTGACTCACTTCTTCAAAGGAGTCTTAAAATAATGTATACTATACTCACACAAGTCTAAAAGGTTTATCAAATGAATGTTTATGTTTGTGGTTGTTAACCATGGAACTTCAAGAGAAAAGACCAGTACCTTATCCCAGGGCTAAGAGTCACCCAACTGTATACTTCAACTGAACACCTCAAATCAAACACAATGGAAACTAGAGTAAGTGCTTTGCCTATTACCCCTTTCCCTCAAGCACAAGGACATCAAATTCTGCACCTGGCTATAAACTCATTGAATTCACCTAAAAGGGTTTAATCCTAACTTTGTTAGAAACTCAGAGATGAATTCAAAATACTCTTTGTTTACCATACATTAAAACACTTTGTGACATTAACATATATGAGCTCAGAGAAAAGCAAGAAGACATACACAAGATGGAAGATTGGGATTCAATGGTGTTTTCATTAACAAATCCAAAATTAGCATACAATTAGAACAACACCAAGACCAGAGAAAATCACAAAACCAGACCTCTATCAGTATAATACAGTAAAAAACTAGGGACCAAAAAACAACAATGTTTTGGAACCCCTTCAAAATAAAAAATTTGCAACTTATACCACTAGCTGCCTTGGAATTCTCAGAGAGAATGCAATAAGCTACAGACAGCTAGGGCAAGGGTCTCAACCAATTGACATGCCAAAATTTACAATAGAATTTATTATAAAGGTGAGAAACCAAGCAGTCTAGAGAAAGAAAAAATCTCAAACAGATCTGCCATCATGAAAATCTGCGAGCTAGGAAAGAGAACTAGGAGCTACCATGAAAATCAGTCAAATCGGCCACCTGCAAACACCTCTTGAGCCAAGAGTGTAATCATTCCTCATGGTAAAAATCCCTTTGCAAACAACCGCCAGGCACCCTAGACCACACTACAAATTACTTCTCACTAAACAGGGTCGCTTCTACATTCAATTCCATAAAAATATGGTACCCTCTATCGCTGAAAAAACAAAGTTCAAACTGTAATGACTACATGCATTTGGCGGGAACAATGTTCTTCAACTGTTAGCTCCTAGCAGTGCAACTACGCAGTCAAATTCTACTGCCACAGGAAACCGGCCAACAAATTATGCTTGGTCGCATGATCGCATAACCCGAAAATGGGTTATTGTCTTCTGTTAACTACCGATGCTAGACCGTCACCGCAATAGGTTTGTCACATGTTCACAAGCTGTGGAACTGGCCCATGTGAACATGCGGCCAACCGCTACCATGCACCCACCTGCCGCCATGATCACCGCCGAAAACTCCAAGCTCGGGCCCATGTTCAAACTCACCATCCCACCAGCGCTGACCAATCGAAGACCACTAGGTGTCCACCCACCAACAAGATTCGTCACCACAACTGCTATGGACACATGGCACCCTGTTGCATGATCGCATAGCCCAGAAGTAGGCTATGCAAACATGTGACAGCCTGCTACATTAACCGCCACTGGTTAACACCACCGCAAGAAAAATGCCACCTCTGCAACCGCGAACAAGGACATGTGACAAGTAGTCACATGATCGCATAGCCAAAAGCTAGGCTATGCAATCATGCAACAGCCAATTACAGGCTGCCAGATGTCCACCCTCAAGACCACACCAAAGAAGCCAAACCCATCCGGAGGATCAGACAGTTGTCGCAAAAGCACATAGCCTTGACAAAACCTTTGCGCTTTAACGACAACCATTGATCTTCTGACATGTCAGGACCCACTGTGCCTTTGGAAAAATATGTCCCACCACCATCACAATTGTGCACTTAAACAAATAAATCGCCAAGTAGCCTTATCAAACTGGGACCCACACGGACACATGGTGAGCGGTCGCATGATCACATGTCCAAAAAGTCTGACATGTGGCCATGCGACAGCCAATAGGGAAGAAGCCTTTGAAAATCTAGGCCCACCAAAAGGAAGCAACGTTGGAATAGATAAGATCAATGGTAGGCACATGATCGCATGGGTAAGGAATATTCCATGCAATCATACGCCGACCGTAGATCTTCGATCACTAATACTGGGCCCCGCTGACAAGTCTGACAAGTCCTTGCCACATGGACCAATCAGACATGAGCCTCACCTTTAACTTGGCAATTGTGATGCCACCTCAGTGCCTGCCAGCCAATGAATAAAATCTGATGGATGGCACATGATCTCAAAGGCTGAGAATATTCCTTGAGATCATACGCAATCTCTAACACCGGGCAATGAAAAGAGCTGGGACCCACAAACCAATCAGAAAACATGACTAACTACACAACTAACCACCAACCAAGTCATTGGAGGTTAGCAGATAACCACCAACCTTTCAAAGATCACACAACTGCAGTCACTGAGTCGTTGGATGCTAGCCACTTAACTACCAGAATCAAGAGACCAATCGATAACTGCTAGTCGCCAGGTCACTGGATAGAAAAGGTAACCACCTGGAGACCTGGAGAAAGCATGACAAGAAACATTGAAGGACCGGGCCCCACCACCCATCGCACTTGTGTGGTTAAGACAAAGAATAAGGAGAGTCGGTAGAAAAGAAGATAGGCAAGGTCGAAAACACACAGTGTTTTCGGTGAGATATCGAAAACACACCAAGTTTTCAACATGACACAAAGGAAAACAAAGAAGTCGAAAACCACACGAGCTTTTATGCAGGCCAAAATGGTTGAAAACAATGTGGATTTTTGAAAACACAGTATGTTTTCGACACTGTGGCAAAAATTTAAAATGCTTCCCACGGACCTTAGAATTTGCAATTCTTTTTGAGTTTTGTGGATTAGGAGATGCAGTTTGAACCAGGGCCAAGGGACAACATAAACTACCATGGGTAGGACACACATACCATGAAACACTAAATATTTTCATCACAAGTCAAGACTGAGATTGTAGGCACGGCAGGACAACAAAACAAAAACATTGCAGGGAATAGGCCAATTACAAAGGATTTTGCAATGACAGAAAATTGACCTAACAGAAACAGTTCAGTTGAGGAAATGGAGAATGTTAGAAGATATTACAGCAGATGGAGGATTCATCCTTGGGGGAGTTTTGATGAGGAAATGGAGAATGTTATGAAATAATTGTACTTTTAGATTGGTGGTGTTTTTGATTCCACATGTTGCCATCAATGCCAAAGGGGGAGATTGTTGGAGATTTGCCAGCAAGCCAGTGCTGACTGTATGTTTGTCATTGATGACAACATATGGTAAGTAACATGCGAGGAAGACTTATTGAGTGAGATTAGAGTATATGTAGCATGGACATGTTATTAGCATGATATCATGTACACAGAGGTCAAGTGTGTGTATAGACAGTGTTATAGCAACTTGTGTCAACAGTGTTCCTGATAGAGTTATAGGCAGTGTTCTATGTGTAGTTGTCCCTATAGTTGTCATGGAGCATTGTGCATTTGGATATGTGAAGGTGACATGTTAGTGGTATTATATTCATGAGCCCATAGTCTGATATGAAGTGGAAGTGTAGTTGTTCAGTTGATGTTCAGCAGTTGCAGTTTCCTGTGTTTATTCTTGTGGAGCCGACAAAGATTATATTGGTTCATGAGTTGCACCTATCATCTCGGTATGCGCCCTTGGATTTATACTTAGTGAAGAGTTAAGGACATTTGGTTAAGAGCGCATGAAGTAATTCAGCTTGAGGAGGAAGTTATAGTTATTTTGGTGGAGCCAACTAGTGTGTAGCGTGAGGTGATTATTATTGATTTACGCATGTCCCAGATTGTGATGCGTGCTTAGTAGAGCTGATAGATTTTTTATTGGATCATGTTATTGTTTCTTCTTTATGATTTCAAGGTGTTTCTAATAGGTTGACTTGATTATATCATTTAGAGGAAAGATATTTATAGCCAGTCATTTATGATCGCTATAGAGTGGCAAAAAGATGAGATACTAAGTGCAGAGAGAGTGTACGAAGTATTGTGCCATCAAGAAGAGTTTTATGTGACATAGAAGATTCATTGTACTAGTCATTGGAACTAATTAGGATAGTAGGTCTACAACATAGTTCACCAAGACCTAGATATAGTGCATATCTGTCATACAGAAGGTTGTAGCCTTCACCCTTGAGAACTGAGCTCTCGGACAGTGCGTCCTCACCCCTAACAGGATTAATTGTAAAAGACTCCTAACAGGGTCTGACCTTTGACCAGGTCTATTGTACTTCATGATTTTTAAAGACAACTCCTAACAGGGTTAAGGATCTTCTAACAAGGATCATTAGACACTAGTGCAAATTATTAGTGGGTGTTAATTCCCACCGGGGTTTTTACCTGTTTGGATTTTCTCGTAACCAAAAGATTGGTGTTGTGTTCAAGTGTTCTTTCATAGTGTTTATGCTTTAATGTTTAAGTATACTTAATTGGATAAATAATTGAAACTTGTAGATAACTGATTCACCCCCCCCCTCTCAGTTATCTCTTGGGACTATTCCTAACAATTAGGGTTAGAATGAAGGTTTAGATCATGGTTAGTATTATGGTAAAGGTTAGGGTTTTGATTAGTGTTGGGATTAGGACTTATGATAAATATTATCATCATGATTAGGGTTTAAATCATGGTTAGTATTATGGGCATTAGGATTGGGTTTTTTTATTACAGTTGAGATTAGGGCTTAGGATTATAATTATCATTAGGGTTGGAGTTTATATCATAGTTAGTATTAGGGTTAGGGTTAGGATAAAGGTTTAAGTTCATAGCATGGTTTAGGTTATGGTTATTTTGAGGGTTCATGTTAGGATTAGGGTTTAGTATTTAGGTCCAGGGTTAGGTTTAGGATTATGGTTAAAGTGAGGGTTTAGATCACGGTTATTATTATGGTTAGGGTTGGGATTTTGATTAGGTTTACGATTTAGGTTTTAGGATTAGGATTATCATTAGGGTTAAGGTATACATCTTAGTTATTTTTAGGATTAGGGTTATGATAAAGGTTTATGTGCATGACATGGTTAGAGTTATGGATATATTTAGGGTTCATGTTATGATTATAATATAGAATTTAGGGGTTAGCATATGTTCAGGTTTTATCATTTATGATGAGGGTTTACCAATTAGGTTTATTGTTTATCTTAAGATTTAGGATTTAGGGTTTGACATTTAGAATTAGGATTTAGTAATTAAGTTTAGGATTAGGGTTAGGGTAAGCGTATTATGGTTTTTTTAGGGTTAGGTTATTATAGTTAGGGTTAAGGTTTTGTTAGGGTTAGGGTATTATGGTTAGGGTTATGGTTTTGTTAGGGTTAGGGTTAGGATCAAGGTTTAGCATTTAGGATTAAGGTTAAGATTATACTTAAGAAGAGATTTTAGGTTTAGTTCTATAATTAGGATTAGGATTAAGATTAGGATTAGGGTTAGGGTTATGATTTAGATTAGGTTTTGGGTTAGGTTTAAGATTAGGTTTAGGGTTAGGATTTTGATTATGGTTAGGTTAGGTTTATATCATGGTTATGATTACGTTTTGGGTTAGTGGTGTTAATAGGGAGGGAGTTATAATTATGGTTATAGTTAAAATTATTTTAATGATCAGACTAAGGTTAAGGTTTTGATTACACTTTGGTTAGGGTTCAAATTAGGCTTTTGTTAGGATTGATATAGGTTGGTTACAAGAAGTTGAGTCCCACTTTTGGCCAAAAAGTGGAAGTGTTTTATCTATTTTTCAAAAATTTTGTCAATTGATGTCAAAATTTGAGGCACTTAAAGATTGAATCTTGAAAAACTTCAATAATATAAAATTTAGTGCTTGGAGTCTACTTTTCAAGTATGTAATTTATTTTAATACTCACATGGTATAAATTGAATTTTAATGGGCGTGTTTAAAAACCACTTTCAAAATGCTTGTTTCACAACCACACCTCAGACATGTACGACCACCCTTTTTTGAAGTAAATAAATATATTTTTGTGAATACTTTTGGGAAAAGGTACCTAAAATACTAAAGATTGATGATAATATTTTATCTTTTTTTTATTGAATATTTTTTTAAATTAATTTTTAATTGACTATAAAGTACATTTTTGAAACCTCTCATATACAACCACCATAATTTGATGATAACTTCACTTTTTTCATATTTTTTTAATTTAAGGAAATTCTATGTAGATTGATGTCATATAACTCATTTTTTTTTAAATGTAAAATTAAAAAAGTTATTAAAATTCTTGTCAACCTTAGTATTTAAAGTTTAGGTACCATGTTGGCTTAATAAATATTGTAAAAATAGTAAAATTTATCATATCACTATAAAATTTATATTTTTATAATCTGCACAATAAGAGCTAAAATGGGTTTTCATTTTATCAAAAAATTCATTCAGGAAGATGTCCAAAAGATTATGGCAAGACATAAATTTTATATTGTAATTCCTTTGCCATATTTTTGTAGGGCCAAGCATAGGCTTAGTCCCACCAAGCCTATCCCAAACAAAAAACCAAACCAATGGGTACGGTTCCCACTCATAGTTTTACAAAACGGGCACCCATTTTATGCAATAAAAAAATGGGTGCCCATTTCATTTAAATATTGGGTGCCCATTTTATTTAAATAATGGGTCCCTGTTTTATTTAAATATCGGGTTCCCATTTCATAAAGAGCCATTGCAGCGAAAAAATAGGACTGTGGGCCCGATCTCAATGATTGACGAGTTTTCAGTCATTTTATTTACGATCCGTACAAGGCAAATATTTTTTTTTTATCAAAATGTTCTCTTTTTTTTGTTTTGTTTTGGATCTGACATCTCAAGAATCCTTTGAACTCAAATCTTGGTGAAAAATGGGATCAAACCAATGCAGAAAGAGGCTAAGGAAGGTTTAGAAAAATGAGGAGGTTGCAACAAATAGAGTTGAGGCAAAACGACAATGAGAAAGAAGAGAAATACTTCAAAAATAGAATAATGTTGGAGCATCGAGTTCAACAATTATTCCAGACGAGTAGGACAATGAAGACACCATAATGGATGCAAAGGTTGAAGACTAAAATTTAGGTACATCATCTAATCTAATATTGGATACATGTATGTCTTCACATCCAAATGTAACTTATTCTGATAAAGAAGTTCATCAATTGCTAGAAGTAGGTTACAATATAAATGATTTAAATTTTATTCCTAAAAGTAGATTAACAAATTTAATTACACATGAAATTCCATAAGTTATAATGTTAATCATAATGATAAAGGAAATAAAAGTCAAACCCTGATTGAAATTGAAAATCAAACACCAATTCAAATTGAAATCAACAATGTAGATGTAGACATAGAAACACTGATTGAGAAAGAAACTCCTTTGAATGATAATGAAATAAATGAACAATTTCATATAAAAAATCATGTACTAGACAATCTACATGGTTTGCTTTCATGGAGACAGATTAGGACACACGTGAGAATATTGTTTAGAAAATTTTTTTATAATAAGAAATTTGGGTTTCAATGTCAATTGATGTTATAATTAATTAAAATTTTTAAAATATGAAAAGTGATGAAGAGGTTAGGCATTTATGTGAAATCCAAGAAGAAGGATAAGTCTCTAAAACAAGTTGTATCAACTGTTGCTAGTGCCTTTGACACAATTGGAAAGAAAAGTTGTTCTAAAAATAGTAATAAATCACGATGAGCAATAACAACAACTTTAGTAAACAAAACTACTACTGATAAAATAATAATTTCAAACATAAGTGGATATCTTAATATTCATTGTAAAAATTTAACAAGAGTTGTAAAGAGAAGAGTTAACTTTGAAAGTGATCCGACAAACCATTTATGGACCTTCTGTGGTAGACTCCTGAGGTCTGACATGAAACTTACTAATGAAGTCAAAACTTTGATTAAAATTTTTTGGCACAACAATACAAGAGTATCCCCTAGTGCAAGAGATATTCTTAAATTAAGAGTAGGTTCAAAAGTTTGTGATCCACATCCAAAACACCTTTTGGATATGATTCAAATTGAATTCTATAAAAAAATTATGGATGATAAGGTGTTAACTATTAGTATTAGTCAAAGATCTTTTGAAAAATGTAAAACATGGTATATAAGGATTATCAAAGAAAAAATCACCTGTTGTTGCAAAACTCATGTTCAATTTCATTATCACTATGATATTTTTTAATCTATATGTTATACTATGCATACTAATGAAATGTTGCAGGAATATGGTATAAATATACCACCTCAAATTGTAAAGGAGCTTATATCATGTTTATTTTGTAACCCACTAAGTGAGCAATTTTATCTTTTGAATGCATGTGTTTCTAGTGTATGTGATGTATGTGGAAAACTTACATTATTAGATGAATGTTTGCATGAAAATATTTCATTTGATTTTGGACAACAATTAGTTGATGTAAAAAGATTTAAAACTATTGAGTATCTATTGAAGGATGGAAAAGTTGGAAAATGATGCGATCTAATAACTAAAAAACTTAGTGTTCATGCTTTTATGAATGAATTCAAGAGTAAGGTCATACTTAAATATGTGAAACACTCTCAAAATTCTAGATGGCTTGATGGAAAATTTTGCATATGCAAGAATACATTTCCAATTGGTAGTATACTTTCAATTGTTGAATTTGCAGAGAACTACATGCTTGCACCACAAGATGAGATCCAACCACAATATTATAATTTAGTGCAAGTAACAATTTTTGTTCATATTGTCTATAGGCATGCACCTGATAGTACAGAAGATGATCAAAAAATATTGAGAGTACTATTTCTATATGAGGGTAAAAGTACAAAGCTGTGTCACACTTTTATAAAGGAAAAGGTCAACAACACACAAAATTTTTAACTTTAACGACATAAAAATGACATTTATGTTTAAAATTTGGAGATGATGTAACCTAATGAAATGTGTAAAAGTGGATGAAGTTTATGCCTATAATTTTTTTAATTTTTTTTTAAGAAGAATTCACATAGTTTTTAAATTTTTTAAGTCCATTTTTTACTTGCTGAAAAATGTTGAAAAATGAGGGTCTTGTCCGCACCAAAAAAGCATATACAAATAATCTTTTTTTCCTTTGATTTCAAAATATGTCATAGATAAAATGTACAGCTAGTGCAGAAAAGAAGAATAATTAGTTTTCAATTGATATTTTCTCTGTTATAACTACTCAAAGTCGAACATACCTAAAATCGACAGTTTTCATCTCGTGTCAAATTTCCCCTATCAAATCTACACCATTCAGAAAATAAATTACACACTCTTAAAGATAACTCTCTCCTCTAGTGTTAAATACAAATTTTCAATTTTTTTGATAAGTTTTACTATTTTTTTCTATGTTTGAAGCATCTTGTTCTCGAATGTTAAAATACCTACTTGTAGTATTTTGAAATTATAATATATTAGATCTACTTAAAATACTATAAAAATTATATAATGATAATCTTGACTCTATACTCTAAAAAAGGGTATTTTTATATTTGTAAAAAAATATCATTAAAAATAGTAAGAGTTATTGAAACATCATTTTTCTGAAATAATTTTATTTCTTTAGTAATTGTTATAAAACATGCATTTAATAGATATTTCCAATTGGAAAAGGTGAGGAACTTATCTAACTTAGCTAGAATGAATCTAGCTAGACCATATGTTTGATAAAAAAACAAATTTAGTTATAAATACTCAAATTTAGCTGTGCTGATAAGTTTTCCTGAAACGTGACACAGCTTTGTGCTTTTACCCATGAGTGATAATAAGTTACACTCATTAGAGTTTGTCCAGTATTGCTTTAAGACCTGTTATGAAAATTTAAGGGAGAGATAAATTCAATAACACAACATCTAATATGGTCAGATAATTGTATAGGGCAATTCAAGAATGCTAGAATTTGTTTTATTGGTTGAGTAGGACACATAAGAAAATAAATACCCAACATATCTGGAGTTTTTTTGAGGCTGGACATGGGAAGGGAGAACATGATGGTTCTGGTGCATGTGTTAACAGAGCCCTTTGTAGAGATCAACTCAAATTTGATGAAAAATCAAAATTTAAAGATGCACATACAATTGTTGAATGGTGTAAAATAAGTTTGTCTATAGGATCAAGTTAGAACTCTACAATCATATGTTTTTTTTTGGCTAGTTGAAGAGAATAATATCCTTTCAAGATATGATTGTAATACAATCAGTGGATCGGCTAAATGGCATTCATTTAGGAGTTCTAATTCTAACACTTGGACTATATGGACTAGGGAGCTTGCACGTTTTTGTCAATTTTGTGTTTCAGGTGAATGGGAAGAATGTGAGAATATAGAATGGGTTCAATAATAGCAATAAAAATCCTTAACACCTAGTGACGCACAATATGAGGATGATATAATAAATGAAGACCTAGACCATGCCTTTGGGTCTGAAGATTATGATCATGTTTCAGACCTAATACAACTTGGTAATTTAATTCAATTTACTATAAAGCTTTAAATTATATTAGTTACATGTGTATGTTGAATATAATTTAGGATTATGTTTGAATTATAAACCTTTAAACAAGTTTTATTTGTGCATGTACTTAATTTTCTTTTGTAGGACATGTGTATGCTATTTTTGCACCTTAGGATAATGAAGAGAAGACATAGTATTGGTTAGCTCGACATGTAGAACCTAAGATAAAGTTGATATGTCATCAAGTAGATAATGATGATTTTCAGTATCTAATTGGGTCTGTTGTGGTAGTTGGTACATGGCTACGAAAATACCTAACATGAAGGAATGGTTTACTAGCTTTTGAAGACTACCAATCATAAAAGAAGATTATGCACTATTCCCATTTGGTAGTGACAACAAATATCAAATTGGAGAGATATGAAGGAAGGCCTAATAATAAAATATTATGGACACTTTCACTCGAAGAGCATCAGGCAATCATAGATGCATTGCAGAAAAGAGAGGATGCTGATGGTACATTAGGTTGAATCAAATTTATACATGTAAGTTTTTGTTGAATTTGTCTTACTTTTATATGTTTTTCTATATAAAAATATCTTTGTCTTCTTTCAAGTGTCATATAATTTATAATTTAAAGATATAGATTTGAAATAAATTAAAATTGACTTTCAATGAAATTTACATTTAAATACATGTATAAATTCTAACATTTCAACATTTATTTTTATGATGTGGGAGGTCTGGAAGAACATATATGTAGTACAAGGCACTCTTGTGTTCATCCAATTTTGGTTTTAAAAAAAGTTCATGAAATCACTTTTATGAACATCCAATTTTATTTTCAATATTTAAGTTAAATTCATAGTTGTATTCACCTAATTTTATTCTAAATATTAAACTATGCATATTGGTCATATTATGTTCACTTAATAGATTATGATATATTTAAATTTGTGCATCCATAAATTCATTATTCAAATTAATAGATCTCCTTGTTAGATAGATGTTTTTTAATAGTTAATCAAAGTCAATAAATTACTTGTAACATCAATGTTGTTCTTGTCAATTACATGAATTAATTTAGATCTCATTGAACCATCTATAGATGGTTTTTAATAATTAATTATCAAAGTCAATATTACTTGTAACATTGATATTGTTCTTGTAAATTACATGTATTAATAGATCTCATTGTTAGATAGATTGTTTTTTTAGGATATTGATATTTAATTACAATTGATATTAAAAATGGTCATATTACATAAGCTCATATATCTACATTCAAACCACTATTTGAAAAAATCATGAAAAAGGATTAAAATTCCATGAATAAGATAAATAACATAACAAGTCCTAGAATAATATTTATCATAATTTCCATCATATCAACTCATGATATATATACAATAAACTTGTCTGTATTTTTAATCTACGTACATATAAAAACATGAAAATTTACAATTAACATATTGTAAATTATATTTTACCTTACAAAGAATGACTTAAATAATTAAAACTTAAAACAAATAATAGGAGGAGAGAGAAGAGAGAGAAGAGTGAAAGAGAGAGGAAAGAGAAAGAGGAGAGAGAGAGAGAGAGAGAGAGAGAGAGATTAGTCAGTTAGAGAAGTTAGGGTGTTATAAGAATCGGTTGTGGTAGTTATCAGATGGTACTTGTTTTTGTTGGTGAATAGAGGTAATATGGAATCACCTCTATTGAATGTAATGTATGGGGGAAATATGAGATCCACTTCTAAATCCAAATTCCCAAAGGAAAGATCCAAATTGATCAACCAAGAGGTTAATGCACAATTGAATCAATCTATGGAGAATATGAAAGAGGAAGAAAACCTTATATTTCCCTATAATGGAATTGTGCTTTGAATCTAAAATAATTGAAAGGCAAATACTAACCTCAAAATAGGGAAAATCTGGAAAATGCCAATTTTTGATGTCTGTGTGTAGTTTCAAGCAATTTTACAACCTCTTTTGGACTGGAAATGCCTAGACAAAGAAAACCCATAAATGTTTTATCGTTCTTACTGCAGGTAGTCTTTGACCCTCGTAAAAGGTCAAAGGCTACATTCTTATTATGAAGGTCGACTTTGACTTTGTTCGTAGATCTCAAAATTTTTCTGAAAAGGGTAGCCAAATCCAATCTCAGATCTAAAATTTTGCACCTATTCCTGCAAGAAAAAGAGGGTTTTGTTGTTTGTTTGAGGGGTTTGCCTTGGTCAAACACTGGTTTGGAATCAACCTTAATATTGGAATTGAAATAAGAATTCTAGCAAGTAGTAGAAATAGATCTAACAATGAAGCTATGCAATTTGATAGATATGCAATTGCATTTCAAATGTAAACAAAATGTATTGATAGGAAAGCTTGAACACAACAGTGGCAAATGTAAATCAAAACCATGAAAGTAAATACAAAACCTCCATGCTTGCATGCTTGGAATCCACCTTGATAGAAGAATGAATGGATCTAGAAGATGAACAAAGGATCTTGAAGGAAGATCACACCACCATGATGGCTAGATCTATAATTTGAATGATGAATCTTGCATGTTTGAACCAAATCCCTTCAAAGGCTTGAATGCTTGAATCCTTGATCTTCAATGGAGAACTTGAATGAAGAAGAGGACTTGAATGCTTCCTTGAAAATGCTTGATGAAAAATGCTTGCTTGACCTTTGCTTGAAATGAAATATGTTCTCACAAAACTTGATTGATGAAAAATGAGAGAGGAAGGCCTCCTTTTATAGTGATCTAGGGCACAAACCTCTAGAGAAGGCCAACATTGGAGAATTAAATCCCAATTAACCTTAACCTCTAGAAATAGACCCACATTAAATGAAATTTAAGGATTTACCATTTTGAAACCCGAAATGGCTGACCCGGAGGTAGAAAAACAAATATCTCCGAAACCCGACACCCAAAAATTATGGGAATTTGAAATCTGAACGTGGGTCAAGGACGAGCTTGAATCTTCCCTAGGTTAGAGTTGAGGTCAACCCTGACCTAGGTCAACATCAAGGTTGACTTTGACCCTAAAGGTCAACTTTGACCTTGAGATCAAAAAACTCAGAACCTCAGTCCATAATGTCAGGAAATGCAGAAATATAATAAAAATAGAGATGGAAGGAAGTAGTATGAGGGGAACAAGTCTGATCTAAGAAAAGCACTAATTCAAGGTGCTTGACATGACCCAGACCAGTCACTCAGAGGGCTAAATGCTCTTATTATGGAAGTGCTTCCATTTTAAGATGATACAATTGGAAAGTTGACTATACTGTTGTATATGACTAGATATATAGTGTTTTCATTATGAAAGCAAAGTCATATAGAGTTTTGGAGTTAGCGCATATTATCATAAGGTCAGAATATGGCTAAGTATAGAAGACTAGATAGTTAGTAGAGCACCAGGAGAACAGAGCATCATCGCACATGTGTATGAATGAGTTATGGTATGCAGCCTTGAAGTTAAGCATTGAAGTGTGTATTTATGCTAAGTCTAAGAGTATGTGATTAGATGAGTCAATATGACAAAGATATAGATAGTTTAAGTGGTACAGACAATGAATTCCATAACAGAACAGAGTTTGCAGCCGATTGTTAGTAATTGATTAGTGGCAATAATAAAATTTTTGTAAAGGCTATGTGCCTATTGTAATTAAGTTATAGACATGTTAATATCTTTTTTTGTAAACACGCTTCAGCCAATTCCCTTGGAAGCATTGTATGTAATCGGTTGTAGGACAACCTAGTTATTTGTTTTGATAGCACATATAAATATGAGATGTGCCTTTGTAATAATGTATTGAAGTTAGTATAGAATTAAGATAAGCAGAGAAGAGACATGCAAAGTGCAGATAGAATGAGTTAGAGCTTTATAAGGTGCTAAAGCATCAACACACAAAACAAACTGATCAGATAAGCAATGCATCAACACTATCCTAGAGCTCACTACTCAAGTGGTGAAAGCTACAACCTTCTGATCTCAATGAAACTCCTATCAGTTCATACCCCTAATAGGGTTATTGTAAAAGACTCCTAACAGGGTCTGACCTTTTACCAAGTCACTATACTAAAAGCATTGTAAAGAACAACTCCCAATAGGGTTGTAGATCTTCTAACAAGGATCATAAAACACTAGTGCAGTTCTTACTGGGTATCAATTCCCACCAGGGTTTTTACCTATTTGGGTTTCCCCGTAACCATATTGGTGTTGTGTTGTGATTTTTATCTTGTTTACATTGATATTTATTTCAGTACTTAAGCAATCAAGTTAAGATTCAAGAGTTAAGAAAAACTCAAGATATAGTGAACACTGATTCACCCCCCCTCTCAGTGTTCCCATTCCTAACAATTGGTATCAAAGCTCTAGTCCTCTGAAGAGAAGTTTAACCACTTGAGGAGATCAATGAGTTCAGAAGAAGCAACAAATCTGAAGAAGAATCTTATGGAAGCTCTTAAAGACCTTGACAGATCTGAGAAAGAAGTCGAATAACTAAAATTTAAAGTCAATGGCGCTCAAGTATTCATCAAGAAACTGAGAAAATATTTGAAGAATTGTACAAACAATGATTTGGGAAAAATTGTTAAGAAGCTGAAGGAGGAGAACACATCTCTAAAAGATCACATTGAAGAGTTGGATGAAAAGCTAACTAACAATCAAGAAGTTTATGATGAACAGATCAAAGAGAACCTACAATTGAATGAAGAATTAAGGCAAGAAAACATGGAAATCTTGGAGTTAAGAAACAACAAAGAAAAGTTGGAATCTGAGCTAACAGGTGCAAAGAATCACATTCATAAATTGTATACCAGTTCTAATTTGATAGATTCATAGTTGTATGAAAGGAATCTTAAAGGAGATACCAATGATATTCGATTCAATGTAGCATAAAATTAGATTGATGACATGCGAGAAAAGATGAAAGCACCAAAAGACACTATAGATGCTAAGGAAACTAGAAATCAGACTAAAGACAATGTTGAACCATCTAAGGATGAGTGCATGCCAGTAGACCAAACTTGTTATGCATGTAACAAGCATGAACACATAGCAAGGGATTGTAAGGAGGTAAGACCTTTCATTGGTTACTGTTATTCATGTAATAAATTGGTCATAGAGCTATGAATTGTAGATCAAGAAAGAATAATAAGACTCAACGTAATCAAAGAAATCAGAATCAACCAAATACAAGAAGTTCTTAGAATATTACATGTAAGATTTGCAACTTTAATGGTCACTCAGCTAGACAGTGCAAAATGGTAAACCACATCAATGCATTGAGGAATTTAAGGCCTCCAATTATTTTTCACTCTTGTAACAAGGTTGGACACATCTCAAACTTCTGTAGATCAAGAATGCAAAGTTAGGAAACCCCTAAAAAGCTAGAAGCATCAATACTAGACAAAGTAGGAGAATTCAAGTTTGTGAAATCTACAGAGGATGCAATCTTGATTTGGTCAGAGGAAAAGAAGGATAAAGTTTATGAGCATGTATTGGATGCATCCGCAATAGACATACCCTCTACATCTCGATGAATGACCCTCAGGGTCATAGGGGGAGCTAATTTAGCTCTAGACCCTTGCACAGTCAATATACTCACCCTTAGAGTATGTACCTTTGGATTTAACATTTTGGACACTATTTGATACTATGTGCAAGAATGCATTACATGATAGATAGCAAGAAGGAAGATTGAAATTCTTAGTTGAATCTCATGTTTGTGCGATAAGAATTAATGGTAGAAATTTCACTTTATAGTATACGAAGACTATCAGATCACTCATTGCATTCGAGATAGAGCGATTGGAAACCACAGGAGCCTTAACAGTTGGATTTTGAAGTATTGAAGCTTGATTTATCAGTGAAGAAGTGTGATTGATCAGTTGCGAAGCCTTAATTTGACACAACAATTTAGAAGTCTTTGGAAACCTAATTGAAGTGTTAACTAAGTAAGTAATGGATACACCTGTTGTATTTGATGTTGCAAAAATGAAGAGATATATTTTTAAGAGGCACCCTTTTAAGTCCACCTTAGATGATCCTAAAATGAAGAAAGTCAAGATTGAGAAGACTGATGACACAAAGGAAAAGGAGAGTAAAAATAATGATATCCCTTCTGCACCCAAAGAGACAATTTATCTAGATACCACATCACCTCCAGAATATAAGAGGATGCCAAAGAGGAAGAAGGAAACAAGCACAAGCCATCTATCTTCTAGAACAACCAGAAGTTTGAGGAGGAACACTCAAGCACCTCCTGAAGTAGGTTGCAGACCTAGTCTTAAAGTGTTGAAAACAATAATTTTTTATGAAGGCAGTATTGATTAAATAAGAAAATTCTATGAAAAATATAGAGAAATTGATAAATTAGAAATTCATCGAATGATAATTAAACACATGCTCAAGTTTAAGAAGATAGTCTTAGAAATTAAGACAGTTATTCCAGACAATGTGTGGAACATCTTGGAATTCTTGAAAAGATAGGATATTGAGGAGGATCTAAGAATAAGAGAAAAGATTCTAGATGAAAGCCTCCCTATATGTTCCTTAGAAGAGAAAACATTATTGTTAGATTTGGTGAAGCCGCACCTCAGAAAAAAGACAAGAACTCTTCACATAATGGATAAGAACTATGAGTTGGTAGCTAAAGAAACCAAGAAATATTTTGAGAAAGGTTTTCTAGATAGGCACATGTACCCACCTACTATGCCCACAACTCAAGTGCCCTGTAAGAAAGACAAGGAGTCAAAGACCACCAATGTACAAATAGCAAGTCCTCAGGATTTGATGCCCACAGTGATAAAACCTACAAAGGTAGTGAAGTCTGTGCCTATAACTGAGACACAAAAAATGACACGATCTTTATAGATAATGTAGAGATAGCAATGGCAGCCACATATAAAGACTTGGATAAATTTGAGGAAGCTTTTGTGAGAACATAAGAGGTTGAAATTCTACCTGGTAAAAATTCACCTAAGCTACAAGAAGAAGTGTTAATTGAGGATCTAATAGGTGAAGAAGAAGAAAAGGAGTTAGGAAAAGAAATAGAAAAAGAAATAGAAAAGAAAGAAGAGGAGAAAGAAAAGGAGAAAGGAGAAGAAGAGGTAAAAGAAAGTGAACTAATAGATGAACCATCTGTTGAAATGCCAATCAAGATAAAGACAAAAGTGATGGAAAGCACTCCTATCACTCCCATACCTTCAACATCATTGTTGTCAAGTTTGACACCAGACACCACAAGCTTAGATTCATGGGGAGAAGAAGAACTGATTAAGATCAATGTCCTTGCTATAGAGAAAGAAAAAGAGAAGCAAGTGATGAGGAAACCTCTATTTGTTGAATTAGTCAACATTCTAAATAGCTTGCTACCTTTAGAAAAGAAAGTGTCTAAGGTTCATTCAGTTGATGATGTTAGTGCTATTCTCACAAATTTTAAAGAAAACTTTTCTACCTTGGAAGAATCTGCATCCCAAGTTGCAGAAGAGAAATATATGAAGAAGAGATTGAGTGAACTAGTTGGAAACTTTGCACTTGACCTCATCTCTTTAAAGGTTGGTCAAGCATCTTTGAAAGAGTTTGCAGCTAAGGGAAAGAAGATCATTGCAGATTGGATGAACCAAGATAAACTAACTACATATCTATACAAGAAAATCTAGGAGGCAGAAGCAATGATTGATAATGTAAGAAAATTAGTAGAAGATCCCTCCACTGATGTGAACATGTGCAACAATGTGTACTAGGGGAAAATAGAAAAAATAGAAAAGTATGAGAAAGAGATGTCCAAGATAAGGGCAAGGAAAACACAGGTCAGGAATGCTCTTGCACCCTCACTAGATGTACTTAATCAGAACATGAAGGAGATCCATGCCACTATGATTACATATGATCAAGGTCTGAGTATAGATTTGGAGAAGATGGAGAAGCTGACATATGCTTTGTGCACCCATCTACATACTATCAATGCACTGATAGCATTTTGGAAACAAGAGATCCAAAACTTGTGGATAGCATATCTGAATGTCCTAACATTGTAAGTTATTGTAGATACACTTTTTTGAGTGCCTTTATCATTAATGTCAAAGGGGGAGTATTGTATATATAATATGGAGTCTTATATATGATGTAAAGAAGTATAGTACAGAGTATAATGGAGATATAAGTTAGAGTATATGTTAAAGAATTTTCTATAAGGATACAGTTAGTAACTTCACCATATTCCTTTATTTCCATTAATAACAAAGGGGGAGATTGTCAAAAAGTTGACTATACTATTGTATATGACTAGATATAGTGTTTTAATTATGGAAACAAAGTCATATAGAGTTTTGGAGTCAGCACATATTATCATAAGGTCAGAATATCACTAAGTATAGAAGATTGGACAGTTAGCAGAGCACTAGGAGAATAGAGCATTAGCACACATGCGTATGATCAAGTTATGGTTTTCTCCCTTGAAGTTAATCTTGTAAGTGTGTATTCATGCTTATTCTAAGAGCGTATGATTAGATGAGTCAGTATGACAAAGATACAGATAGTTAAAGTGGTACACACAGTGAACACCAGAATAGAATAGAGTATGTAGATGACTGTTAGTAATTTGATTAGCTATTATAATAAATGTTTTGTAAAGGCTATGCACCTATTGTAATTAAGTTATAGACATGTTAATATATATTTTTTTAAACATGCTTGAGCCAATTTAATTGGAAGCATTGTATGTAATTGGTTGTAGCCCGACCTAGTTATTTGTTTTGATAGTGCATATAAATATGAGATGCACCTTTGTAATAATGTATGGAAGTTAATATAGAATTAAGATAAGAAGAGCATAGACATGTGAAGTGTGGATAGAATGAGTTAGATCTTTACAAGGGTCTAAAGCATTAGCACACAAAAGGAACTGATTAGACAAGCAATGTCACAACACCAGTTCATCCAACATATATAGTGTGTATCTGAGATCAGAAGGTTGTAGCCTTCACCACTTGAGCAGTGAGCTCTAGGATAGTGTGTCCCAACCCCTAATAGGATTATTGTAAAAGACTCCTAATAGGGTTTGACCTTTGACTAGGTCAATGTACTAAAAGCATTGTAAATAACAACTCCTAACAGGGTTGCAGATCTTCTAACAAGGATCATAAAATACTAGTGGAGTTCTTAGTAGGTATCAATTCCCACCCCGGTTTTTACCTATTTGGGTTTCCTCGTAACCATATTGGTGTTTTGTGTTGTGATTGTTTATCTTGTTTACATTGATGTTTATTTGAGTACTTAAGAAATCAAGTTAAGATTCAAGAGTTAAGAAAAACTAAAGATATAGTGAACAATGATTCACCCTCCCCTCTCAGTGTTCCCATTCCTAATAGTTTTGAAAGTTCTTTTATCTATGCAATTAAAAAAAGATCTGATGTAGAGTAGTGTAGGAGGGAATGAGGAGAATCGGTGAAGGGATAGAAAAAATGTAATGGAAAATAAAATAATAATGAAGTGATTATATGTTCCTCAAGAACTTTGGGTTCTTCAATTTCTTATTTATGTTCCCCTGTTCTTACATTCTTTACTGATTCTGAGAAATACAAATTAGATTAAATAATGTTTCGGACCAAAGTCGTACTTAAAGTCTTTATGGTTTTCAATTCGATTTCAAAGTCTATATTTTGATGAGTATGAGTTAGTTCTTGGTTTTGGTTTTTTGGAATAAGTTTAATGTTTGTTATGTATCGGTTTCATGATAGTTAAATGATTGTAACAGCCGAGTGTTGATTCAATTATCTAATTAGATTTTTTTGCTTTGGGTAAACAATATCAAGGAGCTTGGTTTGAATGTGGAAATAGTGAACAATTTTTAGAGGACCATTATATTAGTCTTGGACTAGCGAAATTCAATGTTAATGGGACTGGGTATTAAGTCCATTCTAGCCACAAGGGAGAGACCAGATTCAATTAGGGTTTGGCATTCTAGATTGAGTCGATGGAATCCTGATTTGGGATAAATTGAATCAATTTCCTATGAGACCCAAGAGGATTATGTGTGTGCAATGTTACTTGTATTTGGTGAAGCAAAAAGATATTTGTATCATTTCCATTAAAAATTCATAAATCCACATGTTTTTACTCGACATTTGAGGTGAAGAAGAGGTAGCATACATGCTACCACATATATATTCATGCTGTGATAGACTCGCATGATGGAGAAACCATAAGACTTGTACCAGTCCTTAAATAATGGTGAGATGAATCAAAGATTTAGTATGAAATATAAGACATAGTTGATGTGGTTATATTTAGTTGACATTGTTATGTGTGACCCTCTCAATCAATGTTCATAGAGGAAATAGTATAACATGTAGATTTAAGAGGAATCATATTATGATGTTTTTAGTTTTCTCAAGAATAACATATTTATAGAAGTAAATGAGTCAGAGAGAGAGAGAGAGAGAGAGAGAGAGAGAGAGAGCACCCAAGACCTTTCAAGATGATTTTCTAATTTTTATTTGTTTTTGGGTTGTAATAAAGAGGAATGGATCTTAGGAATCAATCCTCCATGTTCTCGATCCTTTTTGTATTGTCAAGGATTACAAAGCCATGTCTATGAGCCTTGGAATGCCTTAGACCATGTGGATCCTAGGTTGCTTAGGGAAGGGTCATTTAATGTTTTTATGTTTTTAAACATGTTTTTTTTAGCTTTTAGGTGTTTTAGGGGTCTATGATCGAGATCACTCTTGTTGATCTCTTTAGAAGTCATTTGGTGGTCTTTTGTGCATTTTTGCAAATTTGCAATAAAAGTTGCAAAAGTTACACATTTGTTGTCGAGCAACTTTTTCAAAGTTGCTCAAGAAGTTGAAAAGTTGGTTCCAATGGTCACAACTATATGGAGACTGGTTGGACACCATTTTTGAAGGTTTTTAACCTTTGTAAGACCTTTGAATG
The DNA here is from genome assembly GCA_027943335.1 of Chamaecyparis obtusa. Taxonomy (NCBI): domain Eukaryota; kingdom Viridiplantae; phylum Streptophyta; class Pinopsida; order Cupressales; family Cupressaceae; genus Chamaecyparis; species Chamaecyparis obtusa. Next base: position 58,827 of record BSBK01009804.1, read on the forward strand.
AGGTTAGAATCGAATGGCATATGTCTGGTGCAATCAAATGTATAAAACTGATCATTTTCAGTTAAATCTGGCTGTGTACAGGAAAGTACGGAAGACTGAATGCAACTAATATAGATGTGTTGAATCCTTTCTGTATCTAGTTACTAAATCCATTGATTTTATCCATAGCCAAGTTGTGTGTTCAAAATTAACTACTGGTTAGTGTATACAGTTAGGGTTTGAAGGTTTTACCAGGCCTGTTGCACATCCATGGGACTAACTTGCAATCTCTCTAGTGGAAAAACTTGAAACCTTCAGAAATACAAGTTAGATGTCTTATGTGTATGATATTAGAAGCATTTCACTGGAACTGGTTAGAAAAGTGTATTTGTACCAAGCACTAGACTGAAGATCTCTATGTGTTCATCTAGGACAATAGGAGAAAGGGCATGCAATCAAAGATTCTCAATGAAATGAGTGTTTGAAGAGTTGTTTTGGAGTACTTGCAGTGTGATAAAGGATTCTAAAATCCCAAACTCATTCTATGTGCCCATTCTTAACCATTCTTAGTGTAAACTAGGCTAATCTGGTCAATTAGGCTTATATACCTAAAAGTGGTTAGGTAGTGCTAGAGTGGGATCAGAGTAAGTGGTTTTGGGGATTGGTGTAATACTGAAAATGGTACTAAAAAATACTCTTAGTTTCTTTAGATCCATTGCGAGTCAAGATTTGTGCATTTGGAAGTATAGTTGAAGACCTACAAGGGTTTGTAGGTGAAGTTGTGATCATAGCCTTGTGCGATTTGGAGAAGTAATTAGGTGGTTGAATCTTCATATTTGGTTGCTAAGGAAAGTTTTACAATTAGCAGATTGGTCAAGAAACCCTACTAGTGAAGAGTTTCATTATTTGGGCTTATTTTGGGAAGAAGTCCCTAAAGCCTTGGAAAGGTGAAGTTGGAAAGTAATTCCTAAGGTTGAAGGAAGTCTTGGAGTGGATTTAGAAGTGGTTAACTCATTGTAAGCCACTTGTACTCAAAGGTTGACAGGATTAGAGGAACCTTGAAACTAGTTTGTGAGAGATATTGGGAACTAGGCCCTTAAGGTCACTACCACTATGAGCTCTGCATCAAGTGGTATCAGAGCCACTAAGACTCTGTTTGGAAGAGAATAAGAAGGAAAGATGGTAGAAGGAGAGGATATTCCCTTAAGGATAACTAATTTTGAGTTAGCCAAGATAGTAAAAGAACAAATGGCAGAGATTAGGGCAGTCAAAGAAGAGAATAGGATCATGAAAAGGGAATTAGATAAGTTGAAGGGACAAGCAAGAAGAGGGGAGATTGAGGAGTTAGAGGAAGAAGTGGAAGAAGAGGAGGTTCATCCTAGGTAGGATAATCTACTAGAGGATCAAAGGGAAATGCTTGTAGCCCTAGAGAGGGTTGGGAAGAAGGATAAGGTTGACCTAGCCATGTTCCATGGAAAGTTGGAACCATAGGAGTGTATGGATTGGTTAGAGGCCCTTGAGAACTACTTTGAGTGTGAGGAGGTTCCTACTAGCCAAAAGGTGAAGATAGACAAGTCCAAGTTGAAGGGACCAACCCTTAGTTGGTGGAACTTCCTCCAAAATGAGAGTGTAGAGGAAGGAAAAAGTATCATCTCCACATAGACTAGGATGAAAGAAGAGTTGAAGAGACAATTTGTGCCTGAAGATTATGAAGTAACACTACACAAGATACTTCAAAATCTGAAATAGAGAGATCTTGATGTAGGCTCCTACACTCAAGAGTTCCATACCCTTACTCTCAAAGATAAGATGTATGGGACTGAGAAATAAAATTTGGCAAGGTACATCAATGGACTCAAATATAGTATCCAAGATGAACTGACCTTGGTCACATTGGAAAAAGTCCATAAATGTTTCCAACTAGCCCTCAAGTTTGAGGAGAAGTGAAAAAGAAAGGGGGAACATAATAGAGGAAGAGGAAACACATTCAGGGGTAGAGGTAGATTCAGTGGTAGGGGAACTTTCCCTAGAAGCCAAGGAGAAACCAATAATTAAGGAGTAGAGAAGGATACCAATGGAAGAGGTTCTTTTAGAGGAAGAGGAAAAAAAAATGCTAGAGGTAGGTCAAGGGGAAGAGGCCCTAATGTGTTCACTAGTAGATGTTTCTCATGTAATCAAGTGGGACACCAATCATTCAAATATCCTAAGAAGAATGGTAGTAGCATTCAAGGACATAGGAGGGTGTAGTTGGATCATGAGGAGGAGGATTTCCAAAGAACCACCTCTTACCATACCACATATTCCAAGCATGCTGACCCTGAGAAAGGGGAATGTCTCATGTTTAATAGATCACTGTTGATGCTAGCAAACAAGGAGCCTGCCCAAAGGAAATCACTCTTCTAAACCACATGCAAGGTCAAGGGTAAAGTGTGTAAGGTAATTGTAGACTCTGGCTCTAATGAAAATTTGGTTTCATTAGAAATGGTTACTAAACTTGGTCTAAAGAGGATTAGTCCCTATAAGGTGTCTTGGTTAAGTAAGGAGCAGTAGACCATTACAAATTAGCAGTGTCTAGTTGATTTTCAAATATGAGAGTATAGTGATAAGGTCATGTGTGAGATTGTAGAAATAGATTCTTGCCATCTCCTTCTAGGAAGGCCTTGGAAATATGATACCAATTCCCAACATGATGGGAAGACTAATATATTCACCATAACCAAGGATGGAGAGAATATCACCATGACTCCTTTATCTGATAATCCCAGTGAACAAACTTTATGTCATTTTGGTCAAGGAGAAAGATTTATTATAGGTCCTTAAAGAGGATAATGTGCCATGTTTTTTCATTATAGTTAGGTCTAAGGAGACTCATTATGAGGGTAGGGGGTTGAACCTAGAAACCAACGTAAGTATTGGTCCAAAAGTTGTGCCATATTTACTTGACAAGTATAGTGGTGTTGTAGAAGACAATTCTAATGATTCCTTTCCACCAAAGAGGGAGATAATACATTGTATTGATCTAATACTAGGGGCTACCTTACTAGATAAAGCAGCCAATAAAATTACACCAGAGAAAAATGTAGAGGTAGATAGACAAATTTAGGGATTTTTGGAGAAGGGTTTTATAAGGAAAAGTATTAGCCCATGTGTTGTGCCTACAATCCTTACCCCTAAAAAGGAAGGCACTTGGAGATTGTGCACTGCTTCTAGAGCCATAAATAGAATCACCATTAGGTACTAGTTCCCACTACCTAGAATGGAGGTCCTCATGGATTTCTTAGGTGGAGAAAAGTTTTATTCAAAGATAGACCTCAAGAGTGGCTACCACCAAATCAAAATCAGAGAGGGGGATGAGTGGAAGACAACATTCAAGACCAATGATGGGTTATTTGAGTGGATAGTCATGCCTTTTGGATTCTCCAATACCCCTAGTACTTTTATTCTCCTGATGAATGATGTTTTAAAGCCTTTTCTTCATAAATTTGTGGTTGTTTATTTGGATGACATATTGATTTTCAGCAGCAGAAAGGATGAGCATCTTCATCACATTCATCTAGTTCTTAGCAGGGTCCACAAGGAAGGATTGAAGGTAAACCTTGAGAAGTGTTCATTCTTGTAGGAGGAACTTGTTTTCTTGGGATTTGTGAGCTCTAAAGGAAGTTTCAAGATGGATCCAACCAAGGTAGAAGCTATTCTCAATTGGCCACCTCCTACTTAAGCTACTGAGGTAAAATGTTTTCATGGGTTGTGTAGTTTTTATAGGAAGTTTATAAGAAACTTTTGTGGCATTTGTACTCCTATAATAAAAAAAATGAAAGGTTGTAGGAAATGTGTTTTTGAGTGGACCAAGGAAGCCAATGAATCCTTTGAGATTCTAAAAAGAAAGATCTCTAAACAACCAGTCCTTGTGTTTCCTGATTTTCATAAGGTGTTTGGGGTTGAGTCTAATGCTATTAACAAGGCCATTGGAGGGGTCCTTATCAAAGAAGGAAGGCCAACAACCTTCTTTAGTGAAAAACTAAATGAAGCTAAACATAAATATTCTACATATGATCTTGATATTTATTGCATGATCCTTTCCTTAAGGAAATGGAGGCATTATCTATTGCCTAAGGAATTTATTGTTTTTACTGATAATCATGCACTTAGTTTCCTTAATAGACATGATAAATGCAATCATAGACATGTTAAATGCATGGATTTTTTTCAAGCTTATACCTTCACTATTAAGCATAAAAATGGTATTACAAATAAAGTGGCAGATGCTCTAAGTAGGAGAAACATTACCATTCAAACAATGTAGTTGGAAAGTGCAGGTATAGAGGCTATGAAAGACATGTATGTAGGGGATGAAGATTTCAAAGACATCTATCAAGTTTTCTTGGACATGACTGCTAGATACCACACTGAGTTTCTTGATTTTTTGATCTAGGATAGTCTCTTATTTAAGGGAGGATATTTTTGTGTTCCCGAGGGTTATATGAGGGATAAAATCATTAAGGAAAAGCATTGTGGCAACCTGATAGTACTTTTTGGAATGGAAAATACTTTGGAATTAGTTAGGAGGTTCTACTTTTGGCCCCGGTTGCAGACAAATGTGAGAAAGTTTGTGGAGACTTGCTTGGTTTGCTAAAGGTCCAAGGGACACACCTCCAATGCAAGGCTCTACACACCCCAAACTATTCCATCAAATCCATGGGACTCCATTAGTATGGATTTTGTGCTTGGGTTACCCAAAAAAAAAATTGGTTATGACAACATATTTGTAATTTTGGATAGGTTTTCTAAAATGGCTCACTTTGTGCCATCTAAGACCACTCATGATGGCTCTCATGTTACATGATTATTCTTTAAGGAGGTACTTAGGTTGCATGGACTACCCCTGTCTATCATTTCAGATAGAGATCCCAAGTTCTTAGGTCACTTTTGGAGGACCTTTTGGAAAAAGTTGGGTACAAATGTATGCCTCTCTTCAGCATATTATCCTCAATCTGATGAAAAGACCAAGGTTATGAAAAGATCTCTTGGAAATCTCTTAATATGCCTGACCCAAGAACATGGTTCTAGTTGGGACTCAATTTTGGCAAAAATAGATTTCTCCTACAATGACTCAGTCAACCAAAGTACAGGAAAGACTCCCTTTCATATTGTGTATGGTGTTCACCCTAGGGGTATACTAGTGTCAAGGGAAGTTAGTGAATTGGAAAAGCCTAGTGCATTGGCTAATTACTTTGTGACTGTCATGAAAGATATCCAAGATCAGGTCAAGTCTAAACTGAAATATACTTATGCTAAGTACAAAGCTCATGCAAAAAAGAGAAGGAAAGATGTATCCTTCCAAGTTGGTGATCTGGTCATGGTGCATTTGAAGAAGGAGAGGATGCCTAAGGGACACTACACCAAACTCATGGCCAAAAAGATTGAGCCCTATAAGATTCTCAAGAAATGTGTCTTAAATGCTTATCATGTTGATCTTCCTACTCATATCTATTTATCTCCTATTTTTAATGTTTCTAAACTATATGTTTATAAGGGTCCTATAGATGATGTTGTGATTGTAGGTGAATCTAGTCCTAAATAGGAGGATTTACTCAAGGATCTTCCCAAGTCATCTCCTTTGGTGTTTGATTGCATCTTGGAGAGGAGAGTTTCAAAAAAGACTCAGAAGCACATCTACTATGAGTATTTGGTTCAGTGGAACCATACACATATGGAAGATGCTACATGGATCACACCTAAGGTTATAGAGAAGACTGGTTTTCCTTTGTCATCTTTTCCAACTCAAGGGACTTGAGTTCTTTTGTCTCGAGGACCATGGTGCATGGCACCCAAGACCTTTCATGATGCTCTGCTCATTTTGTTTTATTTTTGGGTTTTAATAAAGAGGAATGGATCTTAGGGATCAATCCTCCATGTTCTTGATCCTTTTTGTATGGTCAAGAATTCCAAAGGCATGTGTATGAGCCTTGGAATGCTTTAGTCCATGTGGATCCCAAGTTTTTTAGGAAAGGGTCATTTATTATTTTTATGTTTTTAAACATGTTTTATTTATTTTTTAGGTGTTTTAGGGTTCTATGATCTAGATAATGCTTGTTGATCTCTTTACAAGTCATTTGGTGGTCCTTTCTACATTTTTGCAAAGTTGCAATAAAAGTTGCACATTTATTGTCAAGCAACTTTTGAAAGTTGTTTGAGAAGTTGAAAAGTTGGTTCCAACGGTCACAACTGTATGGAGACCAGATGGACACCATTTTTTAAGGTATTTAACCTTTGTAAGACCTTTGAATGTGGTTGGAATCAAATGACATATGTCTGTTGCAATCGAATGAATAAAATCGATGATTTTTTAGGTGAAATCTAGTTGTGTACAAGCAAGTACAAAATATTAAATGCAAGTAATTTAGATGTGTTGAATCATTTCTATATCTAGTTACTAAATCCATTGATTTGATCCATATCCAAGTTGTGTGTTCAAAATTAACTACTCATTAGTGTATACAATCAAGGTTTGAAGGTCTTACTAGGCCTGTTGCACATCCATGGGTCTAACTTGCAATCCCTCTTGTAGAAAACCCTGAAACCTTGGGAAATGCAAGTTAGATGTCTTATGTGTATGATATTGAAAGAATTACACTAGAACTAGTCAGAAAAGTGTATTATCACCAAGCCCTAGACTGAACATCTCTATGTGTTCAGTCAGGACAATAGGAGAAAGGGTGTGAAATCATAGTTTCTCAATGAAATGAGAGTTTGAAGAGTTGTTTTGGAGTATTTGCAGTGTTATAAAGGAGTCTAAAAGCACAAAATCATCCTATGTACCCATTCTTAACCATTTTTTAAGTTTTGATTGGCTTAAATAATCCACTTAAAATATGATGCTAGGTGGGTTCTAATTATTTAATTTTAGGCCAGTCATCTAGCGAAGATAATCTTTAGTGCAAAATCTAGTTTAAAACTCACACATTACTAAAGTGGGATGAACAAATTAATGAAAACTTACCTTGCAGGTCCTTCTAAGCTATTCATAATTTTAGCGATTGCATTTCGCCTCTCTTACAACTTGACTATGTGCGGCCATGCTTTTTCCTATTCAAGGTTCAAATTATCTATGAAAACCCTTTGGCCTTTACAAATTAAACAAAAATCTATAGGAACTCAATTTTGGCTTGCTTGACATTTGATATCTTTGGCACTCAGCATTCACTGTTCTTTATACCTTGGTGCTCGACACTGTTATCTTGACATAACTCAGCAAAAGATAACTCAGCTAATACATAAGTACTCATTGACCACTCTTTTACTCGGTAGTGACTACTACTTGTTAATAGTACAATACACATGACTTCACCTATATATGATGACTAGGTCGCAGTGATGACCGACCAACATTGCCTAGAAAATGACTAAGTGTAAGATACTCATAGACAAAAAAACTTTATGGATCAAGAATTAGCTATACCTATCCTTTCTAAATGCTAGGGTCTAAGATTGATTGACTATATAGATACAATTGATGAAGTTTCTCGAAGGGGTTTTTGGAAAGATGAGTCTTCAACACTCATTGATCATAATAAAAGATAGATTTTAAAGAGAATATTATCCAATAAGTATGTCTTCATTAATGGTAAACTTGATGAAATATTTTGGGATACTTCCAAATCAAGACTTTATTTTGTTAAACAGGGATATAATATCATCTCTAATATAGTAAAATAATCCTTAGAATAGTGACCATTCTCTTTCTATTGGAATAATGTTGTCTTGCCCAAAGATGGAAGTTTCTTGTGTGTTTCTCTTTGTCAGAAGATCTTGAAAAGAAATAGATTTCTAAAATTTCATAGCAATGAACCTTTTATATGTGTCTTATGTAGGGATGAGTACTAATCAAGGGACTATTGTTAGGAATAGTCCCAAGAGATAACTGAGAGGGGGGTTGGGGGGGTGAATCAGTTATCTTCAAGTTTCAATTCTTTATCCAATTAAGTCTAGATTAACATTAAGTATAAACATAATATGAGAACACTTGAACACAACACCAATATTTTGGTTACAAGGAAACCCAAATAGTTAAAAACTATGGTGGGAATTAGAACCCACTATAAATTGTAATAGATTATTATGATCCTTGTTAGAATATCTTATAACCCTATTAGGAGTTGATCTTTACAATGCATTAAGTATAGTGACCTAGTCAAAGGTAAGACCCTATTAGGAGTCTTTTATAATTAACCCTCTTAGGGGTGAGGACACACTATCTAGGAGCACATTGTTGAAGGGTTGAAGGCTGCAACCTTCTGGGTAATAGATACACATTATATCTGGATCTTGGTGAACTACGAGGTAGAGATACTATCTTTATTAGTTCCAATGAATAGCATATAATTTCTTATTCATCACATAGACCTTTTATTGATGGCTCAATACTTTGCACCTTCTGCTCTGCTCTATTCTTTCAACTCTCTGCCATACATCTAGCGATCACAATTAACCAACTATAAGTATCTTTCCCTAAATAATATATTCAATTCGGTATGTTATAACTTCCTTGAAATCATATTAAAGAAATAACATAACTCTCCACTAATATCTCCAATGGCTATACTAAGCACACAACACCAAATGGGACCTATCCAACTCAATATGAGTAGAAGTGTTGCTTCACACTGTCAGATCCACCAAATCTAATACAACTTTAATTTCAATCCAAATTACTCTATGTGCTCTTAACCAAACATTTTTAACTCATCTTACAACACTCAACTAACTACGCATACAAAACTGATAAGTGCAACTACTAAAACAATATGAACAATGTCGGCTCCAACAGATAAACTCAAAAAACTGTAATTGGCAACTGGGAACATCATAACTCAACCTATAATACACATATAACTATGCTTCCATGAACATAGCTTCACACATATATCTACAACATAAATATAAATGTGCAAGGCTCCATGATAATCACACTATAAATCTCATACCGAACTCTATTTATAACTTTGTCAGGAACACTATTGACATAAACTGCTACACAACTATCTATACTCATAATTGACCTATGCATCTATGATATCATGTTGATAACATATCCATGAAACATATTCTCAAGGCTCAATGCATAAGGATTCCATACACATTTCTTACCATATATTGTTATCAATGACAAACATATAATCAGCACTGGCTTGCTGGAAAATCTCTGACAATCTCCCTCTTTGGCATTGATGGAAACATATAGAATGAAAAACACCACCAATCCAAACATCCAATTCTTTTATAATATTCTCAATTTCCTCATCAAAACTTCCCCAAGGATGTATCCTCCAACTACTGCAATATTCTTCAATATTCTCCATTTCCTCAACTGTACTACTTCCCATGACTGTATATCTACTCTCCCTTATTTTGTTTTTCAAGACTATATATCTACATGCCCTTTCTAATTGTTTTTCATTACTGTATACTACTCCCCCTATGAAATCAATGGAAAAGGGTGCCAAGATAATTAAGCATAGCTACTATTCCTGAAGTAGAGTAGTCAACCATTCATCAGTCACTAAGGACTAATTTTTTCTCCATAAACTCTAATTAGATTTAGGGAAGGGAATTACTCCCAACGTCTCCCTGAGATACTCAAAAGTATCCTTCGGTAGTGGCTTTGTGAATATATCTACTAGCTAATCTTTAGTACTCACATATTCCAACTTTACTTCTTTCTCTGCAACTTTCTCTCTTAGGAAGTGATACTTTATCTCAATGTGTTTTGTCTTTGCATGCATCACAGGGTTCTTTGACATATTGATAGTTCTAGTATTGTCACAATGTATAAAAATAGGGTAATCAATCTAAATTCCAAAATCCTTAATTATTTGCTTGATCCAAATGATTTTAGAATAATTTAATGCTGCTGCAACATACTTTGCTTCTGTTGTTGACTGAGAAATGCAATTCTGCTTCTTGCTTATCCAAGTGACTAGTCTATTACCAAGAAGTACTACTCTTGATGTACTCTTTCTATCATCCATGCAACCTACCCAATCTGCATCTATATACATATGAAGTTCTCCATTTCCCGAATTAGGATACCATAAATCATAGTCTATAGTCCCTTTCAAATATTTGAATATCCTCTTTACTGCCATAAGGTGACTTTGTTTAGGTTCTACCGCAAATCTTCCAACTATACCAACTGCATTAGAAATATCAGGTCTAGATTGAGTAAGATATATGAGTTTACCAATCATAGACTTATACAATGTTATGTCTACTGCTGGGGAATCATCTTCTTTTGTAAGCTTGCATCTTGTTATCATAGGAGTACTCACTAGCTTACAATCATTCATCTTGAAATTCTTCAATATTACTTCCACATACTTAGACTGATTAAGTTTTTGATAGGAGCAATCATGCTCATCTCAAACTCGCTCTGCGTCTCCTTAGTAAATTCTGTACTAAGCTTGTCATTTCCACCAAAGATAATGTCATCAACAAAAATAGCAAGTAGTAATAAACCTTTAGGTGTCTCTCTTATGAATAAGTTACAATCTACTGCTCCTTTCTTGAATCCAATCTTTCTTAAGTATCCATCAAGTCTTTCATACCAAGCTCTAGGGGCTTTCTTAAGTCCATATAGGGCTTTCTTAATATGTATACCATATCAGGTTTATCTGATAAGTTGAATCCTTCTGGCTGCTCAATGTAGACTTCTTCCTTTAAATCTTCATTTAAGAATGTTGACTTAACATCCATCTGATATACTTTAAAGTCTTTGAATGTCGCATAGGCTAGAAAGAACTTTATGGCTTCTAATCTTCTCACAAGTGAAAATGTCTCTGAATAATCAATACCTTCTCTTTGTGCATATCCTTTACATACTAATCTTTCCTTATTCCTTACTACCGTACCATCTTCATTCGTCTTGTTTCTGAATATCCACTTGGTTCCAATTACATTTTTATCACTAGGCTTTGGGACCAGTTCCCAAGTATCATTCTTAATAATTTGATCTAACTCTTCTTTCATTTCTTCATGCCAATCTGAATCATTACATGCATCTTCCAAACCTAAGTTTTCAATCTGTGATAGTAAACATACAACTTCATTCCCTATTGAACTTTTGCCTTTGATCTTGTCTCTGATCTCTAATGATATCTTCTTTTGTGTGATATCTATATGTGAACTTTGGAACATTAGGTGTGGCTTTCTCATCTGACTTTTGTGATTCTTCTTCACTTTTTTCAATCATAGGTGTGTAATCATGATATCTCTTTGTATGGTGATACAAATAGAATCACCTACATGTAATGTGTAAAATGATGTGTGATAGGGATGTGAATATAAGATGTACTTCTTAGCCCCAAATTCCCAAAGGAAGATCCAAATTGATTTACCATAAGAGGATGGTCAATGCCTAAATGAATCAATCAATGGAGAATATGAAGAAAGGAGATAACCTTATATTCTGTTATAGAAAGTATGTATTAGAAAATTGATTGAATTGAAAACAAATACTAACCTTAAGTATGACAGATCTAGAAAATGTTGTTTTCTGATGTCTATTTTTAGTTTCGGGGAATTCTACAACCAGATCTGGACTGGAAATTTAGAAATAGAGAAAACCAAGAAATCTTTCATCTTTCAGAGTAAAGTCATCCTTGACCCAAATAGGGGTAAGATCTTACCTTGGGGTACAATCTTACCCCAAAAATTCATCCTTGACCTGTACATCTTTGACGGAAATTATGTTCACAGATCCTGGAAGTTCGCCAAAAAGGGTACTCAAATCTGTACTGATATTCGCTCTCCCACACCTAGATTTGCAAGAAAAAGGGTTTTTTTTGTTGGATGATGTGTTTTCCTTAGTGAAACCCCAGTTTGGAATCAACCTTAAAATGTAATTGAAATTGCTATGCATAAACAAAGTAAAATGGAACTATTCACCTTGCTTGTGTTGAAGTCCTTATGGAGGATTGAAATCCTTGGATCCACAAGTATGAATGCTCAAAATGAATGTAGAATTGAATTTAGGATGTCTCAAATAAATTTCATTAGATCTTCAACACCAATCTTGAGTGGATCTTGGAATAGGAAGAAGCTTGGATGAATGTGGATGGAGGAATCTTCAACAAGAGGGCTCCAAAGAGATTGAATCCTTCAATGGCTATCAATGGATCTCCTTGATGAATGCTTGAGGATGAATCCTTGAAGATGAATGAATGCTTGAATTCTTTCCTTCTCCTTCTTTCTTGCTTGATCTTCTTGATTTCACTTTTAAAAGATTTCTTGATCATGAAAAAGGTGGATACGTAAATGAGAGAGAAAGGCTTCCTTTTATACTAGTCTAGGGAAAAAAACTATAAAGAGGCCGACATTGGAGAATTAAATCCCAATTAACCTTAACCCCTAGAAATGGACCTAAATTAATTATAATTTAAGAGTTTACCATTCCAAAATCCAAAACAGCCAACTCAAAAGTGGGAAATAAAACTTTCCGAAGCTCGACATCCTGAAACTTTTAGAATCTAGAATTTGGACCTAGGGTCAAGGTCAAGGTTGACTTTGACCTAGGTAAAAGTCAAGATCATCCTTGACCTAGGTCAAAGTCAATGTCAACATTGACCCAGAAGGTCTTCCTTGACCTTGATGTCAAAGTTCTCAGTTTCTTAGGATAAAGTACCAGAAAAAGGCTAGAAACAGGCGGAGAGAGAAGAAGAATAGGGGGAAAAGCCAAATCTAGTCAAAGACCCACTCAAGGTTCTTGACATGACCCCATAACACCTACTCGGAGGGCTAAAGCGGTCTAAAATGGAAGTGATTCCATTTTTCAATGATACACTCTCTTGAATCATAAACTTTTCATCAATCTTAACATGAGCACTTTCAATGAAACATCTATAGGCTTTGCTTTTAGTAGAGTAACCAAGAAAAATACCTTCATCACTTCTTACATCAAAATTGACAATTTCTTCATCTCTCTTGATGTAGCACTTGCCTCCAAAAATTTAGAAGTATTTCATTGTGGGAACATTACAAAACCATAGCTCATAAGGTGTCTTGTCTGCACCTAGCCTTAATTATATTATATTTATGGTATAGACTGTTGTATTGACCGTATCTCTCCAATAGGTGTGTATAACTTTTCCTTCAATCATGATGGTGCACGTTGTGTCAAGGATGATCCTATTGCTTCTTTTTGTAATTCCATTTTGCTGAGGGGTTCTAGGTGCACTTAACTGTCTCTTTATCCAATGTTCTCCATAATAATAATAAAATATGTCAGAGGTTAATTCTCATCCTCTATCTGATCTTGGACATTTTATCTTTAATCCAAATTCATTCTCAACCTTAGTTTTGAATATTTTGAACTTCTTAAATGCTTCTGATTTGTTTTTCAAGAATGCAACCCACATCATTCTAGAATAATCATCAACAAAAAGAATAAAGTACCTTTCACCATAGTATCATCTTGTTTGAGTTGGTCTACATAGGTCTGTATAAACTAGATCCAACTTTTTCTTTGCCAAATTATGCTTTCTTTTGAATGATTTCTTCATATTCTTTCCCATCACACATTCTTTGCATATAGTATCAACTAGTTTTTCAATACAAGGGAGGTCTCTAACTTCCTTTACATTGCTTATCTTTACTATGTTGTGAAAATTGATGTGACATAGTCGTTTGTGCCATAACCAAGTGTCATCTACTTTAGCAACAAAACAACTTGCTTCTGAATTAAGCTAAAAAACATTAGCTTTTGTCTTTGAACCTGATGCAACCATCACACCATCCTTTTTGTTAGTGATGCATTTGTTGTCTTTGAATTCCAACAGATATCCTTTGTCAAGCAATTGTCCAACACTAAGTAGGTTATGTTGAAAACCATCTACATAAAGAACATCATCAGTGTTTTTCTTTCCATCCAATGTGATATCTCCTCTACCAATGATAGGTTTAGGAGTGTTGTCTCCAAATCTAACCATGCTGCCTTTTTATTTTTCCAGAGGAACAAATCTATCTTTGTCTCATGTCATGTGATGTGAACATTCACTATCAATAATCTAGTCTATCCTAATGTCATCTTGTGAGATCAATGCTAGCTCCTGTGCTTTCTTTTCATCTTCAAGATCCATCTCATCAAACATATTCACCATGTCTTCAATAGAAATTAATCTAATTTCATCTTCTACTGAATCATCATCAGATACACCTTCTCCAACATAGTAACATTCTTTTGTATACTTGAGCTTGTAGTTAGTTCTGAACTTCTTAACTCTTGTAGGTCACTTAGATGCAAAATGACCAATCTTGTTACATGAAAATAATTTGAAGGGTAAATGACCTTCATATTTTCCTTTTCCTTTTCTTTATTTCTTAGCAATCATAGCAATGATATCATCTATTTCTTTATCTTCATCTTCATCATCAAAATTACATGTGTGTTCAAGGATTTCTTACCATGGACTGATGCATTGAAGGTTGTCACACTTTTAGGCTCTACTTTAATCTTGATATCTCAAAAATGAAATTTTTTCTAATTAAGGTCTCTCTCCTGAAATTGTTTGAAAGTTGCATAGTCTCATCTAGGATAGTAATCTTGTTTTCATACTCTATTGTAAGAGTATTCATCAACTTTTTGATTATGTCTTCCTCCAAGATCTTTCCACCATTGTTTCTAATTCCTACCAATTCTTCATTGATTCTTTGATTATAGGCTCCGATGTTCTCTTTAGGTAGTATCTCTAATGAATTATATATTTTCTTCTATTTCTTTTTGCGTACATTCTTATCTTGGGTGTCTCCTTCCAACATGTCTTCTAGATACTTCCATATCTTGTAGGCTTTATCTATTTTCATGATCTCTAAAAATTCACTATCAGACAAGGAGTTCATAAGGGCTTCTTTGGCAATTGCATTCTAAGTGAAAAATTCCTTTTGCTTGTTGGCTGCATCTTCTTTTGCAAGATCAGATAAAGAAGGAATCTCAACTTCACTAGTAGCTACTTCAAAAATCTCAAAAGTAAGGCATTACAAATGTGTTATCATTTTGTTCTTCCAGTCAAGATAGTTCTCTCCATCAAACTTAGGACTTTTTTTTCTAAAGAATGCCATCTGATCAACCTCAAGTTATTAAACTTTCTCTCTGAGGCACTTGGCTCTGATACCAATTGTTAGGAATAGTCCCAAGAGATAACTGAGAGGGGGGATGGGGGTGAATCAGTTATCTACATGTTTCAATTCTTTATCCATTTAAGTATAGATTAACATTAAGCATAAAAAAAATATGAGAACACTTGAACACAACACTAATATTTTGGTTATGGGGAAACCCAAATAGGTAAAAAACTCGGTGGGAATTAGCACCCACTATAAACTGCACTAGAGTATTATGATCCTTGTTAGAAGATCTTACAACCCTATTGGGAGTTGATATTTACAATGCATTAATTATGGTGACCTGGTCAAAGGTCAGACCCTATTAGGAGTCTTTTATAATTAACCACGTTAGGGGTGAGGACACACTTTCTGGGAGCACACTGCTCAAGGGTTGAAGGTTGCAACCTTAAGGGTAACAAATACACAATATATCTAGATCTTGGTGATCTGTGAGGTAGGCCTATTGTCTTGATCAGTTACAATGAATAACATACACTTTCTTCTTCATCACATAGACCTTCTATTGATGGCTCAATACTTCACACCTTCTTCTTTGCTCTATTCTTTCAACTCTTTGCCATACCTCTATCAATCACAATTGACCAGCTATAAGTATCTTTCCCTAAATGATATATTCAAGTCATCCTCTTAGAAGTTCCTTGAAATCATAATAAAGAAATAATATAACTCTCCACTAATATCTCCAATGGCTATACTAAGAACACAACACCAAATGGCACCTGTCCAGCTCAATATAAGTAGACAAGTCACTTTACACTGTCGGCTCCACCAAATCTACTACAATTTTACTTTCAATCTGAATTAATCTATGCACTCTTAACAAAAAAATCTTAACTCATCTTCAAACACTCAACTAACCATGCATAATAAACTGATAGGCGCAACTAGTGAAACAATTTGAGCAATGTCAATTCCAACAGATAAACTCAGGAAACTATAACTAGCAATTGAGAACATCATAACTCAACTTCTACTGCACATATTACTTTGAGTCAATGAACATAGTGTTGGTTAGAAATCTCATTTTTTTATTTTTTTGCCCTGAAAGAATGATTATTTTTGAAAATTTTGCACTCTTTAGGGTTTGCTAGGTTTGAATGTCTTTGAAAATAAAAAAGGCCCTAGTTTTGGTCATTAGCCTTCTATTTTTCTGTTACTTTTTCAAATCACTTAAGCATTGAAATAAGCATGTGCACTTTAGGTTTTCCTCTTGGTCGCTTAATCTCCCAAAGAAATTAGAATATTCTTTTATGCCTAGCAAATGCCCGAAAGCTTTTGTCGCTTGATCTTGGAAGTGCTTTACAATATTCCTTGTTATTACATGACCTAGTGGTTTCCTTTTGGTCTCCAAGTCTCAGAATGTTTTCTCGAGATCTAGCGACTACTATGAAAAAAGATTAAGAAAAGAACTATAGTCGCATGATCTCTCAATAGAATTTTCCTTTGGTCAAGCGATCTCAGAATGATTTATTAAAATGATGTTTTATTTAGCGATTGTGACTTTTCTCTTTGGTCGCTGAATCTCTAGATATGCTTTCACGGTTGTCTCCAAGTCTCGAGGTCTTCATGCGGTTGGTTCTTTTATTTAGCGATTATGATTTTTTACAGTCATGTGATCTCCAAGTGGTGGTGGTTATTCTCTAGATGTTTAGCGATTTGGCGACATAGTCTTCTCCAGGTCTCCAGATGTAGCGGTTAAGTAAAGAAGGATTGTGAGATTAAATGTGAGCCGTAAGATCAAATTTTACATCAACGGATGGCGTGTAATCTCTAAACTAAAATATGGTCAAAGAAGTCTTTCAGTGATTTCAAGAATTAGGGTATTCTCAAGATCTCTGAATGAAACCATGGTTAGATAAAATATTACATGACTTTGAGAAATGCTTTAGTCATGTGTTCTTAGGATTTAACCCCAGTTTAGATAAAGATTATGAGATTTGGCTAATCCCTTTGTCGCCAAAACTCCAGATTTGCCCAAGTTGAGTGTAATGGTTAAAAGCCTAGTGGTAAATTGTATTCAATGATCTAGCAATTGTGTCGTCTCGAAGTCTCAAGTTCCTGATGATCAATAGTTAAGCTTCTAGCGATTTAGTGGAACAGTTAGTCTCAAGGTCGCCGAATCAAACAAGTTAGTTCAGAAAGTCTCTCGTGACTTAATATGGACCATAGGATGGAAGGAAGGAAGAGATCAATGGTGGTCTCGAGATCTCAGAATAAAGGTTGAATAGTCAAAAAGTTTTAGCGATTGAGAGACTTTAGGATTAGTCACTGAATCTCCCAGTCGGGTGATCGCTAAATGTTTTAAAACATAAATAAAGTTGACATGATTATGAGGAGGACTATAGTCGCTAGATCTCATGATGAAATAATTAAACGAATATATGTGAGTGGTCGTGCAATCTCATAAAGAGAAATTTCTCTTCTGGGACTGGCTCTAGACTATAGTTGCCAAATCTCCAAATAAGATAAATCAAGATTTTCTTTCCATCTTTCACCAAATCTCTAAATGGCCAAATCTTGAGATATCAAGAAGAAGTTTGAAAAGTCAGAAACATCCCACGACTTGGAGTTTCCTTCAGTTGCCAGATCTCATAATGATAAATATTTCACCCGTGACTAACAAATGGACTATAGTCGGGTAATCTCCAAATGAAAAATAAAAAATAAGTCGACTATAGTCGCTGAAACTCTAAATATATATATATATATATATATATATATATATATATATATATATATATATATATATATCTGTGTGATTACTTAGTCTCATAATATATTCATAAAGTAAGAAAGTTTTCAGTGAGTATGAGAATTTCTCTTAGTCACTGGATCTCAGAAAGATTTGAAGGTGCCAAATGTTATAAAATGACTATGAGACCTTTTCTTAAGTCACTAGGTCACTGAATGTTTGAATTTGAAGTTTTTTGAGCTATGGCTAGTAAATTGAAGCCCTATTCGTGTGCAGTAATGGGGGAAGTGACCTCTTGGTAGCTATTGGTGTTAGAAAATGGTGGCACATACAATTTTACAGAATAAAATAGTTAAGAGCTACTCATTTGAGAATTACAGAGCATATCGAAGAAGTACAGAGTGCTAGGTTTTCTGAACTTTTTAGACTTGTAGTGCAGCCAGTGATTTTTCAGAATTCCCAGTAATTTTCTTTGAGTTTGTAGAGTTATAGACAAGATGAGTTAGGGAATAGTGAGCAGAGCTTCTAGCAACTGAGGGTCCAAAGAGAAGGTGAAAGAGAGTTTTTCAGATGAATTCCTCACCCTTCTATCAGGTTCATCTCAAAACAAAAAGGTTAGTGATGATTATTTTATGGATGATTTAGCATATTGTAGAGATGCAAATATTCTAGAAATCATAGGCATGTGCTTATTTCAATATTTTTACAGAAATTGTAATAGTTCAGTGCCCGTTTCAAACCCTTGGACGTTAGGGTTAGCAAAATTGATTGTTCCTGAAGTTTTTCTAGATATAGATGCACTCCTTGCCCTTGCTCGATGTTATGATCCTTTGTCAAGAACTATTAGAAAAGAGGATGGTTCTCCCCTTGTAACCCTAGACCAAAATTCCTTCATGAAGGCATTTGTGATTTATATTTCAATGGCTATGGAAATTGACCTAAAGGCTCAGGAAAATAGGTATGTTAGAGAAGTAGTATTGGTCTCTCAGGAGATTAAAATCCATATGTCTAAGGAGAACAAAAATTATGTTGCAGCTATGGAAGGACCAGTTCCTTATCAGTATAAAGACTAAAAATTTTACATCAAGTATATCACATATGGGATATGCCAGGTCTTGGGTGCTGATGCGGGTAAGGAGAGGATTACATCTGATATTCTGATGCTGGTGATGGACTCACAAAATCCTTTGGTCAAAAAAGGTTATGATTACATTGGTTATGTAATAAATAAAATGCATGAGGGTCTTCTCTCTTTAAATAATTTTGCATCCGGTACCACCCCCAAGTTTATGCATTATTCTCTCTTGATGCACCTCATTGTGTATCACAACTAGAATCTTTTGAATTTAGCAGATCTCAAGCCTCAAATGACTTGGAATGGAGACCCTAATCCTATACAGTTTTGGTTGGCAGTTTGGAGCCCTTCTTGCCCTAGGAGAGATTTCAGTGCATTTGAGAACTAGATTGTGTATCTAATTCTCTGAAGTTTAGGGATAAGTTATACAAGATTGTCCACCAAAGTTGTACAATTGGTGAGACCTAAGCAATTCATTGATAAGTGGACCAAGGGCCACAACTAGGGAGATATCTAGTCTGAGAAGAGTTATACAATGATTAGGGTTTATGGATGCCCTCAACCTCCCCATCTTCTCCCATTTTATGTTCCTCCTAGACTTTCTTTTCTTGAGTTTATCTGGAAACTAATGTTTGTAGATAAGGATCTTCTTGCTTCCCATAGGAAAGGGACTCTTACTCAAGGGCACATCAGAGTGCATTACCTTACAATTGGAAAGGGAGCTCTGAATAGGGTAAATGACTGGTTATAGAGTTATCACATGTTTATAGCCTCATACAGATATGTAGACTCAAATGGTTTTATAGTTGCTGCTAGGCAATATTACATGCCTTGCATTCCTTTCAATAAGCAGCATGAGGAGTACCCTGAAGAGGATATTATTAAAAATATCATTGAGGATAGTGAGGTAGAAAAGAGGTCAAGTCAATTGCAAACATTGTATAGTCCTAAGAAGCAATTGAAAAGTAAAGTACTGACTTTTAGGGGTTTCTTTCCCACTTTGCCATACTTTTAGAGACTCGAGCAAATGATGGCTCAATTTCAAACAATTATGATGTATGTAGAGGACCAGCTTGATAAGACTAAACAGGGTAAAAAGGCCCATTCAGATTCAAAATATGATGAGGATAGTGATGGTGGTTATCCCATACATAGTCCACCCACTATGGAACAACAAGTGGCTAAAGGGCCTGAAGAAGAAAGAGAAAATGTAAATCTTGTTGAGTTACCCAGTTCTGAGGATACTGCAGAGCCTCAAAAGAAAAAGTAGAAACTGATGGCCAGAGAGCCTTCTGAGAAGAAGAGAGATAGAGTGAGTGCCCTCTTTACAAGGACTAGTGAACATCATCGCCTGATCAGAAAGAAGGTGAGAGAAGAAAAAAGGAAAAAGTAAACTTATAGTTGAGAATGTTGAGTTTCCCTTGGCCCTAGGCCAAGATGAAAGAATAATTGAGCAAGATGCTTTCCTGAATGATGACAATTTTGTCAATTCAGAAGAATTTAAAAGCTTTTTGATATGGCACAAGCAGCAAAAAGTAGCCTCTAGTGTGTAGATAACAAAGGAGGGTCAAGTGCCAAATGAGGCATAGCAGAAATTGAAGGAGTATGATCCAGAGATAGATAATTTCACTCCAGAAGAGGCTAGGAAATTGGTAAACCAAAGCAATATGCTACTGGTGCCTAGGTGGAGTTTGTATACTGATTTTGTTATTGACCAAATAAAGAGATAGGAGGATGTCACTCTTGTTGGCATTAAGCAGAATTACCACTAGTGACAACACTTATTTGCGTTCTCAGTGCAAACCGAGCAGACAGTGCAAACTGAGCAAACAGTGCAAATCGAGCAGACAGTGCAAACTGAGCAAATAGTGCAAACCGAGCAGACAGTGCAAATCGAGCAAACAGTGCAAACCGAGCAGACAGTGCAAACCAAGAAAACAGTGCAAATCGAGCAGATAGTGCAAATCGAGCAAGACAGTGTAAACCGAGTAACATCATGTCTACCGAGTCACCAGTATTTACCGAGTTCAAAACCTACCGAGTGATCAGTATGAACCGTGTCTTTACTTCTACCGAGTGCATGACGATGCCGAGTAATGCAGTGGACGCCGAGTATCAGAAAGTCACCGAGTCAGTTTGTAGGAACCGTGTAATCATACTTGGGCCAACTTAGTAGCACTTATGTTTATTTGTCGAGCTGACTTTGTAATTGTAATTGTAATTAATTGTTTAAAACTTGTATATAAACAATGTTGTAAAAATGTCAAGATGTATGTATGAAGAATATATGTGAAAGAGAAAGAAAGGCAGAGATAAGTGAATTACAAAAGGCTTCAGCAGTATAAGGAACAGCAAAGAAAAATTCATCACAGAAGGTGATCAGTACATCAGCGAATCTCAATCAGCAATCCAGTTGCAAAGCAAGAGATCTACTGTTTCATCCTAACAGGTGAATCAGTACTAAATCCTTTAACCGGGTAGACTTAACAGTCTTTTGTAAAATCTCTTTACCGAGTGCATACTTCATTGTATGTTTTGTAAATCCTTTAACAAGGTGGATTTAGCAATCCTTATTGCTCCTAACAGGGCAGATCATCAGAAGTGATCAAATTGTAAGCCTTAACCGGCCAACTTTATTCTGCAGTATTAAAGCTTTGTGGGTTTCATCCCCACCCCAGTTTTACTTTCTTTTGGAAGGTTTCTGGGTAACCAAATCTATGTGTCATTATTGTGAATGCTTTTAAGTTTCATGCTTTCTGTATGCAATGGTTAAAATGAATTACATGTTAACACTTCTGTAATTGAAAGAAAATTTGGAGTTACTGATTCACCCCTCCCCTCTCAGTAACTCGGTTAATTCCTGAATATTTCCAACAATTGGTATCAGAGCTGCATTGGTTCTCAAGATAAAGCTTAACTAGCTTGAGCAAAGATCCAGGACAATGGAGGTATTCAAACTGAACAAGGTGATTGAAAATGAAAAGCTAGATCTGGAAATGGTCATAGGTTAACTCAAAGAAGCAAAAGAACATCTTTCCCAATCCCTAAGAAGAAGGAAGGAACTTGCAAATCAGATGAATGATCAGAATTACATTGAAGAAAAGATTGAAGATCTTCTTCCCTCAAACAACTCAGATGAAGCAAAAAATGCTATCAAAGAACTCCTAGAAAAGAATGGGTCTCTGCAGGAAGAAGTGAGAAAATTGAAAAGAGAACAAGAGCTACACTCTACAAGATTTTGTGAGATCTTGGAACAAAGAAAAAAGTTGAAAGATGAATTAGATGGAAGAAACATTGAAGTCCAAAACAAAACCCTTCAGCTAGAAAACCTAATTGATCAGATCTCTCATACAAATGAGGAAATTCTGAATCTAAGATCAGAAATAGAAAGCACAAGAGAAGAACTAAGATCTGAAAAGGAAATCAATCTAAGATTGGTGGATGACCTAAACGCTGAAAAACAAATCAATGAAGGAATGCTGAAAAGTCAAGAAGACTTGGATCAGCTGTATGAGCGAAATCTTCATAGGCAAAAAGGAAAAGCAGGACTTGGATACAAAGGAGAAGGCGAATCTTCTAAGCAAGGTACTCAAAGAAATAAAAAACCTACTTGTAATCATTGTGGTAAAATAGGACATACTTCAAATAAATGTTGGAATAATGAAAAAGCAGAATTCAATGGAAAATGTTACAACTGCAATCAACCTGGTCACAAAGCAAATGGATGCAGGGAAAAACCTAGATTCAGAGGTAACTGTCACAAGTGCAACAAACAGGGTCACAAGGCATCCGAGTGCAGATCCAAGACATTTAATCCAGTAGAACAAATTATGAAAGCAATGTTTGGATGGGACTACAACACCTGGTGTAGATGTCATTACTGGGGAGAATATGGACACATTAGCATGAATTTCATAAAACATCATCTAAGGAAAAGAGATACTACCGTAAGATGCTTCAAATGCACTAAACTCGGTCACATAGCCAGAAACTGCATGAATGCTAGTGAAGTTGAAGATGGAAAGAAGAATAAAGAAACTAAGGTCAGGAAACAGGTGAGACAAAAATGGATTCCTAAAGCTACCGAGAAATCCAGTCCAAGTAATGGAATGGATGGCTCTACCAACTCAAACTAAATTTCTAAGGAAGCACTGGAACTGTATTCTCATAGATCAATCTCAAGCAGTTCCAGAACTGAATTAAAAGAAAGATCTAAATCAGCATACAAGATGCAGTAAGATCACCGAGCAAGGTCGGTATCAGTCTTCACCGAGAAAGGTCAGTATCAGTCTTCACCGAGCAAGGTCGGTATCAGTCTTCACCGAGCAAGTTCGGTACCTATCTTTACCGAGCGAGGTCGGAGCAATATGAATTCTTGAATTCACCGAGTTGCGAAGTCTTTATCGAGCAATTAATTCTTAGTGGGTGACAGTCTGTCAGAATTTATACCCTAATTTGAAATGAGCATTAATGACAGAGTTGTAAACAAAAAGCAAGTAATCAAACTCATTCTTCACCGCGAACCTTTAGCACTTTGAGAGTAGAAAATTTCAAGAGCAACCCAGCGATTCAATACTTTTGCAAAAGGAATTTTCCATGAGCTACCATGGCATCATCCAGCACTTCAGCAAAGAAAGGATCTGATATGTTAGTCCAAGGGGAGTGGAAAGCACCAGATTTCAAGATTGTGCCTGCAATTGCAGCAGCCCTAGATCCGAACGGAGCTCAATCTCATATTCCTCCTAAGGTACTACTTATTAACGATATCTACAATCATTTCAACTGTTCAATTCATGAAATGGGGAACCTAGAACTAGATATTGTGCATGAAGAACTATGTGTGGATGGTATTCTAAAACCCGAGCACAAACATCTGGAAGATAAAGGTTTAGTTCACATTGCACATCTACCTCGAAACTTTTGAGATAAATGGGTTAGATACATTCTCAGCCGAGTACATGATGGAAAGATTTGGCTTGAGCAACCTATAGAGATCACAAAGAAGATGATTCATCAAATCACCGGTCTTCCCATGTTGAACAAAGCTAAAACTACCAAAACCCTAGGTTGGACGGAACTAGAGAAGAAAACCCTAGCCGAGTGGGACGGTAGAGGCATGAAAGTTAGCAGCATTACCGACGCTGAACTAAAGTTTGGCACACACATTATTGCCCATAAGATTTACAATTCTAGTCGACAGAACAGTGTCTCCTGTGAAGCTATTGACCTAGCATACAAAGTGGTCAAGAACAACTTAACATTTGACCTAGCAGACTTATTGTTAAAGCAGTTTAACAAGAATATGGAAAGCATTAAAACTTCCAAGAACAATCCATGTAAGTTTGGATCCTTGTTGGTCTGTTTATTCTTCTATGTTCTGAAATTCTTCCCTTCTAAAGGAAAAGTTGTATGGAGAAAAGATGTGCCAGTCCTCTATGAAATAAATGAATACATCTCAGAAATGGGTGAGAATTTTGAAAGCATCATGGATAATTATTTTGAGTCTTTCAAAGAGAAAATGAATGACAGATTCCGGATTCCACAGAAGTTGGTGGAAGATTACAAAGATGACATTTGTTTTATGGTGGATTGTGATAATGTATATATTCAAGCAGTTAAACCGAGGACTGTATATGTAAAACCTCTTCCTTATGAGGTAAATATTGATGAAACCAAGGATATCATTGAAGCTCTTCTTAATCAGCCTGTCAATCCCAAAGCTCCATATTTGGGAACATATGATGAAGCTAAGGTGAGAATTGAACTAAGCATACAGCTTCCATAGGCGGTAAACAAAGGAAAGAAGAGGATAGCCAAAATGCAAATGATAACCGAGGACAAAGAAGAAAAAGATGAAGAAGAAGAAGAAAAGGATGAGAAAATAGAGGAACCAGAACCTGCAAAGAAGAAAGGAAAAGTATTCATCACTAAGGCACCTAAGCCTCCTACTGCTATATTTACAAGAAGAAATACAAGAGGCAAGGCAGACAAGGTAGACAAGGCAGATAAAGACATAATATTCAAAAGGCCTCCTCTTAACCTTCAAGAAAAGCTCAAACTCTTTAGAGATGGATCAGGATTTGGAGTAAGTAACATAAAATCCTTAAGATATGAAACCAGATCGGAAGCAGAACAAAAGGAAATAGAAGATGCTGTTATTGAGAAGATGGGACAGTGGAAATACTCTCCTGAAGAAATTGCCCCACAGGTTCCAGCAGTTCTATTGAATCCAATAAAAATGTGATGGAGCAATGCAAAGCAAACGGTGATAGACATATTTGATCAAAACCTGAGACAGTTGATGCCGAGCTTGAAAAATGATGAAATAAAGAAGGCATTAAAAGAAAATGAAAATAAGATGACATTGAAGTTCAATACTTTTTTGATTTTGATCAACAATATTGAATCAGTTGTGAAGGCTGCAAATGCTACATGGAAGAACATATACCACCTTCACCAACCGAGTATTGAAATAGTCATAATCAAAGATATTGAAGATGACAGTGATGAAGAAGACACTGAGGTAGATGATACTGTGAGGATAGCAGTAGAAGTCATTGCATCCCTTCCTACCTCTCCAGTGAAAGTTTCTACATCCAACCCTGAGACACCTTCAAGCATGGTTGTGACAACTTCCACATTTGTCCAATCATCCTTACCAACAACAGAATCAGCTACCATTTCTTCTACCGAGCTGCAGTCTCCTGCATCATCAAGTTTTCTAGCAGTAAGTTTTCCAGTTTTTGAATCTTCAAGTGTAAATATTTTAAGTTCTCCAGTAGAAAGTCTACCAGTCTCTATAGCCAGCCCTACTTTATCTACTGTCACTACTACCAAAGCATTAAGTACAGATAAGCCTAAGGCTCTACCGAGTATAAAATTTTTGGGTAAGAATATAGTAGAGGATATAGACCTAGATGAAGAGATAGAAATTCCTACATTAGATTTTGTAAATCTATCAGTGGACCAAATGCAAAATATAGGTGAGATCCTCCAAAGGAAAGTAAAACAAAAGAAACTTAAAGAGGAAAGAGACAAGGAGTATCAAATCATCAAGGATGCTAAGGACATTTTGTCTGATGCATTAGGCATTAAAGTAGACTCCTCCCAACATGTTTTGTTACAATTAGCAGAAGCAGTTGAGAAATACAATGAGGATTCATCCGGGACAGAAAAGTTAGTTGAAAGAGCCGAGAAGAGATTCAACAATAAAGTGCTTGAGCACATTGCTCAGCACATAGCTATTAACCAAGTAGAATTATCTTCAGTTTTGTCTAACATTGAATCTATCTATTCGAATGCTACCTCTCTTTTGGCTAGATTGTGCAATATTTCCGAGTTCACAAAGGATGTTAAGGATAAAATGAATAAAATGGATGAGGATATGAAGATTAGCATACAGAAGCTGCAACTTGAACCATGTTCAAGCTCTGCTCATCACATGAAAATCTCACACCTATCAAACATGCAGTCTGATCTACTGAAAGAAGACACAAGGATCCGGTCCACACTGCTAGACATCCAACACATGATCCTTCCCATCATGAATACAATGTATAAGCACATTGAACATTCCAAAACATTGATTCATGACAATCAGTTCTCTATAGCAGATCACATGATTGAACTCTCTGCAGAAGTCTAAATTGCTATACAAACATGTAAGATCCTGCAAGAAAGTTGGGATAGAACCCTGGCACTAATAATGAAGGTACATTTTGATTTTCTATCAAATTTTGGATTCTCTCTGTAAATAACTTGTATATGAACCTTTGGCATTATCATAAAAAAGGGGGAGATATGTATAGAAGGAGAGATATGTATAGAAGAAGATTTGTATAAGAAACAGTTAGCACATTGAAAGGGGGAGACAATGTATAAAGCCCTATAACAAAGACAAATTTTGAAAAATCAAAATAAAACTCAGCATGATTCGTGTATATAAGTTTTGGCCAATAAGTGTTTTTGTCACTAATGCCAAAGGGGGAGATTGTTGGCATTAAGCAGAATTGCCACTAGTGACAACACTTATTTGCATTCTCAATGCAAACTGAGCAGATAGTGCAAACCGAGCAAACAGTGCAAACTGAGCAGACAGTGCAAACTGAGCAAACAGTGTAAACCGAGCAGACAGTGCAAACCGAGCAAACAGTGCAAACCGAGCAGACAGTGCAAACCAAGAAAATAGTGCAAACCGAGAAGACAGTGCAAACCGAGCAAACAGTGCAAACCGAGCAAGACAATGTAAACCGAGTAACATCATGTCTACCGAGTCACCAGTATTTACCAAGTTCAAAACCTACTGAGTGATCAATATGAACCGTGTCTTCACTTCTACCGAGTGCATGACGATGCCGAGTAATGTAGTGGATGCTGAGTATCAGAAAGTCACCGAGTCAGTTTGCAGGAACCGTGTAATCATACTTGGGCTGACTTAGTAGCACTTATGTTTATTTGTTGAGCCGACTTTGTAATTGTAATTGTAATTAATTGTTTAAAACTTGTATATAAACAATGTTGTAAAAATGTCAAGATGTATGTATGAAGAATATATGTGAAAGAGAAAGAAAGGCAGAGATAAGCGAATTACAAAAGGCTTCAGCAGTATAAGGAACAACAAAGAAAAATTCATCACAGAAGGTGATCAGTACATCAGCGAATCTCAATCAGCAATCCAGTTGCAAAGCAAGAGATCTACTGTTTCATCCTAACAGGTGAATCAGTACTAAATCCTTTAACCGGGTAGACTTAACAGTCTTTTGTAAAATCTCTTTACCAAGTGCATACTTCATTGTATGTTTTGTAAATCCTTTAACAAGGTGGATTTAGCAATCCTTATTGCTCCTAACAGGGCAGATCATCAGAAGTGATCAAATTGTAAGCCTTAACCGGCCAACTTTATTCTGCAGTATTAAAGCTTTGTGGGTTTCATCCCCACCCCAGTTTTACTTTCTTTTGGAAGGTTTCTAGGTAACCAAATCTATGTGTCATTATTGTGAATGCTTTTAAGTTTCATGCTTTCTGTATGCAATGGTTAAAATGAATTACATGTTAACACTTCTGTAATTGAAAGAAAATTTGGAGTTACTGATTCACCCCTCCCCTCTCAGTAACTCGGTTAATTCTTGAATATTTCCAACAACTCTGTCATCGAAAACCCAAGTACGAGACATAATAAAAGGATTTGTGGTATAGCCCAAAAAATTAGGCCTTGGCCATGTGGAGTCTATATCCAAAAGACAAAAAGCCATAGATTTTGGATGTAAAAGGGCAGATGGAAGGGGATAAAATTGTGTGGTCAATCCACAATACAGGGGACCTAGAGATCTCTCAGGTACTAACCCAATTTTCCAAGCTGAATGAAGATAAGACCAAGCAACTATCAGAGAGGTATGGTGATCTTTTAGAAGATTACAAGAATCTAGTAAAGGATAGAGATTTAATAATAATAAGGAATAGAGAACTAGAAAAACATGCAAATGAATTAGAAGAACAACTTGTTAGTGTTCCTGTAGCAGCCCCTGCACCTCCAGAGCAGCCTCTGATACAAGCAATGACAGAAGAGAAAATAGCAGCAGAATTAAAGAAAATGAGTGAGGAGAAGAATGAAGCCATATTGCAGGCCTTGTTGAACATTTTGCAGCATAGGATTATTGCAATTAAAGATAAATTTGATTTAGTTTATAATGCATATAGCAAATTCCCAGATTTTTAGAAGGAAGTAAATAACTATGTGCAAATTTTGAATGGTTTCTATTTAGTATGGTCAGTCAGAGCATCACTTTTTGAAAGATTATTTTTTGCTCAATCTTTGGGGAGTAGCAACATCCCAGAATCAATAATAAAAGTTGGTGAGGAGATTGACAGACAAAAAGCTATATTACCTCTTTTTAAGGGTAAAGAAAATCTAATTGAGGCTAAGATAGCCATGCTTAGATCCTCTCCCAATAAATTTTTTCCCCCAATTTTAAATCAAGATGGAGCTATTAAAGGTCTTGAACATGGAGATCAGATGCTAATCTTTTATTGCCTAGAAAAGAGGCATTTTTAGGTGAAGATAGTAATGTAGACATGGAGAGCTTCAATAAAAGTTTGGATGAAGCAATAAAGGAAAAGACAAATTTGACAAAATTCATAACAGATGTTAAAGCCATAATAGATGCCAGGTGGGAGAGACAAAAGGCATAGCTGCAACTTGATCAAAAATTTAATTGGCCTTCAGAAAAGAAAGTAACTGGATGGGATGAATTCACAAAGCCCAAGAAAGTTGTATCTACCGCAGTTGACTTGGATATCTTAGATGATGAATGAAGAGGACACATGGAGGATTTGACACCTGAGCCTAGAATACAGGGATGATAAGCTATCATTAAGAATGGTGTAGGTTATCCTGAAATGGTGGTCACCATATCTCATTAAAACTAAGGAGCTATCATGAAGACTTGCAGACAAAGGTGTTAGATTATCAAGTGATCCAGGATGAAGAATAGTCCAAGAAAGTTTTGTCTTTCCACTGCCAGAGGGTGCATTGTATTTTGTCTTTTATGTTTTTTCCTATATGTTTTTAGGGTTAGGGTTTTCAACCATCTGAAGCTTGTTGCATTCCTATTCATAAGGGAATTCCAAGATGGTGGAGAGAGAAGTTGTATATATAGAGTTGTAGGACTCATTTTTTGGGGGGTTGGAAGATAATAGAAATTGAACACAAATTGCTTTGAAGCAGACTTGTAAATTTTGTGTCTAGTCTTCTGAGTAATTGATTTCTGAATGTAATTGGCAAGTCAATTTTAATACAAATACACTGCAACTTCTACCATAATCACAAAAGGAAGTAAGATGAATATCTTAATACCACTACATTATGCTTTCACATTTATAGTTTTCATTATGATTCTCTACATTAGGATATTACGGACTGTCTGCAAAGTGATAATGTTATATTGAAATTAAAAGACTAATAGCATAGCAGTGAGGACCTAATCCACTAAATCAAGAGCTTGGTTGAAATATAGTAACTTATTCATAGGCAACACCCGAGTCCTATGGAGCTCAAAGAAGAAGGAGGATCTTATCTAATCCTCATCAATTAGGCTTTTCTTGTAAACTTGGAATCCCCTTAAGCTGAGAATCAAGTCCATGCCCTTGCCAAGTTTATCCCTACAAGAAAAATTCCCAACAAATTGGTGACTCTGCTGGGGATTTATTAAAAAATTTGTTAAATATAAGATTTAGTTGAGCCAAGGCTCCTATCTTATACAAGCCAGTGGGTACCATTAGTATTCATATCACAAAAATCCCAAGTAGTTGGGTGGTGACTCTTACAAATCTCTACACCAGTGTAATTAAGATCTAAATGTCATAATGAGTATGAGAAGTACTAGGGCCTAGAAGAAGGATCACCCAGAAGAAAATTTGGAAGGCGGACTTCCAAACACATCTAGGTAAATGAGGAAGGATAAAAGTACAAGTGATGTGTCCTTCACATGGAAATAGAAAGGAAATGTGAGGCATGAGGATTTTGCCCCAAAAAATCAAGAAGGAAATGCATCAGAATATGAGGAAGCAATTAACTTAGGGCTTAACCAATATGAGGACTATTATTCTCCTACTAAGATAGATGCAGAAAGGTCTAGGCATTTTAGGAGGAAAGTCCCTCATAACCCCCTCAGATCTCAAAGTTAGAGTAGGAGTAGAATAAACTTACCCCTCCACAAGATGAGAATGTTTCAGAGAATCACCAAGAAAAAACCCAAGCCCAACAGTCATCATCTAAGACAACCCTTCCTGATTCTGAGGAAATTTTTTAAGATGTTTTTGAATTAGAAAGAAGGATTCAAGAGAAGATTCAAATAAGGAAAAAAAGAGAGAAAGAAAAAGAAGAAAATATTAGGCATGCCATGATTAGAGCAGAACAATTGAGAAAGTAATTATTAGATGTTAAATCCTTTAATCATGTTCCTATAACTGAACAAACACAAGAACAACTTATTGTCCAAAAAACTTATGAAGTAAGAAATCCTAGGGATAAAGGAAAATAGAAGGTTGTAGGGATTACAATAATTGAGTCAAATCCTATCAACAAGCCTCTTGATCAAGCAGTAAGATTAGATACTGATTTAGAAAAGGCCAAAAGTGAACAAGAGTTGTTGGCCAAGGAGTTAGAAAAGGTAGAACTTGAAGCTACTGCAACTGAAATGAAAAGAAAGATTGATTTTCTGAAGCAATCTTCTGGACCTACCAATACACATTCAACTTCTGAAGCACAAGGAGCAAATGTGTTGAATACTACCAAAACTATGGTCATGCCCAAAACTCCTACTATTCAAATAATCAAACGACCACATTTTTTGGTGCTGGCCCATCTCAGATAGGGTCCATACACGAGAGACATAAACAATTGGTCTTTACTGGAATTCATGGTTATCTGAACCCTATCCCTGATGAAATTATTAAGAAGCTCCCAAAGTTCACTGGAAGTAATGTTGTCACTTGTGAGGAACATCTGAAAAGTTTCATTGATGTAATAGAGACTACAATATTGAACCTGATGATGTGATCATGAAGGTCTTTGTTCAATCTCTGACTGAAGATGCAAGAGATTGGTTTAGAAATCTACCTCATGCTATCATATGTTCATGGCATCAATTCAAGCATTTTTTCAAAGAAAAATATGGTGATAAAACAAATGAGGGATTCATGCTTAATGAATTTAACAATATCAAGAAAAACCCAAATGAGGGTGTTGTTGAGTTCAATGCTAGATTTCAGAAGGCTATGCACAAATTATTGCAAGTTATCAGATTAGATGACAAGATTTGTTTGGTCACATACCTAAATGCTTTTGATTTGAAAATGGGATACCTTTTAAAAGATAAGAACCCTAGAAACCTTGCAGATGCTTACAAATTAGCTATCAATATAGAAAGCAATAGAAGGATATCAGGGAAGTTGGGAAGAAGGGAGGATTTTAAACCTCAAAACCTAAAGAGAAAGGAACCTAGGAAACTTGATACAAAACCAAAAGATGAAGACAATTTGAAGAAAATCTTGAAAGCAATAAAAGATTTGAAGCCTGGTGAAGCAAGAAACAATAGAATACCAGGAAATGATAGATCTTCCTTAAATAACATCAACAAGTTGCCTAGAAAGCAATATTATCCTTATAATACTCAATGGAAAGATGGGAAGCCAATCCTTCCTGAAAGAAAGGATAAATTGAATGACAGAACCCTGGACCCTTTGCATAGAAATATAATAAACATGACTGATGAGGTGCCATGGTGTGTTGTCTGTCAATCACCACATGATCCCTACTATTGTGCAATTGCCCAAAATGTTTCTGCAGATAGTGAACAAGAAACTAGTAAGGAGGAGTACTATGATGATGAAGGTTACTGTATGACTTCTTCCTACATTTGTGATGAGGTAGATTCTGCAGAAGAAGATGAGAGTCAGGATGTTTATAACTCCCAAGCCAAGAATGAGATTTACCATCAACAAGTTTTCTCTGATGAAGAAGACAATCATTTGAATAATGTTCAATGTAATACCTCAAAAGATAAAGAACCCATGGTCCTAAGGAGACCATCTGATGAAGAAATTTCTTAGATAATAGGAGACAAGGTGACTCAAGCTAAGAGCAATTAAAAGTTAAGGAATAGAGTGGTAGGTAGTCCAAATGGTAGGCCTGCTGGAATTTTCATCAAGAGAACAAAAATGGATGAAAAATAGGTCCAAGATAAACAAAAGGTTGCTGAGGTTGTCAATAAGACTAAAGTAAAGAAAAATGTCACTTTCAAAAAGCCAACTGTTTCTTACAAAGTAAAAACCAAGCCTACTGTAGATACTATATCCTCTTTGAAAAAAGAAGTAAATATTTAAAGCAAAGAAAGTCCTAACCTGATTACACATGAAGAGAACAAAGAAGTCACTTCCATTAAGCAAGATGTTGCAAATTCAAAGTATGTTCCCATTGACATGAGCAAATTATTGTCACAGATCACTGTCAAGGTACCTTTATTAGAAATGATGAGAATAGAAGAACATAAGGAGAAGGCTCTAAGTTGGGTATTTATGGTGTTACCAACATTGACACTTAGAATCATGACAAACCTGAAAAAATAAAGGTGTCTGAAGATGTTAGTACAAATGAAAATGGAGAGATTATCTCAGAGATCCCTCAAATCTATTTAGATACCAATGTTGTTCATACTGTACCTAGAACAATTGATCCCTTTTTCCTGACTCTGATTGTTAATGATAAACATCTCAAGAATTGTATGATAGATTTAGGAGCTTCTAACACTATTATGCCAGTGGAGATTATGAAGTCATTAGGGTTAAGAGTTGATACGCCTCATGGAAGGTGTCGAGATATGGATTCCAGAGAAGTGCCAGTTATTGGCACTATAAAGGCATTACCATATAGACTTGAAGCATATCCCAGAAAAATGCTAACTATGAGTGTACTGGTGGTTGACATTCCACCTCAGTATGGGATGTTGTCAAGAAAATGGAGTGCTCAAATGGGAGGCAGTATACAATGTGATCTTTCTTTTGCAACTTTCAACATTGATGGTGATAATATCAAAGTTTCTAGAGAAAATACAGCTCCACATATGATTGAAATAAATGATGATCACTTGAACTGTTGTGTGCATGTTGAGATGGAGAATTCCAGATTAGAGGAGATTGTCCCAATAGTGGAAGAGATAGAACCATTAGTTGCAAAACTGAAAAAATACCAAAATGGATTATGGTAGATGTACTTTGATGGAGCCTGTTCAAAGGAAGGTTCTGGCACTGGAGTTTTATTCATATCTCCATCAAGTACCACTTTCAAGTATTCATTCCTATTAGCTTTTCACTGCACAAATAATACAACAAAATATGAAGCATTGTCTTTAGGATTGAATATTGCTTTGAGACATGGAATCAAATGTTTGAGTGTTTATGGTGATTTTGAACTTGTGGTTGCACAAGTTAGGTCCAAATATGCAATAAATAATGATAGACTAAAGATGTATAAGCATGCTATTTGGGATTAGATTGAGATCTTTGATTCCTTTAACATTAATTGGGTAGAAAGATCCAAGAATATAATGGCTGATTTTCTAGCCAATGTCGGTTTGAAAAAGGATGATTCAAATTTCCTCTAGGTATCAATAGTTGAGATAAAAAGTAGGCAACTAATCCCAAACAATGTCTACAACTGGTAGCTCTTTGAAGATGACCTTGACATCTTAAAATTTATCCACTACCTTGACCTTTATGAGGATCAAATCATAGATTGTAATGCTTTGGTTGAGGAGATAGATGGTAAGGATATGGTTTTGGGAAATTAGATAATCTAGTTAAGTTCAAATCAAATCCCTAAGGGTTTAACTAAGTTGAAAGCATTATACAGTAGTCAAGATGATCAGATGTTAAAAACAAGTAATGCTAAGATAGAAGATTTGGAGGAAATAAATTTAGGATCACATAGTGCACCTCAGAAGGTTTATATTGGGAAGGGGTTAGATCTAAACATAAGAATTAAACTAATCAAATTATTAAGGAGATATAAGCATGTCTTTGCATGGTCATATGATGACTTGAAAGCTTATAGGGAAGATTTTTTCTAGCATGAGATCCCATTGAAGGATGAGGTTAGACCATTTAGACAGAAGTAGAGACCAATTAATCCCTTGTTGGCTCCAAGAATGAAACAAGATTTAGTCAAATTGAGTGATGCAGGAATAATCCAACCTATAAGTTATTCTACTTGGGTGTCTAACCTAGTCCTAGTGAGGAAGAAAAATTAGGATATTCGATTGTGTGTGGACTTTAGAAATCTAAATGTTGCATCATTAAAAGACAACTATTCTCTACCCAATATGGAAGCAATGTTACATAAGGTTACTCGATGTGAATTACTATGCATGATGGATGGTTTCTTTGGTTACAATCAAGTGTTAGTGAAGGAATTTGAACAATTCAAAACAACATTTACTACACCTTGCGGAACCAGGGTATATGTTAGAATGCCATTCGGTCTCAAAAATGCTGGGGCAACTTTTCAAAGAGCCATGGATGTTGCTTTTAAAGAATCTATAGACTTGTTTATGGTTGTATACCAGGATGACCTAACTACCTATTCCAAATGTGATGTTGATCATTGCTCACATTTGGAAAAGATTTTTGTCAAAGCTTTAGAATATGGTGTGTGTTTAAATCCTAAAGAGTGTAACTTTGTAGTCAAAGAGGGAAAATTGTTGGAACACATAGTATCAAGAGAAGGAATTAGAATTGATCCAGAGAGGGTTTAAGCTATCAAAAAAGTCTCAGCACCTAAATATCTTAAGGGTGTGCAATCCATTTTGGGAAAGATTAATTTTGTCAGGAGATTCCTTGCAAATTTTGTTGAAATTGTTAAACCCATAGTAAAGTTGCTCAAGAAAAATGTCAAGTTTTAGTGGACTAAAAAAGCTCAAGGTGCATTTGATAAAATTAAAGAGGCAGTCCAGGAAGCACCTGTGCTAAGATATCCTGATTATACTAAGCCATTCTTGCTTTTCTCTTTTCCATCATTTCACACTATTGCTATTGTATTGCTACAAAAGGATGAAGGAGGTTTTGAGCACGCAATTGGATTTTTCAGTAAGTCTTTGCAGGCTACTGAGTTAAACTATGAAATGATGGACAAACAAGCTTATGCATTGGTAAAGGCATTAAAATCTTTTAGGCTGTATCTAGTTTGTGCTAAGGTCATTGCTTAGGTCCCTCATGCAGTAGTTAAAGATGCCCTCACATAGTCTGAAGTTACTGGGAAAAGATGTAAGTGGATTACCAGGATTCAAGAATTTAATTTAGAAATCCATATCACCAAGTTGGTAAGAGGACAAGGTGTGGCAAAGCTAATGACTAAAGAAAATATGGATTTAGTCCAAGTTAACAATGAAGGGGTTCCAGATATGACAGTAACAAGTATTCAATTACAAACAGAATATGCTGACATTGTATATTTCATTAAGAATGCCAAATGTCTAGATTGTATGACAGACAATCAAAAGAGATCTTTAAGACTGCAAGCCCAAAAATATACACTAATACAAGGAGACTTATATTGGAAAAACAAGGATGGAGTCCATTTGTTTTTCCTTGATAAATGTCAAGCTGAGAAAGTTCTGAATGAAATGCATGCCGGAGTTTGTGGGGGTCATTATTCAGGAAAGACTACTGCGCATAAGATTTTAAGGGCTGGATATTTTTGGCCTACATTGTTCAAAGATTCATTTCAGTTTGTTAGGAAATGTGAAGCCTGTCAAAAATTTGCTTCCAAGCTAAAATACTCAGGAGCACTATCACTGAACCCAATAACTACTGAAGCACCATTTACTATGTGGGGAATGGATTTTATAGGCAAATTTGCTGAGAAATCTAGTGGAGGACACAATTATATACTTGTTGCAACTGATTATTTTACAAAATGGATAGAGGCCATTCCCACAAAGAATGCAACAAGTAAAATTGTTATTGATTTCTTACTTGAAAACATTTTGACCAGATTTGGTGTCCCCATGAAATTGGTCACAGATAATGCAATGTGTTTTAGATCAGATGAGTTCAAGGATTTTTGTAAAGATAATGGAATCATGACATCATATTCATCTCCTTATCACCCTCAAGCAAATGGACAAGCTGAATCTAGCAACAAAAGCATCCTGACAATTTTGAAGAAAATACTTGAGAAAAATACGAGAGCTTGGCATTCAAAGTTGAAGCTAGCCTTGTGAGCAGATAGGATTACAATGAAGAAAGCCATTGGGAAGTCTCCTTTTGAGCTTGTTTATGGTTTACAAGCAAGATTTCCCATAAACAACTTGCTTCTTGTTTATAATTTTATTCAGGATGAAAAAATAGATATCTTAGAACCAATGCAGGATAGGATCATGCAATTGATTGAATTAGATGAGTCGAGAAGGGAAAGTCAAAAGAGCAACATCAAATTGCAATAGAAGATGAAGTACTTGTTTGAAAAGAGGGAAACCACTAGAAAATTTAGAGTAGATGACTTAGTGCTTCAATGGAATGTGAGAGTAGAGGATAAAGGGAAGCATAAGAAGTTTGAATCATTGTGGCTTGGTCCTTTTGTGATTCATGAAAGTTTTGGGAAAGACTCCTACTTGTTGAAGAACATGGATGGTGAAGTTTTTGAGTTGCCTGTACATGGGAAATTCTTGAAACCTTTCTTCAATTAAGTTTTTTGATTCTCATGCATTTGTGAAATCTTGTAAAT
Organism: Chamaecyparis obtusa; assembly: GCA_027943335.1. Classification (NCBI taxonomy): domain Eukaryota; kingdom Viridiplantae; phylum Streptophyta; class Pinopsida; order Cupressales; family Cupressaceae; genus Chamaecyparis; species Chamaecyparis obtusa. Next base: position 96,027 of record BSBK01009804.1, read on the forward strand.
TCTGTATAGGTGTGCTTCCTTTAGCCTGTGTTTTCCTTTTTCAGTTCTAGGGTAGTCCAGTTTTTTTTTGGTTTGCATCCTAGAGATCTATGGTTCTTGTTCAAAATTTCATTTTAACATCCTCAGAAAGAGCCATTGTTGTTTAGAAATCTCATTTTTTGATTTTTTTCCCTGAAAGAATGATTATTTTTGAAAATTTTGCACTCTTTAGGGTTTGCTAGGTTTGAATGTCTTTGAAAATAAAAAAAGCCCTAGTTTTGGTCATTAGCCTTCTATTTTTGTGTTACTTTTTCAAATCACTTAAGTGTTGAAATAAGAATGTGCACTTTAGGGTTTCCTCTTGGTTGCTTAATCTCCTGAAGAAATCTGAATATTCTTTTATGTCTAGCGAATGCCCAAAAGCTTTTGTCGCTTGATCTCGAAAGTGCTTTATAATATTCCTTGTTATTACATGACCTAGCGGTTTCCTTTTGGTCTCCAAGTCTCAAAATGTTTTCTTGAGGTCTAGCGACTACTATGAAAAAAGATTAAGAAAAGAACTATAGTCGCATGATCTCTCAATAGAATTTTCCTCTGGTCAAGTGATCTCAGAATGATTTATTAAAATGATGTTTTATTTAGCGATTGTGACTTTTCTCTTTGGTCACTGAATCTCTAGATATGTTTTCACGGTTGTCTCCAAGTCTCTAGGTCTTCATGCAGTTGGTTCTTTTATTTATAAATTATGATTTCTTACAGTCATGTGATCTCCAAGTGGCGGTGTTTATTCTCTGGACATTTAGTGATTCAGCGATGCAGTCTTCTCCAGGTCTCTAGATGCAGCGGTTAAGTAAAGAAGGATTGTGAGATTAAATGTGAGCCATGAGATCAAGTTTTACATGAACGGATGGCGTGTAATCTCTAAACTAAACTATGGTCAAAGAAGTCTTTCAGTGATTCCAAGAATTAGGGTCTTCTCAAGATCTCTAAATGAAAGCATGGTTAGATAAAATATTACACAACTTTGAGAAATACTTTAGTCGTGTGTTCTCGGGATTTAACCCCAGTTTAGATAAAGATTATGAGATTTGGTGAATCCCTTTGTCACCAAAAATATAGATTTTCCCAAGTTGAGTGTAATGTTTAAAAGCCCGGTGGTGAAGTGTATTTAGTGATCTGGTGACTATGTAGTCTCAAAGTCTCAAGTTCCTGACGGTCAAGAGTTAAGCTTCCAGTGGTTCAGTGGAACAGTTAGTCTCAAGGTCGCTGAATCAAACAAGTTAGTTGATAAAGTCTCTCGTGAATTAATATGGACCATAGGATGGAAAGAAGGAAGAGATCAATTGTGGTCTCGAGATCTTAGAATAAAGATTGAATAGTCAAAAAGTTTCAGTGATTGAGAGACTTCAGGATTAGTCGCTGAATCTCCCAGTCGGGTGATCGCTAAATGTTTTAAAAGATAAATAAAGTTGACATGATTATGAGGAGGACTATAGTCTATACATCTCGTGATGAAATAATTAAAGGAATATATGTGAGTGGTCACACAATCTCATAAAGAGAAATTTCTCTTCCGCGACTGGCTCTAGACTATAGTCGCCAGATCTCCAAATAAGATAAATCAAGATTTTCTTTCCCTCTGTCGCCAAATCTCCACATGGCCAAATCTTGAGATCCCAAGAAGAAGTTTGAAAAGTCAGCAGCATCCCATGACTTGGAGTTTCCTTCAGTCGCCAGATCTCATAATGATAAATATTTCACCCGCAACTAACAAATGGACTATAGTCGGGTAATCTCCAAATTAAAAATAAAAAATAAGTTGACTATAGTCGTAGAAACTCTAAAAATACATACATACATACATACATACATACATACATACATACATACATACATACATACATACATATCTATATATATATGTGTGTGTGTGTGTGATCGCTTAGTCTCGTAATAAATTCATAAAGTAAGAAAGCTTTCAGTGACTATGAGAATTTATCTTAGTCACTGGATCTTAGAAAGATTTGAAGGTGCCAAATGTTATAAAATGACTATGAGACCTTTTCTTTAGTCGTCAGGTTGCTGAATGTTTGAATTTGATGTTTTTTGACCTTCAACTAGTAAATTGAAGCCCTCTTCATGTGCAATAATGGCCGAAGTGACCTCTTGGTAGCTATTGGTGTTAGAAAATGGTGGCACATTCAATTTTATAGAATAAAATAGTTAAGAGCTACTCATTTGAGAATTACAGAGCATATCAAACAAGTACATAGTGCTAGGTTTTCTGAGCTTTCTGGACTTGCAGTGCAACCAGTGATTTTTTAGAATTCCCAGTAATTTTATCAGAGTTTGTAGAGTTACAGACAAGATGAGTCAGGGAATAGTGAGTGGAGCTTCCAGCAGCCAAGGGTCCAAAGAGAAGGTGAAAGAGAGTTTTTAGGATTAATTCCTCACCCTTCTGTCAAGTTCATCTCAAAACAAAAAGGTTAGTGATGATTATTTTATGGATGATTTAGCATATTGTAGAGATGCAAAGATTCCAGAAATCACAAGCATGTGCTTATTTTAATATTTTTACAAAAATCATGATAGTTGAGTGCCCGTTTCAAACTCTTGGACGTCAAAGTTATAAAAATTGATTTTTCCTGAAGTTTTTCTAGATATAGATGCACTCCTTGCCCTTGCTCGATGTTATGATTCTTTGTGAAGAACTATTAGAAAAGAGGATGGTTCTCCCCTTGTAACCCTAGACCGAAATTCCTTCATGAAGGCATTTGTGATTTATACTTCAATGGCTATGGAAATTGACCTGAAGGCTCAGGAAAATAGGTATGTTAGAGAATAAATATTAGTCTCTCAAGAGATTAAAAGCCACATGTCTAAGGAGAAAAAAAATTATGTTGCAGCTATGGCAGGACCAGTTCCTTATCAGTATAAAGACCAAAAATTTTACATCAAGTATATCACATATGGGATATGCTAGGTCTTGGGTGCTGATGCGGGTAAGGAGAGGATTACATTTAATATTCTAATGCTGGTGATGGACTCACAAAACCATTTTGTCAACAAAGGTTATGATTACATTGGTTATGTAATAAATAAAATGCATGAGGGTCTTCTCTCTTTAAAGAATTTTGCATCTGGTACCACCCCCAAGTTTACGCATTATTCTCTCTTGATGCACCTCATTGTGTATCACAACTACAATCTTTTGAATTTAGCAGATCTTAGGCCTCAAATGACTTTGAAAGGAGAGCCTAATCCTATATAGTTTTGGTTGACAGTTTGGAGCCCTTCTTGCCCTAGGAGAGATTTCGGTGCGTTTGAGATCTGGATTGTGTATCCAATTCTCCAAAGTTTAGGGATAAGCTATAAGAGATTGTCCACCAAAGTTCTACAAATGGTGAGACCTAGAAAATTCATGGATAAGTGGACCAAGGGCCACAATTGGGGAGATATCTACTATGAGAAGAGGTTTACAATGATTAGGGTTTATGGATGCCCTCAGCCTCCCCATTTTCTCACATTTTATGTTCCTCCTAGACTTTCTTTTCTTGATTTTATCTGGCAACTAATGTTGGAAAATACGGATCTTCTTGCTTCCCATAGGAAAGGGACTCTTACTCCAAGGCACATCAGAGTGCATTACCTTACAATTGGAAAGGGAGCTCTCAACAGGGTAAATGACTGGTTGGAGAGTTATCACATGTTTACAGCCTCATATAGATTTGTAGACTCAGAGGGTTTTATAGTTGCTACTAGGAAATATTACATGCCTATTATTCCTTTCAATAAGCAATATGAGGAGTACCCTGAAGAGGAAATTATTAGAAATATCATTGAGGATAGTGAGGTAGAAAAGAGGTCAACTCAATTGTAAACATTGTATAGTGCTAAGAAGTAATTGAAAAGTCAAGGATTGACTTTTGGGGGTTTCTTTCCCACTTTGCCATACTTTTAGAGACTCGAGAAAATGATGGCTCAATTTTAAACAATTATGATGTCTGTAGAGGACCATGTTGATAAGATTAAACAGGGCAAAAAGGCCCATTCAGATTCAGAATATGATGAGGATAGTGATGGTGGTTATCCCATACATAGTCCACCCACTATGGAACAAGTGGCTAAAGGGCCTGAAGAAGAAAGAGAAAATGTAAATCTTGCTGAGTTACCCAATTCTGAGGATACTGTAGAGCCTCAAAAGAAAAAGTAGAAACTGATGGCTGGAGAGCCTTCTTTGAAGAAGAGAGATAGAGTGAGTGCCCTCTTTACAGGGACTAGTGAACATCATCACCTAATCAGAAAGAAGGTGATAGAAGAAAAAAGGAAAAGGAAACTTATAGTTGAGAATGTTAAGTTGCCCTTGGCCCTAGGCCAAGATGAAAGAATAATTGAGAAAGATGCTATCTTGAATGATGACAATTTTGTCAATTCAGAAGAATTTAAAACCTTTTTGATATGGCACAAGCAGCAACAAGTAGCCCCTAGTGTGCAGATAAAAAAGGAGGGTCAAGTGCCAGATGAGGCATTGCAGCAATTGAAGGAGTATGACCCAGAGATAGAGAATTTCACTCTAGAAGAGGCTAGGAAATTGGTAAAACAAAGCAATATGCTACTGGTGCCTGGGTGGAGTTTGTATGCTGATTTCATTATTGACCAAAGAAACCGACAAGAGGATGTCACTCTGTCACTAGAAACCAAAGTAGGAGACATAATAAAAGGATTTGGGTATAGCCCAAAAAATCAGGCCTTGGCTATGTGGCGTCTATATCCAAAAGACAAAGAGCCATAGATTTTGGATGTAAAAGGGCAGATGGAAGGGGATAAAATTGTGTGGTCAATCCACAATACAGGGGACCTAGAGATCTCTCAGGTACTGACCCAATTTTCCAAGCTGAATGAAGATAAGACCAAGCAACTATCAAAGAGGTATGGTGATCTTTTAGAAGATTACAACACTCTGGTAAAGGATAGAGATTTAATAATTATAAGGAACAAAGAACTAGAAAAAAATGCAAATGAATCAGAAGAATAGCTTGTTAGTGTTCCTATAGCAGCCCCTACACCTCAAGAGCAGCCTCTGATACAAGCAATGACAGAACATGAAGTAGCAACATAATTAAAGAAAATAAGTGAGGAGAAGAATGAAGCCATATTGAAGACCTTGTTGAACATTTTGCAGCATAGGATTATTGCAATTAAAGATAAATTTGATTTAATTTATAATGTATATAGTAAATTGCTAAATTTGCAGTAGGAAGTAAACAACTATGTGCAAATTTTGAATGGTTTCTATGCAGTATGGTCAGTCAGAGCATCACTTTTTGAAAGATTAATTTTTGCTCAATCTTTGGGGATTAGCAATATACCAGAATCAGTAATAAAAGTTGGTGAGGAGATTGACAGACTAAAAGCTATATTACCTCTTTTTAAGGGTAAAGAAAATCTAATTGAGGCTAAGATAGGCATGCTTAGATCCTCTCCTAATAAATTTATTCTCCCAATTTTAAATCAAGATGGAGCTATTAAAGGTCTTGATCATGGAGATCAGATGCAATCTTTTATTGCCTAGAAAAGAGGCTTTTTTAGGTGAAGATAGTAATGTAGACATGGAGAGCTTCAATAAAAGTTTGGATGAAGCAATAAAGGTAGAGACAAATCTGACAAAATTCATAACAGATGTCAAAGCCATAACAGATGCCACGTGGGAGAAACAAAAGGCACAACTACAACTTGTTCAAAAATTTAATTGGCCTTCAAAAGAGGAAGATAACTACATGGGATGAATTCACAAAGCCCAAGAAAGTTGTATCTACTGTAGTTGACTTTGATATCTTAGATGATGAATGAAGAGGACACTTGGAGGATTTGACACCTAAGCCTAGAATATAGGGATGAGAAGCTATCATTAAGAATGGTGTAGGTTATCCTGAAATGTGATGAAGGGTGCTCCCCTTAATACCACAAACACATTACAGATATAGAGAAACAACAACAATATGCAAGAACAGAAAATTAGCTTCTTATTATCTCCACAAATGTGGAATTACAAACTTTTAGAATTAAAATATGCAAAGCCACATGGGCATTCCCTTACAATATTCTGTAGGACAAAGCCTCGAACTATTACCCAGATCTACTACCCAGAACTATTCTGAACTGCCTAAGACAATAATACAACCTTCCTTATATAGGCAATTTTCCACCGCTTGGGAAGGTTCCAGAATTTTAGCCAATAAGGCCGACCAAACTTAGAATTATTTTATTTTACATTTTATTACATCATAGTCAGCTCAAGATAACCTTTGAAACCTGAACAGAAATTTTGAAGAAAATTATTTTTCACCATTTCAGGTGGCCCAACTTCTGAAGACCATAAATCATGACCAGTTGACCCGATCGGCTATTATAACCCCATTTTGGAAACACCATGAAGTGCTCTATAGGGTTGACCGGCACAAGCACTCATCACCTAAATTTTTGACCTCATTCGGGGCCTCTAAAGCCTTTAAAACTTAGTTCAAAGTTTCTGTACCCTGCTGCCAATACCGAAAATCTTCAATATCTTGCAATATACATTTGATCTGGCAATGAAACTTTACTGGCAGACTTATATGACCAAAATGAACCTCCAAGAAAGAAATCAGATCATTCTGAGCACATACAAAAATTACCAAAAATAGGAACTTTCCATAAATAGCAGCTCTGCACAAAATAGCCCTTATTGAATACAAAAATAGAAATATTTTTGGGTGATGCAAGATTGCTCTTACACCCAGGATGCTCCTGCATCAGATACCCAGGGTAATTTGAGAAGTGACCCTATCATGACTCAGGTGTGTAGAGGAAAACCAAGACAGCTAACCTCCTCCTTTGTCAGCCAGGATGAATCTTCAACAGGTCATCCTTTCCACTTGACCAGATATTCTTCATATGTCCTATTCCTTATGCTTCTACCAACATGACTGTCCAGTATATCTTTGATCTCCTTAGTGTATGAACTAGCTGCTGGAATACTCCACTATGCTGCTGTGATCTCATCTTCAACACCTCTTTCATGATACTCTGTCAGATTTGAAATGTTAAACACTGGTGAAATATTTAGCTCAGTAGGCAATTCTACCTCATATGTGTTTCCTGAATCATGTTTCTTCAGTATCCTACATGGTCCAAACTTCTTCATTTTCAGCTTGTTATATGTAGCAACTGGAAACCTCTCCTTCCGCAAATGAACCATGACTTCATCACCAACTTGAAATTCCTTATACCTCCTTTTCTCATCTACCTTAGCCTTATGCTATGTGTTCATCTTGGTAATATGCTTCCTCACCTCCCCATGGATGTTCTTCAAGTTTTCTGCAAAATCCTCAGCTTCAGCACTACTTATTTCTCCTTTATCTATCTTCCTCAATTCAGATGCATTTCTTGGACTACTTCCATATACAATCTGGAATGGTGATTTACCAGTGCTCCTGTTGACAGAATTATTGTATGCAAATTCTACCTATGGTAAAATCAAATCCCATCCTGTTGGCTTATCTCCAACCAAACATCTCAGCAAATTTCCCAAACTACTATTCACCACCTCTGTCTGTCCATCAGTCTGTGGATGATGTGATGAACTGAACTTTAAATCTATCTTTAACTTCTTCCACAATGTACGCCAAAAATATCCAACAAACTTAGTGTCCTGATCTGAAACTATGGTCCTTGGCAAATCATAAAGTCTCGCTACCTCTTTGAAAACCAATTCTGCTACATGAACAGCATCATTAGTCTTCTTGCAGGGAATGAAATGTGCCATCTTTGAAAATCGGTCAACTACTACAAAAATTAAATCATGTCCCCACTGTGTCCTCGGTAAACCAAGAACAAAGTCCATACTGATATCCTCCCAAGGCTTCTCTGGTATAGGTAATGGCTGATACAACCCTATATTCTGCTTCACTCCTTTTGCCATCTGACATACTCTGTAACTCTGTACAAACTTCTTCACATCTTGCTGCAATTGTGGCCAATAATAATTCTCACCAACCAAAGCAAGGGTTTTATCATGACCAAAATGTCCAGCCAATCCTCCACTATGCTTCTCCTTGATGAGATTCTCCCTCATAGAACTTTGTGGAATGCACAACTAACTCCCTCTAAATAGCATATCATCTTGGATGATAAAATCCAGCCATTTCATCCTATCTAGAGTAACAGGTTCTGTACAAGCCTTCCAAGCTTCACCAAAATCAGGATCCTCTAGATACAAATTCTTGAGTTCCTTGAACCCAACCACTTCAAACTGCATTTCTGTCAGCAATAGTTGCCTTCTGCTAAGAGCATCTACAACCCTATTAGACTTTCCACTCCTGTGTTTCAAAACAAATGTATAACTCTGCAAAAACTCAACCCATTTCAAATGCCTTTGATTCAATTTTCCTTGACTATTCAAATATTGCAAAGCTTGATGATTAGTATACAAAAAAAACTCCTTAGGAAGCAGATAGTGCCTCCACTTTTTCAATGCCTAAACTATAGCATAAAATTTCTGATCATAAACAGAATATTTTTTCTTGGCATCATTTAATTTCTCACTGAAATAAGCAACATGTTTACCTTCTTGGCTCATAACAGCTCCTATTGCAGTACCACTAGCATCACAATCTACTTGAAACACCTTATTAAAATTTGGAAGTGCTAAAATAGGTTGTTCTGTAACTTTTTGTTTCAACAATTGAAAACTCTTTTCTGCTCCATTAGTCCACTTAAACTCTTTTCTATCCCCTCTCATTGTTTCAGTCAAGGGTCTACAAATACTGCTAAAATTTTTCATAAACTTTCTGTAAAAGCTAGCCAAACCATGAAAAGATCTTACCTCAGTAGCACTCCTTGGAGTAGGCCATTCAAGGATAGCCTGTACCTTCTCTGGGTCCATTTTTAGACCTTCTCCTGAAACTACAAATTCCAAATACACTAACTCTTTCTTCACAAAACTGCACTTCTTCAAATTAATCAACAATTTCTCTTTTCTCAACTTCTCAAATACCATACGAATATGCATCATATGCTCATCTAATGTCTTACTAAAGATCAAAATATCATCTAGGTAAACAATGACAAACTTACCCAGAAATTCTTTCAGAACCTCGTTCATGAGCTGCATGAAAGTGCTCGGTGCATTGGTTAGCCCAAAAGGCATGACTAACCACTCATATAGTCCTTCCTTTGTCTTGAAGGCAGTCTTCCATTCATCTCCTTCTCTGATCCGAATCTGATGATATCCACTCTTCAGATCTATCTTTGAGAAATACACAACTCCACTCAAACAGTCCATAATATCATCCATTCATGGCAATGGAAACCTGTACTTGATTGTGATCTTGTTTATTGCCCTGGAATCTGTACACATCCTCCATTCTCCATTCTTCTTTGGTGCTAATACTGCTGGTACAGCATAGGGACTCAGACTCTCATGGATCAATCCTTTCTGTAACTGTTCATGTACTTGTCTGTTCAACTCCTCACTTTCTACAGGTGTCATTCTGTGTGCTGCCTTATTCAGAAAACTCACTCCTGGGATCAAATCCATCTGATGACTGATCTTCCTGACTGGTGGTAATCCATCAGGCACATTATTAGATACAATATCCTGAAACTCATTCAACAAATTTGCAACTTCTACAGGAACATCTTCTACTTCCTCTTTACCAGCTTTTGGAATTAAAGCAAAACATACATGCTCATGCCTCATACCATCTAGGAAATTTCTTCCATCAACAAAAGTTATCCTTGCATTACCACATACCTTTTCTTCAGTCTCCTTCAATAGTTTTAGCTTATGTCGCACTCCATCCTTTGTCAGGGAATAGGTATTTGCATGACCATCATGTACAGCACATCTGTCAAACTGCCATGGTCTACCCAACAACATATGACATACATCCATAGATATGATATCACACAATACCTCATCTTGGTATCCGCCAATCTTGAACTTCACCAGGCATTGTTCATTAACCATGACCTTGTGGTCATCCTCTACCCAGGCAATCCGATATGGATGTGGGTGTTTCTGTCTCTTGAGTTTCAACTTTGTCACCATCTTTTCTGACATCAAATTGTCAGTGCTTCCACTATCAATAATCACATCACAACATTTACCTTCGCACTTGCACCTGGTGTGAAATAGGCTCCTTCTTTGCTCAGGTTCATTCTCACCACTCAACAGGACTCTTCTGTTAATCAACATTTCTCCTCTTTTAGCATCTTCAAAATTTGATGATCTGGCATCTTCATCTACATGTGCAACTCTGGCCTGGCCTTCATTTCTCTTATCTATTCTTCCTTGGCGCTGAGGACATTCAAATGCCCTATGACCTTCTTCTCCACAGTGAAAACATGTTCCATGGAAGCCACCTCTTCCAGATCCTTGTCCTCTTCCTCTTCCTCTCTGATCTCTATTATTCCGATCTTGGAAATGATTGGAATTGTTTCCTCGCTGATTCTGACCGCTACTGGCCTCATCCTTCTTTTTCGTATCTTCATTTCGGCCACCATATGACCGTCCACCAGATCATCCACCATGACCTCTTTTATTTTGTCTGCTCTCAAACTTCTTGTTCAGCTTTTCCTCTACTTTTAGGGAAAAATGGTATGCCTCTTCAATACTGTTCATTCAAACCAGATTCAGCTCCTCCTGAATGCTTGGCCTTAACCCATTAAGGTATCGGGAAACTTTCTCCTTATCAGCTTCTGCATGGCCTATTCTGATGAGAAGTCGGTAGAACTCCTCTGTATACTCCTGAACAGATCTTCCTGCTTGCTTCAAACTCTGCATTTTCTTCAGTAGGTCAAGCTCATAATCAATAGGAATGAACTATCACTTCAATTTATCCACCATCTGATCCCATCTTGTGATTTTATCTTTCCCTCTTCTATTTCGCTCTAATTGAATTTCTTGCCACCAGATCTTCGCATGACCTTTCAATCTGGCCTTCGTAAATTTGACCCTATCAGGATCCTCAACATCTTCGTACTCAAAATATTCCTCACATTCATTGATCCAGTCGATCAATTCCTCTGGGTTAAGATTTCCAAAAAATGTAGGAACCTCAATCTTAGGTCTTTTCCCAATCTTGGAAATCGCCCGAAAAAGTCTTTCTTCCTCCTGGTTCACAATTTCAGCTTCTGATACCACCTGATGAAGGGTGCTCCCCTTAATACCACAAACACATTACAGATATAGAGAAACAACAACAATATGCAAGAACAGAAAATTGGCTTCTTATTATCTCCACAAATGTGGAATTACAAACTTTCAGAATTACAATATGCAAAGCCACATGGGCATTCCCTTACAATATTCTGTAGGACAAAGCCTCGAACTATTACCCAGATCTACTACCCAGAACTATTCTGAACTGCCTAAGACAATAATACAGCCTTCCTTATATAGGCAATTTTCCACCGCCTGGGAAGGTTCCAGAATTTTAGCCAATAAGGCTGACCAAACTTAGAATTATTTTATTTTACATTTTATTACATCATAGTCGGCTCAAGATAACCTTTGAAACCCGAACAAAAATTTTGAAAAAAATTATTTTTTGCCATTTCAGGTGGCCCAACTTTCAAAGACCATAAGTCATCACCAGTTGACCCGATCGGCTATTATAACCCCATTTCAGAAATACCACGAAGCGCTCTACAGGCTTGACTGGCGCAAGCACCTGTCACCCAAATTTTCAACCTCATCTGGGGCCTCTAAAGCCTTCAAAACTGAGTTCAAAGTTTCTGTACCCTGCTACCAATACCGAAAATCTTCAATATCTTCCAATATACACTTGATCTGGCAATGAAACTTTACTGGCAGACTTATATGACCAAAATGAACCTCCAAGAAAGATATTAGTTCATTCTGAGCATATACAAAAATTACCAAAAATAGTAACTTTCCATAAATAGCAGCTCTGCACAAAATAGCCCTTATTGAATACAAAAATAGAAATATTTTTGGGTGATGCAAGATTGCTCTTACACCTAGGATGCTCCTGCATCAAAATGGCGGTCACAATATCTCATTAAAACTAAGGAGCTATCATGAAGACTTGCAGACAAAGCTGTTAGATTATCAAGCGATCCAGAATGCAGAATAGTCCAAGAAAGTTTTGTCTTTCCACCACTTGAGGGTGCATTGTATTTTGTCTTTTATGTTTTGTCCTATATGTTTTTAGGGTTAGGGTTTTCAACCATCTGAAGCTTGTGGAATTCCTATTCATACGGGAATTCCAAGATGGTTGAGAGAGAAGTTGTATATATAGAGTTTTAGGACTCATTTTTTGGGGGGTTGGAAGATAATAGAAATTGAACACAAATTGCTTTGAAGCAAACTTGTAAATTTTGTGTCTGGTCTTCTGAGTAATTGATTTTTGAATGTAATTGGCATGTCAATTTTAATACAAATACACTACAACTTCTTCCATATCTTGTTATTGTCTCTTTGCCTTTATATTGTACTCTTGTATGTTTTATATGTTAGGCATCTAAAATATACTAGTTGTAAAGCAACCCGCTTGATTAATTGTGAGTTTCTTTCAAGGAAAGAATTAAAATTTTCATAGTTTATCTTGAAGAGTAAATATATTTGTAAGGATTATTGATGATAACCTTGCATGGTTAATAGAGTGGTTTGCAAGGCAACCTATTTGAATTTGCAGTTAGTATGTAAGGCATACTATTGTATTTTTGTTGAAATTATCTTGTTGATTTGCATTTAATTTCTTTTGCCCAATGGATAAGGCACTGGTTTATTGTTTGTTTCTTATAATCTTGTGTTTCATATCTTAAAAGAAGAAATTGAAACTTTACATCATTTACCAGTAATTTTCATTTTATGTTTATTGGACAAAATAGATAGGACTGTACCTAAACTTTACAGTTTATTTTTCTTGATTCCTTAAAGAGCGAATCAAAAGGTTACCCTTCCCTGAGTAATACTCACAAAAAGAAGTAAGATGAATATCTTAATACCATTGCATTATGCTTTCACATTTATAGTTTTCATTATGATTCTTTGCATTAGGATATTAAAGACTATCTGCAGAGTGATAATGTTCTATTGAAATTAAAAGACTAATAGCATACCAGTGAGGACCTAATCCACTAAATCAAGAGCTTGCATGAAATATAGTAACTTATTCATAGGAAACACCCACCTGAGTCCTGTGGAGCTCAAAGAAGAAGGAGGATCTTATCCAATCCTCATCAATTAGGCTTTTCTTGTAAACTTGGAATCCCCTTAAGCTGAGAATCAAGTCCATGCCCTTGCCAAGTTTAGCTCTAGAAGAAAAATTGCTAACAAATTGGCAACTCTACTGGGGATTTATTAAAAACTTTGTTAAATATAAGATTTAGTTGAGCCAAGGCTCCTATCTTATACAAGCCAGTGGGTACCATTAGTATTCATATCACAAAAATCCCAAGTAGTTGGGTGGTGACTCTTACAAATCTCTGCACCAGTGTAATTAAGGTCTAAATGTGATAATGAGTATGTGAAATACTAAGGCCTGGAAGAAGAATCACCCAGAAGCAAATTTGGAAGGTTGACTTCCAAACACATCTAGGTGAATGAGGAATGATAAAAGTACAAGTGATGTGTCCTTAACATGGAAACAAAAAGGAAATGTGAGGCATGAGGATTCTAACCCAACAAATCAAGAAGGAAATGCATCAGAATATGGGGAAGCAATTGACTTAGGGCTTAACCAATATGAGGACTATTATTCTCCTACTGAGATAGATACAGAAAGGTCTAGGCATTTTAGTAGGATAGTCCCTCATAACCCCCTCAGATCTCAAAGTCAGAGTAGGAGTAGAATGAATCTTACCCCTCCACAAGTTGAGAATGTTTCATAGAATCACCAAGAAAAAACCCAAGCCCAATAGTCATCATCTGAGACAACCCTTCCTGATTCTAAGGAAATTTTTGAAGAGGTTTTTGAATTAGAAAGAAGGATTTAAGAGTAGATTCAACTAAGGAAAAAAAGAGAGAAAGAAAAAGAAGAAAAGATTAGGCATGCCATGATCAGAGCAGAACAATTGAGAAAGCAATTATTAGATGTTGAAGCCTTTAATCGTGTTCCTATAACTGAACAAACACAAGAACAACCTGTAGTCAAAAAAACTTATGAAGTAAGAAATCCTAGGGATAAAGGAAAATAGAAGGTTGTAGGGATTACAATAAATGAGGCAAATCCTGTCAACAAGCCTCTTGATCAAGCAGCAAGATTAGATGCTGATTTAGAAAAGAATAAAAGGGAACAAGAGTTGTTGGGCAAGGAGTTAGAAAAGGCAGAACTTGAAGCTACTACAACTAAAATGAAAAGAAAGATTGATTTTCTTAGGCAATCTTCTGGACCTACCAATACACATTCTACTTCTCAAGCACAAGGAGCAAATGTGTTGAATACTAACAAAACTACGAGCATGCCCAAAAATCCTACTATTTCAAATAATCAAACAGCCACATCTTTTGGTGTTGGCCCATCTCAGATAGGGTCCATACATGAGAGACATAAGAAATTGGTCTTGATTGGGATTCATGGTTACCCTAACCCTATCCTTGATGAAATTAGGAAGAAGCTCCCAAAGTTCACTGGAAGTAATGTTGTCACTTGTGAGGAACATCTGAAAAGTTTCATTGATGTAATAGATGACTATAATATTGAACCTGATGATGTGATCATGAAGCACTTTGTTCAATCTCTGACTGAAGATATAAGAGACTGGTTTATAAATCTACCTCATGCTAGCATATGTTCATGGGATCAATTTAGGCATTTTTTCAAAGAACAATATGGTGATAAAACAAATGAGGGATTCATGCTTAATGAATTTAATAATATCAAGAAAAACCCAAATGAGGGTGTTGTTGAGTTCAATGTCAGATTTTAGAAGGCTATGCACAAATTATTGCAAGTTATTAGATTAGATGATAGGATTTGTTTGGTCACATACCTATATTCTTTTGATTCGAGAATGGGATAGCTTTTAAGAGATAAGAACCCTAGAAACCTTGCAGGTGCTTACAAATTAGCTATCAATATAGAAAGAAATAGAAGGATATCAGAGAAGTTGGCAAGAAGGGAGGATGCATAGAAATACGGTAAACATGACTGATGAGGTGCCACGGTCTATTGTTTGTCAATCACTACATGATCCCTACTATTGTGCAATTGCCCAAAATGTTTCTGCAGATAGTGAACAAGAAACTAGTGAGGAGTACTATGATGATGAAGGTTGCGGTATGACTTCTTCCTACATTTGTGATGAGGTAGATTCTGCAGAATAAGATGGGAGTTAGGATATTTATAACTCCCAAGCCAAGAATGAGATTTACCATCAACAAGTTTTCTCTGATGAAGAAGACAATCATTTGAATAATGTTCAATGTAATACCTCAAAAGATAAAGAACCCGTGGTCCTAAGGAGACCATCTGATGAAGAAATTTCTTAGATAATAGCAGACATGGTGACTCAAGCTAAGAGTAATTACAACTTAAGGAATAGAGTGGTAGGTAGTCCAAATGGTAGGCCTGCTGGAATTTATTTCAATAGAATAGAAATGGATGAAAAATCGGTCCAAGATAAACAAAAGGCTGCTGAGGTTGTTAGTAAGACTAAAGTAAAGAAAAATGTCACTTTCACAAAGCCAACTATTTTCTTACAAAGTCAAAACCAACCCTACTGTAGATACTGTAAACTCTTTGAAAAAGGAAGTAAAGATTTAGAGAAAAGAAAGTCCTAACCTGATTACACATGAAGAGAACAAAGAAGTCACTACCATTAAGCAAGATGTTGCCAATTCAAAGTATGTTCCCATTGACATGAGCAAATTATTGTCATAGATCACTATCAAGGTACCTTTATTAAAATGATGAGAATAGAGGAACATAAGGAGAAGGCTCTAAGTTGGGTATTTATTGTGTTACCAACATTGACACTCAGAATCATGACAAACCTGAAAAAATAAAGGTGTCTGAAGATGTTAGTAGAAATCAAAATGGAGAGATTATCTCAGAGATCCATCAAATCTATTTAGATACCAATGTTGTTCATACTGTACCTAGAACAATTGATCCCTTTTTCCTAACTCTGATTGTTAATGATAAACATCTTAAGAATTGTATGATAGATTCAGGAGCTTCTAACACTATTATGCCAATGGAGATTATGAAGTCATTAAGGTTAAGAGTTGATACGACTCATGGAAGGTGTCAAGCTATGGATTCCAGAGAAGTTCCAGATATTGGCACTATAAAGGCATTACCCTATAGAATTGAAGCATATCCTGGTAAAATGCTAACTATGAGTGTATTGGTGGTTGACATTCCACCTCAGTATGGGATGTTGTTGTCAAGAAAATGGAGTGCTCAAATGGGAGGGAGTATACAATGTGATCTTTCTTTTGCAACTTTCAACATTGCTGGTGATAATTTGAAAGTTTCCAGAGAAAATAGAGCTCCACATATGATTGAAATAAATGATGATCACTTGAACTACTGTGTGGATGTTGATATGGAGAATTTTAGATTAGAGGAGATTGTCCCACCAGTGGAAGAGATAGAACCATTAGTTGCAAAATTGAAAAAATAGCAAAATAGATTATGGTAGATGTACTTTGATGGAGCCTGTTCAAAGGAAGGTTCTGGCACTTGAGTTTTATTCATATCTCCATCAATTACCACTTTCAAGTATTCATTCCTGTTAGCTTTTCAATGCACAAATAATACCACAGAATATGAAGCATTGTCTTTAGGATTGAATATTGCTTTGAGACATGGAATCAAATGTTTGAGTGTTTATGGCGATTCTAAACTTGTGGTTGCACAAGTTAGGTCCAAATATGAAATAAAGAATGATAGACTAAAGATGTATAAGCATGTTGTTTGGGATCAGATTGAGCTCTTTGATGCCTTTAACATTAATTGGGTGGAAAGATCCAAGAATATAATGGCTGATTTTCTGGCCAATGTTGCTTTGAAAAAGGATGATTCAACTTTGCTTGGGGTTTCAATAGTTGAGATAAAAAGTGGGCTAGTAATCCCAGACAATGTTTACAACTAGTAGGTCTTTGAAGATGACCTTGACATCTTAAAATTTATCCACTACCTTGACCTTTATGAGGATCAAATCATAGATTGTAATGCTT
Source organism: Chamaecyparis obtusa (assembly GCA_027943335.1). Taxonomy (NCBI): domain Eukaryota; kingdom Viridiplantae; phylum Streptophyta; class Pinopsida; order Cupressales; family Cupressaceae; genus Chamaecyparis; species Chamaecyparis obtusa. The sequence continues at coordinate 113,200 of BSBK01009804.1, forward strand.
TGGTTGAGGAGATAGATGGTAAGGATATGGTTTTGGGAAATGAGATAATCCAGCTAAGTTCAAATCACATCTCTAAGGGTTTAACTGAGTTGAAAGCATTATATAGTAGTCAAGATGATCAGATGTTAAAAACAACTAATGCTAGGATAGAAGATTTGGAGGAAATAAATTTAGGATCACACAGTGCACCTTAGAAGGTTTATATTGGAAAGGGGTTAGATCTAAACATAAGAATTAAACTGATCAAATTATTAAGGAGATATAAGCATGTCTTCGCATGGTCATATGATGACTTGAAAGCTTATAGGGAATATTTTTTCTAGCATGAGATCCCATTGAAGGATGAGGTTAGACCATTTAGATAGAAGTAGAGACCAATTAATCCCTTGCTGGCTCCAAAAATGAAACAAGAATTAGTCAAATTGAGTGATGCAAGAATAATCCAACCTATAAGGCATTCTACTTGGGTGTCTAACCTAGTCCCAGTGAGGAAGAAAAATGGGGATATTCGGTTGTGTGTGGACTTTAGAAATCTAAATGTTGCATCATTAAAAGACAATTATTCTCTACCCAAAATGGAAGCAATGTTACATAAGGTTACTCGATGTGAATTACTATCCATGATGGATGGTTTCTCTGGGTATAATCAAGTGTTAGTGAAGGAATCTAAACAATTCAAAACAACATTTACTACACCTTGGGGAACCTACGTATATGTCAGAATGCCATTGGGTCTCAGAAATGATAGGGCAACTTTTCAAAGAGCCATGGATGTTGCTTTTAAAGAATATATAGACTTGTTTATGGTTGTGTACCAGGATGACCTAACTGCCTATTCTAAATGTGATGTTGGTCATTGCTCACATTTGGAAAAGATTTTTGTCAAAGCTTTAGAATATGGTGTGTCTTTAAATGCTAAAAAGTGTAACTTTGCAGTCAAAGAGGGAAAAATGTTGGGACACATAGTATCAAGAGAAGGAATTAGAATTGATCCAGAGGGTTGAAGCTATCAAAAAAGTTTTAGCACCTAAAACTCTTAAGGGTGTGCAATCCTTTTTGGGAAAGATTAATTTTGTCAGGAGATTCATTGCAAATTTTGCTGAAATTGTTAAACCCATAGTAAAGTTGCTCAAGAAAAATGTCAAGTGTCTGTGGACTACAGAAGCTCTAGGTGCATTTGATAAAATTAAAGAGGTAGTCTAGGAAGCACCTGTGCTAAGATATCCTGATTATACTAAGCCATTCTCGCTTTTCTCTTTTGCATCATTTCACACTATTGCTGTTGTATTGCTACAAAAGGATGAAGAAGGTTTTGAGCACCCAATTGCATTTTTCATTAAGTCTTTGTAGGCTGCTGAGTTAAACTATGAAATGATGGAGAAACAAGTTTATGCATTGCCTTGAAAGAATGATTATTTTTGAAAATTTTGCACTCTTTAGGGTTTTCTAGGTTTGAATGTCTTTAAAAATTAAAAAATCCCTAGTTTTGGTCGTTAACCTTCTATTTTTCTCTTACTTTTTCAAATCACTTAAGCGTTGAAATAAGCATGTGTGCTTTAGGTTTTCCTCTTGGTCGCTTAATCTCCCAAAGAAATTAGAATATTCTTTTATGTCTAGTGAATGCCCGAAAGCTTTTGCCACTTGATCTCGAAAGCGCTTTAGAATATTCCTTGTTATTACATGACCTAGCGGTTCCCTTTTGGTCTGCAAGTCTCAGAATGTTTTCTCAAGATCTAGCGACTACTATGAAAAAAGATTAAGAAAAGAACTATAGTCGCATGATCTCTCAATAGAATTTTCCTCTGGTCAAGCGATCTCAGAATGATTTATTAAAATTATGTTTTATTTAGTGATTTTGACTTTTCTCTTTGCTCGCTGAATCTCTAGATATGCTTTCACGGTTGTCTCCAAGTCTCTAGGTCTTCATGCGGTTGGTTCTTTTATTCAACATTTGTGATTTCTTACAGTCATGTGATCTCCAAGTGGTGGTAGTTATTCTCTGGAAATTTAGCGATTCAATGATGCAGTCTTCTCCAGGTCTCCATATGTAGCGGTTAAGTGAAGAAGGATTGTGAGATTAAATGTGAGCCATAAGATCAAGTTTTACATCAATGGAGGGTGTGTAATCTCTAAACTAAACTATGGTCAAAGAAGTCTTTCAACGATTTCAAGAATTAGGGTCTTCTCAAGATCTCTGAATGAAACCATGGTTAGATAAAATATTACACGACTTTGAGAAATGGTTTAGTTGTGTGTTCTCTGGATTTAACCCTAGTTTAGATAAAGATTATGAGATTCGGTGAATCCCTTTGTCACCAAAACTCCAAATTTGCCTATGTTGAGTGTAATGGTTAAAAGCCCAGCGGTAAAGTGTATTCAATGATCTGACGACTGTGTAGTCTCGAAGTCTCAAGTTCCTGATGGTCAAGAGTTAAGCTTCTAGCGATTCAGCAGAATGATTAGTCTCAAGGTCACTAAATCAAACAAGTTTGTTGAGAAAGTCTCTCGCGACATAATATGGACCGTAGGATGGAAAGAAGGAAGAGATCAATGGTGGTCTTGAGATCTTAGAATAAAGGTTGAATAGTTAGAAAGTTTCAGTGATTGAGAGACTTTAGGATTAGTCACTGAATCTCCCAGTCGGGTGATCGCTAAATGTTTTAAAAGATAAATAAAGTTGATACGATTATGAGGAGGACTATAGTCTCTAGATCTCATGATGAAATAATTAAAGGAATATATGTGAGTGGTCGCACAATCTCTATTAGAAATAGGAAATACTGAGACGGGGGGTGAATCAATATTTCACAAAATTTTACTTTTGCCCACTTATGGATATAACAGATTACTATAGTGCATACAAAGATTATCAAGCTAATTAACAAACATAGCAGTAAATAGAAAGAAGTCATAACACATGATATGTTCTTGAGGAAACACTAGCCAAGGGAAAACCCTGGTGGGGATGGCACCCACAAAGATTAGGAATCAAAAGTATCATGTTAGGGATATTGGACCCTGTTAAGAGTTAGTTTACAATGTATAATAGATATGTCCTGGTTAAAGGACTTTAGGCCTTGTTAGAAGCCTTAACCCTATTAGGAGTTAGATTACAAAACCTGATCACCAGCTGAGCTCACTACCCAAACAGGTAATACAAAATGTTTTTGACTATAGTATGGTACTGCTTACAACTTCACATCAATAGCCTTTTCTGCTATCACAATATACAACTTTTTCAAGTTATCCTTTTCTTTCTTTTCACAAAAAAACATCATACTCATTACATTTCAAGTATGCCTAATATATGAGTTATTAGAGATAATAAATTCATATGGTCAGCTTCCAAAATATTTATCCAAGGGTAAACATCTAGGATGTCATCCCTTCATAATGTTAAGTCATTATTTTGACAAGAAAAATAATCCCTTAACTCTTTCGCTAATACTGTCTCCAAAACTGTTCTGTCTGCAAAACTATCTTCAGTAAACTTTGAATAACTTCATTCGTACTACTCCAAACTTTATGCACATTGAGATGAGGTATTGTCATACTCTATAGAAGCTTTAGTTAATTGTGCAAACAAAAATATTGCTCCAGTGGACGTCGCCAACTAAATCTTCATCAGGTGCTCTGTCAGGATCATTGTATCCATACTTAGACAATTTCTTCCTTCAACTTGCCATACTTGCATTTCAGATTCTGCACTCTTATTAGAGATCATATGTTGCCATAATGACAACATCTATGCATCCAAATTAGCAAAATTGACAAAAATCTCCCCCTTTGTCATTGGTGGCAACATATGGGAAAATTGGCTAAGTGTGCAAACAAAACTTCAAAACACTTACACAAAACTATGGCCAAATGTTATACAACACATATACAATATTTTACTCCATAGAATAGCTCCCCCTATGAGTATCCTTCCTCAACATATTGTCAATTTTCTGCTATCTCTCCCCCTTTGACAATAATGACAAAGATAGGGTGTTCAAAAATTTCAAAAAAACTTGATACCTTGTTATCAGCTATTGCAAAGCCGGTAGGCTTGCAACACAGTCACCAAACTCTGACTTCCATGTTTCAAAATCTTTCTCCCATATCTTCTTGATGGATTTAGCAACATTGAGTAGAGTACTCAATCCATATGCTGCTGTCTAACAAGCTTGCAGGGAATTAAAGCTAAACTTCTGAAAAGATGTCTTTGTTGAAAGACACTCCTCAATTTCATCTTCAACAATTGAGGTCTTGATTTTGTGCTTTGTATATACAAACTCTTTCTAGTCTCAAAATGTTTCCTCAAATTCTTTATACATACATCCAAATTACCAATATCATTTCAAATATTTACACTTATATTTTGTTGAATATCCTTCAAGTTAGAAAATTCAGAGTCAAAAGAGTTCATTACCATTTTAGCTTTCTCAAGTGGATCCAAGTCAAATACCTTAGTGCTAATCACACTCTCAAGTTTCTTTGTCAAAACTCTAACTTTTCCTTCAAGGTCCTTCACCTTCTTATTCTTTCCAATAATTTTATTAAGAGATGTGATGAACTCAAGCTGATCATCATCTTCAACCTCTTTTCCAAGGTCTTAAAAAATTGAACCAATTTGTCTCTTCTTACTGTTAGGTGTGATAATGTCTTCAACTTGTATAGAAGGTGTACTAGAGGTAGTGACCTTTGTCAAAATTTGTTTACCTTTAACTATCTGCTCTGCTGGAACTGATTCTGATACAGTTGGTGCTTCCTCTGCCTCTGTATCCTTTTTTGATTCTATAACCTTCTCTTGCTCTCCTAAAGCCAAATTGTCAACAATGTTTCTTAGATCACAAAACACTGCATCATCTGACTCTAGTGTCACTTTGGTGCCTTCAATGTCCATTGATTCTTTGCCAATATTGATATGTCAAGAAGATGGGACTTCTTCAATACGAACTTCCTCTACATGTTGTTTCTCTGATTGCTTCTACTGAGGATCTGATTCAACATGCTTTCCTGCAACTATATCTACAAGAACTTGCATTACTACTTGCTCAGTCTCTTTTTGTACTTCCTCCTTTTTGCCTCCCATTATAAGAATTGTTCTTCTCTTAGTTCTCAATAAAGTTCCAAGAGGCTTCAAGATTCTCTTCAAATGATCTTCATCCTCAACTTCATAGAATTGTCTGATTACATGTTCTCTCATCTTTGTGTCCTCTTCTTGTGCTCTCTATTTTCTATTCACAAGTCTGTTATACAAATCTTTTGGGATCTTACCATGAATAGTGCTAAATTTCTTATCTGTCAAAATTATATGTGTAATCATTGCATTTTCAAAATTTAATCTGTCAAATGATCCATATAGATCATAGTATTTATTTATCTTAGTGAAGTCTCCATGCTACAATATATCTTCATTAACTCTTTCAATTCTTGGGTTCCAAGTTTTCTTCTTGACTGAAACTTCATCATCATCTTTAATTTTTGCTACTTTCCTAGGTACAGGTGGTACAATCACTTTCTATCTCTTGCCAGGTCCTATTGCACTCACTTTTACTCTTTTGCTAGGAATAGGAGAAAAGGATTTTTCTCCATCATCTTTTTCAGGTTCTTCAACTTTTACCTTTACTACAATAGGATCAACAGGGTCTGCACTAGATGCCACAGGTGGAACTACAAGATTTTCACTTTGCTTTAAGGCTTCTGTAGTCTTCTTAGCTATGTCAAACTCATGACTTGACATACCTGATTCTCTCAGTATTTTCTTTATAGTTGATTCAACTCTCCTACTAGATTGCTTCTTTTCTTTCAAACTTATTGCAGAGTTGAAATTCTCTTCATAGGTTCCAAACCTATTTGCATGACCATCCAACTCACACTTTAACAGTCTATTCACATATCCTACTATTTTTGCTTCAGATACTTCATAGCCAAGAGGGTCTATGAATTCCATTCTAGGCTCAACTGCTTCAATTTAGGTGAAATCAGTGTTTACCATAAAACAAATGTCATCTTTATGCTTTTCAACTAAGGATTGAGTAATCCTTGATCTGTTCTTAATAATATTCTGAAAAGTCTTCAATACAAGATTCACACTGTCATTGACTTTATCAATTAGGTGCTTCATGTAGACTGAGTTTATTCTTTCCATTGTGTTCACATTGTCACTCTATTCACATTGTCACTCTAGTCAACTATGTAAGGAAATCTTCACAAAATGTGGAAAAACATATAGGTTATCAGAGATGAAAACCTAAACTGTGTGTACTTAGCCTTCTTAATCTTTTCTAAGTTCTCAAACAATTGAATTCTCAGAATTTCACATAGGTCTACTTGTTTCTTCTCAATACACATAAGATAAGCTACATGAACCATTCCTGCAGCCATGTCATCTTCCCTTGAACTATGACAGAATTTAGTTGTTAGGATCTTGCAAAGGTACCTAACATCATCTTGCTTAATCTTACTTATCACAATTCCTCTACCATTATAACTAGATCCAATGCTATCTAAGACAATCTTTCTCATGTTCTTTTCATTCAGTGGAATCTCTCCAACTTTTGATAATCTAGTAACATCATGAATTAGGTCAGTAGTTATATCAATAACTCCATCCTCCATCCAGAATTTCCCATTATGGATTCTACTTAAAATGATCTTGGTACATTCCTCATCATCAAATTCATACTTCATGTAATAATTGATAATTTCATTATTCTCTAGGTGCCTATAAGCTGGTTTAACTGACATGTCTTGATTATACAATTTCTTGTAATCATCATTAAAATCTACATCTCCCAAGGTTTCAAACTTGCAACCTAAATATCCTTTAACATTCTCAATGTGCAATACTCCATCTGGTACGGATGATAGTGCTAGTCTATCATCAATTTCAGCTAGTTCTACTAATTCTTTCTTAATCTTAGGTCTATTCTTATCCTTAACATTATGATCCATAGAAATATCCATCTTATCAACTGATTAAAGATTGAAAAATACCTCAACTTTGCAAATCTAGGGTTTCGGTATGATCGACGCTGCAAACTGCTTCCAAACTTCTTCAAATCATCCTCAACTTGCTTTTTCTTCTTTCAAATCTCTTTTAAATCACTTTTTAATCATAATAAATTTGATTTCAACCTTATAACACTTTACATTAACTCAATCTGACATCGCATTCATTCATTTTTCCGCTAAAACCTCAAAAAGCTGATTCTACAAACCTGCAACCATAAAACTTTTTGCGACCTCGCAAAACACAATATTTTCTTTTGCACACTTAACCATAGCATTAGTACAACATAACAAACCTATATCTAACTACGCAAAACTTAACTCATTCAAATTCCTAATCTACACTAATCCTAAGTCCTAAACTACAGAAACTTACATAATTTAAGTACTTAAAGAAGGGTCAGGTAAAGATTCATCCTTACCATCAGATACATTACCTTCCTGACTACTTTCAGTGCTGAATATACCTCCTTGATCTATGCCTTTATCAAATTTTACTTCATCTTTATTGCTACAACAACCTTTCTCTTTCTTTCCTGCATTTTCATTCCTTCTTGCATTGTTCCTAGGGTTAGGGTTATGATGATAACCTCCATTGTTCATTCTGCAAACTCTTGCTGAGTGTCCAAACTTGTTGCGTATCTAAAAAATGATTCCATTGTTTCCAAATCTCTGTCCTTGTTGGTTAATCTGTGACCTACAATTTCTAGCAATATGTCCTACTTTGTTGCATCTAAAACATACTACCACTTTTCTTTTATTCATTTCTTCAATAGATCTCTTATCTGCATTGTTAGTATTCCAATCATTCTATTATCATAATTATTCAAAATTACTTTAGGTCTTCTACATTCATTAGCTCTATGTCCAAAACCATGACAATTATAATAATGTCCATTAATAGGTTTAAATTGCTTACCTATGCAATCTCTCTTCATGTGCCCAATAGTATTACAAGCAAAACATCTACCTTTGAATTCTCTTTGCATACCTTTAGATGATTCTTCCTATTTTGATTCTTCTTGCTTTGATTCTTCTTTCTCTCTAGGTGGTTCTTCTTTAGGTGGATCTTCCAATGTGTTCTCATCTAGCTTCATTTCCTCCATACTTTCAGATGCCTTCAGATCCAGCTTCTTACTTTCATGATTTGTTCTAAACATACTAAATCCAAATCCAATCTTATCAAAGAATGGTTCTCCAAAAGGAATTTATTTTTCAGTCCTATCACCATTAGAGTATAGCCTTTCAAGTTGTTGTTTAGATTGAGTTAATTCACCTTTCACAATTTTATTATACTTCTCAAGTTCTGCATACTACACTTTTACTTTTTCAGATTCGGATGTTAACTTTTCAAGTCTTGATCTCAGATCTTCATTCTCAACTTTCAATTTTTCATTATCAGATCTCAAATTTCCATCTTTCATACTAAGCTTCAGATTTACTATCTTCAACTCATGCTTAAGGATCTCATTTTCTTTTTCTAATTCATCACAATCTTCAACAAGAATATTAGATTCCTTTTCAGATTTCAGATCTTCAATCTTACCTTTTAATTTGTCAATAACATTCTTTGCATCTTCATACTTTCTTCTTAAGGAGTTTCTTTCATCAGTAAGCATATCAATATGTTCAAGAGCTTCTTCAAGATTCTTTTGAAGTTGATCCATATCCATAGAGATCTTACTCAAGCTGCCAAGCTTTCCTTGAATGTTCCTTCTCTGAGTAACTGTGCTTCAATACCAATTGTTAAAAATAGGAAATACTGAGAGGGGGGGTGTGAATCAGTATTTCACAAACTTTTACTTTTTCCCACTTATGGATATAACAAATTACTATAGTGCATATAAAGATTATCAAGCTAATTAACAAACATAGTAGTAAATAGAAAGAACTCATAACACATGATATGTTCTCGAGGAAACCTTGGCCAAGGGAAAACCCTGGTGGGGATGGTACCCACAAAGATCACTAATCAAAAGTATCATGTTAGGGATATTGGAACCTGTTAAGAGTTAGTTTACAATGTATAGTAGATCTGTCCTGGTTAAAGGACTTTAAGCCTTGTTAGAAGCCTTAACCCTGTTAGGAGTTAGATTACAAAACCTGATCACTAGTTTAGCTCACTACCCAAACAGGTCATATAAAATGTTTCTGACTATAATATGGTACTACTTACAACTTCACAACAATAGCCTTTGCTTCTATCACAATATACAACTTTCACAAGTTATCCTTTTCTTTCTTTTCACAAAAAAACATCATACTCATTACATTTTAAGTATGCCTAATATATGAGTTATTAGAGCTAATAACTTGATATGGTCAGCTTCCAAAATATTTATCCAAGGGTAAACATCTAGGATGTCATCCCTTCATAATTTTAAGTCATTATTTTGACAAGCAAAATAATCCCTTAACTCTTTTGCTAATACTGTCTCCAAAACTGTTATGTCTGCAAAACTATCTTCGGTAAACTTTGAATAACTTCATCCGTACTACTCCAAACTTTATGTGCACTGAGATGGGGTATCCTCATACTCTGTAGAAGCTTTATTTAACTGCACAAACAAAAATATTGCTTCAGTGGACATGGCCAACTAAATCTTCATCGGGTGCTCTTTCAGGATCACTGTATCCATACTTAGACAATTTCTTCCTTCAACTTGCCATACTTGCATTCCAGATTCTACGATCTTAGTAGAGATCATATGTTGCCATAATGACAACATCTATGCATCCACATTAGCCAAATTGCCAACAATGTCATAAAGAGAAATTTCTCTTCCGTGACTGGCTCTAGACTATAGTCGCCAGATCTCCAAATAAGATAAATCAAGATTCTTTCCCTCTGTCACCAAATCTCCAAATGGCCAAATCTTGAGATCTCAAGAAGAAATTTGAAAAGTCAGCAGCATCCCATGACTTGGAGTTTCCCTCAGTCGCCAGATCTTGTAATCATAAATATTTCACCCGCGACTAACAAATGGACTATAGTCAAGTAATCTCCAAATAAAAAAATAAAAAATAAGTCTACTATAGTCGCTGAAACTCTAATATATATATATATATATATATATATATATATATATATATATATATATATATATATATATATATATATATATATATATATATATATATATATATATATATATATATATATATATATATATATATATATATATATATATATATATCTATGTGTGTGTGATCGCTTAGTCTCATAATAAATTCATAAAGTAAGAAAGCTTTCAGTGACTACGAGAATTTCTCTTAGTCACTGGATCTCATAAAGATTTGAAGGCAGCAAATGTTATAAAATGACTATGAGACCTTTTCTTTAGTCACCATGTTGCTGAATGTTTGAATTTGTAGTTTTTTGAGCTATGGCTAGTAAATTGAAGCCCTATTCATGTGCAGTAATGGCGGAAGTGACCTCTTGGTAGCTGTTGGTGTCAGAAAATGGTGGCGCATTCAATTTTATAGAATAAAATAGTTAAGAGCTACTCATTTGAGAATTACGGTGCATATCAAAGAAGTATAGAGTGCTAGGTTTTCTAAGCTTTTCGGACTTGCAATGCAGCTAGCAATTTTTTAGAATTCCCAGTAATTTTATCAGAGTTTGTAGAGTTACAGAGAAGATGAGTCAGGGAACAGTGAGCAGAGCTTCCAGCAGCCCAGGGTCCAGAGAGAAGGTGAAAGAGAGTTTTGCGGATGAATTCCTCACCCTTCTGTCAGGTTCATCTCAAAAGAAAAAGGTTAGTGATGATTATTTTATGGATGATTTAGCATACTGTAGAGATGCAAAGATTCTAGAAATCATAGGCATGTGCTTATTTCAATATTTTTACAAAAATTGTGATAGTTCAGTGCCCGTTTCAAACCCTTGGACGTCAGGATAGCAAAATTGATTATTCCTAAAGTTTTTCTAGATATAGATGCACTCCTTGCCCTAGCTTGATGTTATGATCCTTTGTCAAGAACTATTAGAAAAGAGGATGGTTCTCCCCTTGTAACCCTAGACCGAAATTCCTTCATGAAGGTATTTGGGATTTATACTTCAATGGCTATGGAAATTGACTTGAAGGCTCAGACAAATAGGTATGTTAGAGAAGCAATATTAGTCTCTTAGGAGATTAAAAGCCATATGTCTAAGGAGAACAAAAATTATGTTGCAGCTATCGCAGGACTAGTTCCTTATCAGTATAAAGACTAAAAATTTTACATCAACTATATCGCATATGGGATATGCCAGGTCTTGGGTACTGATGCGGGTAAGGAGAGGATTACATCTAATATTCTAATGCTGGTGATGGACTCACAGAACTATTTGGTCAACAAAGGTTATGATTACATTGGTTATGTAATAAATAAAATGCATGAGGGTCTACTCTCTTTAAAGAATTTTGCATCCGGTACCACCCACAAGTTTATGCATTATTCTCTCTTGATACACCTCATTGTGTATCACAACTACAATCTTTTGAATTTAGTAGATCTCAGGCCTCAAATGACTTGGAATGGAGAGCCTAATCTTGTATAGTTTTGGTTGGCAGTTTGAAGCCCTTCTTTCCCTAGGAGAGATTTCGGTGTGTTTGGGAACTGGATTGTGTATCCAATTCTCTAAAGTTTAGGGATAAGTTGTACAATATTGTCCACCAAAGTTCTACAATTGGTGAGACCTAAGCAATTCATGGATAAGTGGACCAAGAGCCGCAATTTGGGAGATATCTACTATGAGAAGAGTTATACAATGATTAGGGATTCTGGATGCCCTCAGCCTCCCCATCTTCTCCCATTTTATGTTCCTCCTAGACTTTCTTTTCTTGAGTTTATCTGGCAACTAATGTTGGCAGATAAGGATCTTCTTGCTTCCCATAGGAAAGGGACTCTTACTCCAAGGCACATCAGAGTGCATTACCTTACAATTGGAAAGGGAGCTCTGAACAGGGTAAATGACTGGTCAGAGAGTTATCACATGTTTATAGCCTCATACAGATATGTAGACTCAGAGTGTTTTATAGTTGCTACTAGGCAATATTACATGCCTAGCATTCCTTTCAATAAGCAACATGAGGAGTACCCTGAAGAGGATATTATTTGAACTATCATTGAGGATAGTGAGGTAGAAAAGAGGTCAAGTCAATTGCAAACATTGTATAGTGCTGAGAAGCAATTGAAAAGTCAAGGACTGACTTTTGGGGGTTTCCTTCCCACTTTGCCATACTTTCAAAGACTTGAGAAAATGATGGCTCAATTTCAAACAGTTATGATGTCTATAGAGGACTAGCTTGATAAGACTAAATAGGGCAAAAAGGCCCATTCAGATTCAGAATATGATGAGGATAGTGATGGTGGTTATCCCATACATAGTCCACCCACTATGGAACAACAAGTGGTTGAAGGGCCTGAAGAAGAAAGAGAAAATGTAAATCTTGTTGAGTTACCTAGTTCTGAGGATACTACAGAGCCTCAAAAGAAAAAGTAGAAACTGATGGACGAAGAGCCTTCTGAGAAGAAGAGTGATAAAGTGAGTGCTCTCTTTATAGGGACTAGTGAACATCATCACCTGATCAGAAAGAAGGTGAGAGAAGAAAAAAGGAAAAGGAAACTTATAGTTGAGAATGTTGAGTTGCCCTTGTCCCTAGGCCGAGATGAAAGAATAATTGAGCAAGATGCTTTCCTGAATGATGACAATTTTGTCAATTCAGAAGAATTTAAAAGATTTTTGATATGGCACAAGTAGCAACATGTAGCCTCTAGTGTGTAGATAACAGAGGAGGGTCAAGTGCTAGATGAGGCATTGCAACAATTGAAGGAGTATGACCCAGAGAGAGAATTTCACTCTAGAAGAGGCTAGGAAATTGGTAAAACAAAGCAATATGCTACTGGTGCTTGGGTGGAGTTTGTATGCTGATTTTGTTATTGACCAAAAAAAGAGATAGGAGGATCTTACTCTGTCATTGGAAACCGAAGTAGGAGACATAATAAAAGGATTTGGGTATAGCCCAAAAAGTCAAGCCTTGGCCATGTGGAGTCTATATCCAAAAGACAAAAAGCCATAGATTTTGGATGTAAAAGGGCAGAGGGAAGGGGATAAAATTGTGTGGTCAATCCACAATACAGGGGACCTAGAGATCTCTTAGGTACTAACCCAATTTGCCAAGCTAAATGAAGATAAGACCAAGAAACTATTAGAGAGGTATGGTGGTCTTTTAGAAGATTACAACACTCTAGTAAATGATAGAGATTTAATAATAATAAGGAACAGAGAACTAGAAAAACATGCAAATGAATTAGAAGAACAACTTGTTATTGTTCTTGTAGCAGCCCCTGCACCTCTAGAGTAGCCTCTGATACAAGCAATGATAGAAGAGGAAGTAGCAGTAGAATTAAAGAAAATAAGTGAGGAGAAGAATGAAGCCATATTGCAGGCCTTGTTGAACATTTTGAAGCATAGGATTATTGCAATTAATGATAAATTGGATTTAGTTTATAATGCATATAGTAAATTGCCAGATTTGCAGAAGGAAGTAAACAACTATGTGAAAATTTTGAATGGTTTCTATGCAGTATGGTCAGTCAGAGCATCACTTTTTGAAAGATTAATTTTTTCTCAATCTTTGGGGAGTATAAATATACCAAAAATAGTAATAAAAGTTGGTGAGTGGATTGATAGACTAAAAGCTATATTACCTCTTTTTAAGGGTAAAGCAAATCTAATCGAGGCTAAGATAGCCATGCATAGATCCTCTCGCAATAAATTTATTCCACTAATTTTAAATCAAGATCGAGCTATTAAAGGTCTTGATCAATGGAGATTAGATGCTAATCTTTTACTGCCTAGAAAAGAGGCATTTTTAGTTGAACATAGTAATGTGGACATCGAGAGCCTCAATAAAAGTTTAGATAAAGCAATAAAGGCAGAGACAGATCTGACAAACTTCATAACAGATGTCAAAGTCATAATAGATGCCAGGTGGGAGAGACAAAAGGCACACCTACAACTTGTTCATAAATTTAATTGGCCTTCAGAAGAGAAAGTAACTGCATGGGATGAATTCACAAAGCCCAAGAAATTTGTATCTACCGCAGTTGACCTGGATATCTTAGATGATGAATGAAGAGGACACCTGGAGGATTTGACACTTGAGCCTAGAATACAGGGATGATAAGCTATCTGGTGTAGGTTATCTTGAAATGGCGGTCACCATATCTCATTAAAACTAAGGAGCTATCATGAAGACTTGCAGACAAAGGCGTTAGATTATCAAGCAATCCAGGATGCAAAACAGTCCAAGAAAGTTTTGTCTTTCCACCGCCCGAGGGCGCATTGTATTTTGTCTTTTATGTTTTGTGCTATATGTTTTTAGGGTTAGGGTTTTCAACCATCCATAGCTTGTTGCATTCCTATTCATAAGGGAATTCCAAGATGGTTGAGAGAGAAGTTGTATATATAGAGTTGCAGGACTCATTTTTTGCGGGGTTGGAAGATAATAGAAATTGAACACAAATTGCTTTGAAGCAGACTTGTAAATTTTGTGTCTGGTCTTTTGAGTAATTGATTTTTGAATGTAATTGGCAAGTCAATTTTAATATAAATGCACTGCAACTTCTGCCATATCTTGTTATTGTCTCTTTGCCTTTATATTGTACTGTTGTATGTTTTATATGTTAGGCATCTAAAATATACCAGTTTTAAAGCAAACCGCTTGATTAATTTTGAGTTTCTTTCAAGGAAAGAATTAAAATTCTCATAGTTTATCTTGAAGAGTAAATATATTTGTAAGGATTATTGATGATAACCTTGCATGGTTAATAGTGTAGTTTGCAAGGCAACCTATGTGAATTTTTAGTTAGTATGTAAGGCACACTATTGTATTTTTGTTGAAATTATCTTGTTGAGTTGGATTTAAATTCTTTTGCCCAATGGATAAGGCACTGGTTTATTATTTGTTTCTTATAATCTTGTCTTTCATATCTTAAAAGAAGAAATTGAAACTTTACATCATTTACTAGTAATTTTCATTTTATGTTTATTGCACAAAATAGACAGGACTGTACCTAAACTTTACAGTTCATTTTTCTTGATTCCTTAAGGAGAGAATCAAAAGGTTACCCTTCCTTGAGTAATACTCACAAAAAGAAGTAAGATGAATATCTTAATACCACTGCATTATGCTTTCACATTTATAGTTTTCATTATGATTCTCTGCATTAGGATATTACAAACTGTCTACAGAGTGATAATATTCTATTGAAATTAAAAGACTAATAGCATAGTAGTGAGGACCTAATCCACTAAATCAAGAGCTTGCTTGAAATATAGTACCTCATTCATAGGCAACACCCACCTGAGTCCTATGGAGCTCAAAGAAGAAGGGGAATCTTATCCAATCCTCATCAATTAGGCTTTTCTTGTAAACTTGGAATCCCCTTAAGTTGAGAATTAAGTCCATGCCCTTGCCAAGTTTAGCCCTACAAGAAAAATTCTAACAAATTGGCGATTCTGCTGGGGATTTATTAAAAAATTTGTTAAATATAAGATTTAGTTGAGCCAAGGCTCCTATCTTATACAAGCCAGTGGGTACCATTAGTATTCATATCACAAAAATCCCAAGTAGTTGGGTGGTGACTCTTACAAATCTTTGCACCAGTGTAATTAAGGTCTAAATGTCATAATGAGTATGTGAAATACTAAGGCCTGGAAGAAGGATCACCCAGAAGAAAATTTGGAAGGTGGACTTCCAAACACATCCAAGTGAATGAGGAAGGATAAAAGTACAAGTGATGTGTCCTTAATGTGGAAATAGAAAGGAAATGTGAGGCATGAGGATTCTGTCCCAACAAATCAAGAAGGAAATGCATCAGAATATAAGGAAGCAAATCACTTAGGGCTTAACCAATATGAGGACTATTATTCTCCTACTGAGATAGATGTAGAAAGGTCTAGGCATTTTAGGAGGATAGTCCCTCATCTCAGAGCTCGAAGTTAGAGTAGGAGTAGAATGAATCTTACCTCTCCACAAGATGAGAATGTTTCATAGAATCACCAAGAAAAAACCCAAGCCCAATAGTCATCATCTGAGACAACCCTTCCTGATTCTGAGGAAATTTTTGAAGAGGTTTTTGAATTAGAAAGAAGCATTCAAGAGCAGATTCAAATATGGAAAAAAAGAGAGAAAGAAAAAGAAGAAAAGATTAGCCATGCAATGATCAGAGAAGAACAATTGAGAAAGCAAGTATTAGATGTTGAAGCCTTTAATCGTGTTCCTATAACTAAACAAACAAAAGAACAACCTGTTGTCCAAAAAACTTATGAAGTAAGAAATCCTAGGGATAAAGGAAAATAGAAGGTTGTAGGGATTACAATAAATGAGTCAAATCCTGTCAACAAGCCTCTTGATCAACCAGCAAGATTAGATGCTGATTTAGAAAAGCCCAAAAGGGAACAAGTGTTGTTGGGCAAGGAGTTAGAAAAGGCAGAACTTGAAGCTACTACAACTAAATTTAAAAGAAAGATTGATTTTCTTAAGCAATCTTCTGGACCTACCAATACACATTCTACTTCTCAAGCACAAGGAGCAAATGTGTTGAACACTGCCAAAACTACGGGCATGCCCAAAACTCCTTCTATTTCAAATAATCAAATGACCACATCTTTTGGTGCTGGCCCATCTCAGATAGGGTCCATACATGAGAGACATAAGCAATTGGTCTTTATTGGGATTCATGGTTACCTGAACCCTATCACTGATGAAATTAGGAAGAAGCTCCCAAAGTTCACTAGAAGTAATGTTGTCACTTGTGAGGAACATCTGAAAAGTTTCATTGATGTAATAGATGATGACAATATTGAACCTGATCATGTGATCATGAAGCTCTTTGTTCAATCTTTGACTAAAGATGCAGGAGACTAGTTTATAAATCTACCTCATGCTAGCATATGTTCATGGGATCAATTCAGACATTTTTTCAAAGAACAATATGGTGATAAAACAAATGAGGGATTCATGCTTAATGAATTTAACAATATCAAGAAAAACCCAAATGAGGGTGTTGTTGAGTTCAATGTCAGATTTCAGAAGGCTATGTACAAATTATTGCAAGTTATCAGATTAGATGATAGGATTTGTTTGGTCACATACCTAAATGCTTTTGATTGAAAAATGGGATACCTTTTAAGAGATAAGAACCCTAGAAACCTTGCAAATGCTTACAAATTAGCTATCAATATAGAAAGCAATGGAAGGATATCAGGGAAGTTGGGAAGAAGGGAGGATTTTAAACCTCAAAACCTAAACAGAAAGGAACCTGGGAAACTTGATACAAGACCAAAAGATGAAGACAATTTGAAGCAAACCTTGAAAGCAATAAAAGATTTGAAGCCTAGTGAAGCAATAAACAATAGAATACCAGGAAATGATAGACCTTCCTTAAATAACTTCAACAAGTTGCCAAGAATGCAGAATTATCCTTATAATACTCAATGGAAAGATGGGAAGCCATTCCTTCCTGAAAGAAAGGATAAAATAAATGATAAAACCCTAGACAATTTGCATAGAAATACAGTAAACATGACTGATGAGGTGCCATGGTGTGTTGTCTATCAATCACCACATGATCCCTACTATTGTGCAATTTCCCAAAATGTTTCTGCAGACAGTGAACAAGAAACTAGTAAGGAGTACTATGATGATGAAGGTTGTCGTATGACTTCTTCCTACATTTGTGATGAGGTAGATTCTACAGAAGAAGATGAGAGTTAGGATGTTTATAATTCCCAAGCCAAGAATGAGATTTACCATCAACAAGCTTTCTCTGATGAAGAAGACAATCATTTGAATAATGTTCAATGTAATAACTCAAAAGATAAAGAACCTGTGGTCCTAAGGAGACCATCTGATGAAGAAATTGCTTAGATAATAGTAGACATGGTGACTCAAGCTAAGAGCAATTACAACTTAAGGAATAGAGTGGTAGGTAGTCCAAATGGTAGGCCTGCTGGAATTTTCATTGAGAGAATAGAAATGGATGAAAAATAGGTCGAAGATAAACAAAAGGCTGCTGAGGTTGTCAATAAGACTAAAGTAAAGAAAAATGTCACTTTCTTAAAGCCAACTATTGCTTACAAAGTAAAAACCAAGCCTACTATTGATACTATATCCTCTTTGAAAAAGTAAGTAAAGATTCAGAGAAAAGAAAGTCCTAACCTGATTACACATGAAGAGAACAAAGAAGTCACTACCATTAAGCAAGATGTTGTAGATTCAAAGTATGTTCCCATTGACATGAGCAAATTATTGTTGCAGATAACTATCAAGGTACCTTTATTAGAAATGATGAGAATAGAGGAACATAAGGAGAAGGCTCTAAGCTGGGTATTTATTGTGTTACCAACATTGACACTCAGAATCATGACAAACCTGAAAAAATAAAGGTGTCTGAAGATGTTAGTAGAAATCAAAATGGAGAGATTATCTCAGAGATCCATCAAATCTATTTAGATACCAATGTTGTTCATACTGTACCTAGAACAATTGATCCCTTTTTCCTGACTCTGATTGTTAATGATAAACATCTTAAGAATTGTATGATAGATTCGGGAGCTTCTAACACTATTATGCCAGTGGAGATTATGAAGTCATTAAGGTTAAGAGTTGATACGACTCATGGAAGGTGTCAAGTTATGGATTCCAGAGAAGTTCCAGATATTGGCACTATAAAGGCATTACCCTATAGAATTGAAGCATATCCTGGTAAAATGCTAACTATGAGTGTATTGGTGGTTGATGTTCCACCTCAGTATGGGATGTTGTTGTCAAGAAAATGGAGTGCTCAAATGGGAGGGAGTATACAATGTGATCTTTCTTTTGCAACTTTCAACATTGCTGGTGATAATTTGAAAGTTTCCAGAGAAAATAGAGCTCCACATATGATTGAAATAAATGATGATCACTTGAACTACTATGTGGATGTTGATATGGAGAATTTTAGATTAGAGGAGATTGTCCCACCAATGGAAGAGATAGAACCATTAGTTGCAAAATTGAAAAAATAGCAAAATAGATTATGGTAGATGTACTTTGATGGAGCCTGTTCAAAGGAAGGTTCTGGCACTCGAGTTTTATTCATATCTCCATCAATTACCACTTTCAAGTATTCATTCCTGTTAGCTTTTCAATGCACAAATAATACCACAGAATATGAAGCATTGTCTTTAAGATTGAATATTGCTTTGAGACATGGAATCAAATGTTTGAGTGTTTATGGTGATTCTAAACTTGTGGTTGCACAAGTTAGGTCCAAATATGCAATAAAGAATGATAGACTAAGGATGTATAAGCATGCTTTTTGGGATCAGATTGAGCTCTTTGATGCCTTTAACATTAATTGGTTAGAAACATCCAAGAATATAATGGCTGATTTTCTGGCTAATGTTGCTTTGAAAAAGGATAATTCAACTTTGCTCAGGGTATCAATAGTTGAGATAAAAAGTAGGCCAGTAATCCTAGACAATGTCTACTACTGGCAAGTCTTTGAAGATGACCTTGACATCTTAAAATTTATCCACTTCCTTGACCTTTATGAGGATCAAATCATAGATTGTAATGCTTTCGTTGAAGAGATAGATGGTAAGGATATGGTTTTGGGAAATGAGATAATCCAGTTAAGTTCAAATCACATCCCTAAGGGTTTAACTGAGTTGAAAGCATTATATAGTAGTCAGGATGATTAGATGTTAAAAATAAGTAATGCTAAGATAAAACATTTGGAGGAAATAAATTTAGGATCACACAGTGCACCTCAGAAGGTTTATATTGGGAAGGGGTTAGATCCAAACATAAGAATTAAACTGATCAAATTATTAAGGAGATATAAGCATGTATTTGCATGGTCATATGATGACTTGAAAGCAGATTTACTCTAGCATGAGATCCCATTGAAGGATGAGGTTAGACCATTTAGACAGAAGCAGAGACCAATTAATTCCTTACTGGCTCCAAAAATGAAACAAGAATTAGTCAAATTGAGTGATACAAGAATAATCCAACCTATAAGGAAATCTACTTGGGTGTCTAACCTAGTCCCAGTCAGCAAGAAAAATGGGGATATTCAGTTGTGTGTGGACTTTAGAAATCTGAATGTTGCAACATTAAAAGATAACTATTCTCTGCCCAATATGGAAGGAATGTTACATAAGGTTACTGGATGTGAATTACTGTCCATGATGGATGGTTTCTCTGGGTACAATCAAGTGTTAGTGAAGGAATCTGAACAATTCAAAACAACATTTACTACACCTTGGGGAACCTACGTATATATCAGAATGCCATTTGGTCTCATAAATGTTGGGGCAACTTTTCAAAGAGCCATGGATGTTGCTTTTAAAGATTATATAGACTTGTTTATGGTTGTATACCAGGATGACCTAATTGCCTATTCAAAATATGATGTTGATCATTGCTCACATTTGGAAAAGATTTTTGTGAAAGCTTTAGAATATGGTGTGTCTTTAAATCCAAAAAAGTGTAACTTTGTAGTCAAAGAGGGAAAACTGTTGGGACATATAGTATCAAGAGAAGGAATTAGAATTGATCCAGAGAGGGTTGAAGCTATCAAAAAAGTCTCAGCACCTAAAAATCTTAAGGGTGTGCAATCATTTTTTGGAAAGATTAATTTTGTCAGGAGATTCATTGCAAATGTTGCTGAAATTGTTAAAAACATAGTAAAGTTGATCAATAAAAATGTCAAGTTTTAGTGGACTACAGAACCTCAAGGTGCATTTGATAAAATTAAAGAGGTAGTCCAGGAAGCACCTGTGCTCAGATATCCTGATTATACTAAGCCATTCTCGCTTTTCTCTTTTGTATCATTTCACACTATTGCTGTTGTATTGCTACAAAAGGATGAAGAAGGTTTTGAGGACATAATTGCATTTTTCAGTAAGTCTTTGCAGGCTGCTAAGTTAAACTATGAAATGATGGACAAAAAAGCTTATGCATTGGTAAAGGAAGTAAAATCTTTCAGGCCGTATCTAGTTTGTGCTAAGGTCATTGCATATGTCCCTCATGCGGTAGTTAAAGATGCCCTCACACAGTCTGAAGTTAGTGGTAAAAGATGCAAGTGGACTACCAAGATTCAAGAATTTAATTTAGAAATATATATCACCAAGTTGGTAAGAGGAAAAGGTCTGGCAAAGCTAATGACTGAAGAAAATATGGATTTAGTCCAGGTCAATAATGAAGGGGTTCCAAATATGACAGTAACAAGTATTGAATTACAAACAGACTATGCTAACATTGTATATTTCATTAAGAATGCCAAATGTCCAGATTGTATGATAGACAATCAAAAGAGATCTTTAAGACTGCAAGCCCAAAAATATACACTAATACAAGGAGACTTATATTGGAAAAACAAGGATGGAGTCTTGTTGTTTTGCCTTGATATTCAGGAAAGACTACTGCCCATAAGATTTTAAGGGCTGAATATTTTTAGCCTACATTGTTCAAATATTCATTTAAGTTTGTTAGGAAATGTGAAGCTTGTCAAAAATTTGCTTCCAAGCTAAAATACTCAAGAGCACTATCGATGAACCCAATAACTACTGAAGCACCATTTACTATGTGGGGAATGGATTTTATAGGTGAATTTGCTGAGAAATCTAGTGGAGGACATAGTTATATACTTGTTGTAACTGATTATTTTACAAAATGGATAGAGGCCATTCCCACAAAGAATGCAACAAGTAAAATTGTTATTGATTTCTTACTTGAAAACATTTTGACCAAATTTGGTGTCCCCATGAAATTGGTCACAAATAATGCAATGTGTTTCAGATCAGATGAATTCAAGGATTTTTGTAAAGATAATGGAATCATGACATCATATTCATCTCCTTATCTCCCTCAAGAAAATGGACAAGCTGAATCTAGCAACAAAAGCATCATGACAATTTTGAAGAAAACACTTGAGAAAAATAAGAGAGCTTGGCATTCAAAGTTGAAGCTAGCCTTGTGGGCAGATAGGATTACAATGAAGAAAGCCACTGGGAAGTCTCCTTTTCAGCTTCTTTATGGTTTACAGGCAAGATTGCCCATAAACAACTTGCTTCCTATTTATAATTTTATTCAGGATGAAAAAATAGATATCTTAGAACCAATGTAGGACAGGATCATGCAATTGACTGAATTAGATGAGTTGAGAAGGGAAAGTCAAAAGAGAAACATCAAAATGCAATAGAAGATGAAGTACTTGTTTGACAAGAGGACAACCACCAGAAAATTCAAAGCAAATGACTTAGTGCTTCAATGGAATGTGAGAGTAGAGGATAAAGGGAAGCATAAGAAGTTTGAATCATTGTGGCTTGGTCCCTTTGTGATTCATGGAAGTTTTGGGAAAGACTCCTACTTGTTGAAGAACATGGATGGTGAAGTTTTTGAGTTTCCTGTGCATGGGCAATTCTTGAAACCTTTCTTCAATTAAGTTTTTTGATTCTCATGCATTTGTGAAATCTTGTAAATTCTGTATAGGTGTGCTTCCTTTAGCCCATGTTTTCCTTTTTCAGTTCTAGGGTAGTCCAATTTTTTTTGGTCTGCGTCCCAGTGATCTGTGGTTCTTGTTCAAACTTGCATTTGAACATCCTCAAATAGAGCCACTGTTGGTTAGAAATCTCATTTTTTTATTTTTTTTCCCTGAAAGAATGATTATTTTTCAAAATTTTGCACTCTTTAGGGTTTGCTAGGTCTGAATGTCTTTGAAAATAAAAAAATCCCTAGTTATGGTTGTTAGCCTTCTATTTTTGTGTTACTTTTTTAAATCACTTAAGCGTTGAAATAAGCATGTGTGCTTTAGGTTTTCCTCTTGGTCGCTTAATCTCCCAGAGAAATCAGAATAGTCTTTTATGTCTAGCAAATGCCTGAAAGCTTTTGTTGCTTGATCTCGGAAGCACTTTAGAATATTCCATGTTATTACATGACCTAGCGGTTTCCTTTTGGTCTCCAAGTCTCATAATGTTTTCTCGAGATCTAGTGACAACTATGAAAAAAGATTACGAAAAGAACTATAATCGCATGATCTCTCAATAGAATTTTCCTCTAGTCGAGCGATCTCAGAATGATTTATTAAAATGATGTTTTATTTAGCGATTGTGACTTTTCTCTTTGGTCGCTAAATCTCTAGATATGCTTTCACGGTTGTCTCCAAGTCTCCAGGTCTTCATGCGGTTGGTTCTTTTATTCAGCAATTATGATTTCTTATAGTCGCGTCATCTCCAAGTGGTGGTGGTTATTCTCTGGACATTCAGTGATTCAGCGACGTAGTCTTCTCTTGGTCCCCAGATGCAACGGTTAAGTAAAGAAGGATTGTGAGATTAAATGTGAGCCATAAGATCAAGTTTTACATCAACGGATGGCGTGTAATCTCTGAACTAAACTATGGTCAAAGAAGTCTTTCAGCAATTCCAAGAATTAGGGTCTTCTCAAGATCTCCAAATGAAACCATGGTTAGATAAAATATTACACGACTTTAAGAAATGCTTTAGTCATGTGTTCTTGGGATTTAACCCTAGTTTAGATAAATATTATGAGATTCTGTGAATCCCTTTGTCACCAAAACTCTAGATTTGCCCAGGTTGAGTGTAATTGTTAAAAGCCCAGTGGTAAAGTGTATTCAATGATCTGGTGACTGTGTAGTCTCAAAGTCTCAACTTCCTGATGATCAAGAGTTAAGCTTCCAGCGATTGAGTGGAACGGTTAGTCTCAAGGTCACTGAATCAAATAAGTTAGTTGAGAAATTCTTTCATGACTTAATATGGACCCTAGGATGGAAAGAAGGAAGAGATCAATGGTGGTCTTGAGATCTCAGAATAAAGGTTGAATAGTCAAAAAGTTTCAATGATTGAGAGACTTCAAGATTAGTCGCTGAATCTCCCAGTCGGGTGATCGCTAAATGTTTTAAAAGATAAATAAAGTTGAAGTGATTATGAGAAGGACTATAGTCTCTAGATCTCTTGATGAAATAATTAAAGGAATATATGTGAGTGGTTGCGCAATCTCATAAAGAGAAATTTCTCTTCCGCGACTGGCTCTAGACTATAGTCGCCAGATCTCCAAATAAGATAAATCAAGATTTTCTTTCCCTCTGCTGCCAAATCTCGAGATCTGAAGAAGAAGTTTGAAAATTCAGCAGCATCCCACGACTTGGAGTTTCCTTCAGTCACCAGATCTCATAATGATAAATATTTCACCCATGACTAACAAATGGACTATAGTCGAGTAATCTCCAAATTTAAAATAAAAAATAAGTCGACTATAGTTGCTGAAACTCTCTCTCTCTCTCTCTCTCTCTATATATATATATATATATATATATATCTGTGTGTGTGTGTGTGTGTGTGTGTGTGTGATCTCTTAGCCTCGTAATAAATTCATAAAGTAAGAAATCTTTCAGGGACTACAAGAATTTCTCTTAGTTGTTGGATCTTAGAAAGATTTGAAGGTGCCAAATGTTATAAAATGACTATGAGACCTTTTCTTTAGTTGCCAGGTAGCTGAATGTTTGAATTTGAAGTTTTTTGAGCTACGACTAGTAAATTGAAACCCTGTTCGTGTGCAGTAATGGCGAAAGTGACCTCTTGGTAGCTGTTGGTGTCAGAAAATGGTGGCACATTCAATTTTACATAATAAAATAGTTAAGAGCTACTCATTTGAGAATTACAAAGCATATCAAAGAAGTACAAAGTGCTAGGTTTTCTAAACTTTCTGGACTTGCAATGCAGCTAGCGATTTTTTAGAATTCCCAATAATTTTATTAGAGTTTGTAGAGTTACAAACAAGATGAGTCAGGGAACAGTGAGTGGAGCTTCCAGCAGTCGAGGGTCCAAAGAGAAGGTGAAAGAGAGTTTTTTGGATGAATTTCACAACCTTCTGTCACGCTTATCTCAAAACAAAAAGGTTAGTGACAATTGTTTTATGGATGATTTAGCATATTGTAGAGATGCAAAGATTCCAAAAATCATAGGCATGTGCTTATTTCAATATTTTTACAAAAATCATGATAGTTCAGTGCCCATTTCAAACCCTTGGACGTCAGGGTTAGCAAAATTGATTGTTCCTAAAGTTTTTCTAGATATAGATGCACTCCTTGCCCTTGCTCGATGTTATGATCCTTTGCCAAGAACTATTAGAAAAGAGGATGGTTCTCCCCTTGTAACCATAGACCAAAATTCCTTCATGAAGTCATTTGGGATTTATACTTCAATGGCTATGGAAATTGACCTGAAGGCTCAGGAAAATAGGTATGTTAGAGAAGCAGTATTAGTCTCTTAGGAGATTAAAATCCATATGTCTAAGGAGAAAAAAAAATTATGTTGCAGCTATGGCAGGACCAGTTCCTTATCAGTATAAAGACCAAAAATTTTACATCAAGTATATCGCATATGGGATATGCTAGGTCTTGGGTGCTGATGCGGGTAAGTAGAGGATTACATCTGATATTCTGATGCTGGTGATGGACTCACAAAACCATTTTGTCAACAAAGATTATGATTACATTGGTTATGTAATAAATTAAATGCATGAGGGTCTACTCTCTTTAAAGAATTTTGCATCCGGTACCACCCCCAAGTTTATGCATTATTCTCTCTTGGTGCACCTCATTGTGTATCACAACTACAATCTTTTGAATTTAGCAGATCTCAGGCCTCAAATGACTTGGAATGGAGAGCCTAATCCTGTACAGTTTTGGTTGGCAGTTAGGAGCCCTTCTTGCCCTAGGAGAGATTTCGGTGCAATTGAGAATTGGATTGTGTATCCAATTCTCTGAAGTTTAGGGATAAGTTATACAAGATTGTCCACCAAAGTTCTACAATTTGTGAGACCTAAGAAATTCAAGGATAAGTGGACCAAGGGCCACAACTGGGGAGATATCTACTATGAGAAGAGTTATACAATTGATTATGGTTTATGGATGCCCTCAGCCTCCTCATCTTCTCCCATTTT
Source organism: Chamaecyparis obtusa (assembly GCA_027943335.1). Classification (NCBI taxonomy): domain Eukaryota; kingdom Viridiplantae; phylum Streptophyta; class Pinopsida; order Cupressales; family Cupressaceae; genus Chamaecyparis; species Chamaecyparis obtusa. The sequence goes on from BSBK01009804.1 coordinate 139,203, forward strand.
ATGTTCCTCCTAGACTTTCTTTTCTTGAGTTTATCTGGCAACTAATGTTGGAAGATAAGGATCTTCTTGCTTCCCATAGGAAAGGGACTCTTAGTGCAAGGCACATCAGAGTGCATTACCTTACAATTGGAAAGGGAGCTCTTAATAAGGTAAATGACTGGTTGGAGAGTTATCACATGTTTACAGCCTCATATAGATATGTAGACTCAGAGGGTTTTATAGTTGCTACTAGGCAATATTACATGCCTATCATTCCTTTCAATAAGCAGCATGAGGAGTACCCTGAAGAGGATATTATTAGAAATATCATTGAGGATATTGAGGTAGAAAAGAGGTCATGTCAATTGCAAACATTGTATAGTGCTGAGAAGCAATTGAAAAGTCAAGGACTGACTTTTGGGGGTTTCTTTCCCACTTTGTGATACTTTCAGAGACTCGAGCAAATGATGGCTCAATTTCAAACAATTATGATGTCTGTAGAGGACCATCTTGATAAGACTAAATAGGGCAAAAAGGCCCATTCAGAGTTAGAATATGATGAGGATAGTGATGGTGGTTATCCCATACATAGTCCACCCACTATGGAACAACAAGTGGCTGAAGGGCCTGAAGAAGAAAGAGAAAATGTAAATCTTGCTAAGTTACCCAGTTCTCAAGATACTGCAGAGCCTCAAAAGAAAAAGTAGAAACTGATGGCCAAAGATCCTTTCGAGAAGAAGACAGATAGAGTGAGTGCCCTCTTTACAGGGACTAGTGAACATCATCACCTAATCAGAAAGAAGGTGAGAGAAGAAAAAAGGAAAAGGAAACTTATAGTTGAGAATGTTGAGTTTCCCTTGGCCCTAAGCCAAGATGAAAGAATAATTGAGCAAGATGCTTTCCTGAATGATGACAATTTTGTCAATTCAGAAGAATTTAAAAGATTTTTGATATGGCACAAGCACCAACAAGTAGCCTCTAGTGTGCAGATAATAGAGGAGGTTCAAGTGCTACATGAGGCATTGCAGCAATTGAAGGACTATGATCCCAGAGATAGAGAATTTCATTCCAGAAGAGGCTAGGAAATTGGTAAGACAAAGCAATATGCTACTGGTGCTTGGGTGGAGTTTGTATGCTGATTTTGTTAATGACCAAGTAAAGAGATAGGAGGATGTCACTCTGTCATTGGAAACCCAAGTAGGAGACATAATAAAAGGATTTGGGTATAGCCCAAAAAATTAGGCCTTGGCCATGTGGAGTCTATATCCAAAAGACAAAAAGCCATAGATTTTGGATGTAAAAGGGTAGATGGAAGGGGATAAAATTATGTGGTCTATCCACAATATAGGGGACCTAGAGATCTCTCAGGTACTGACCCAATTTGCCAAGATGAATGAAGATAAGACTAAGAAACTATCAGAATGGTATGGTGATCTTTTAGAAGATTACAACACTCTGGTAAAAGATAGAGATTTAATAATAATAAGGAACAAAGAACTAGAAAAACATGCAAATGAACTAGAAGAATAGCTTGTTAGTGTTCCTATAGTAGCCCCTACACCTCTAGAGTAGCCTCTGATACAAGCAATGACAGAAGAGGAAGTAGCAACAGAATTAAAGAAAAAAATTGAGGAGAAGAATGAAGCCATATTGCAGGCCTTGTTGAACATTTTGCAGCATAGGATTATTGCAATTAAAGATAAATTTGATTTATTTTATAATGCATATAGTAAATTTCTAGATTTTCTGAAGGAAGCAAACAACTATGTGCAAATTTTGAATGGTTTCTATGCAGTATGGTCAGTCAGAGCATCATTTTTTGAAAGATTAATTTTTGCTCAATCTTTGGGGAGTAGCAATATACCAGAATCAGTAATAAAAGTTGGTGAGGAGATTGATAGACTAAAAGCTATATTACCTCTTTTTAAGGGTAAAGCAAATCTAATTGAGGCTAGGATAGCCATGCTTAGATCCTCTCCTAATAAATTTATTCCCCTAATTTTAAATCAAGATGGAGCTATTAAAGGTCTTGATCAATGGAGATCAGATGCTGATCTTTTACTGCCTAGAAAAGAGGCATTTTTAGGTGAAGATAGTAATGTAGACATGGAGAGCTTCAATAAAATTTTAGATGAAGCAATAAAGGCAGAGACAGATCTGACAAAATTCATAACAAATGTCAAAGCCATAACAGATGCCAGGTGGGAGAGACAAAAGGCACAGTTGCAACTTGTTCAAAAATTTAATTGGCCTTCAGAAGAGCAAGTAACTACATGGGATGAATTCATTAAGCCCAAGAAAGTTTTATCTACCACAGTTGACTTGGATATCTTAGAAGATGAATGAACAGGACACCTGGAGGATTTGACACCTGAGCCTAGAATATAGGGATGATAAGCTATCATTAAGAATGGTCTAGGTTAGCCTGAAATGGTGGTCACCATATCTGATTAAAACGAAGGATCTATCATGAATACTTGCAGACAAAGGTGTTAGATTATCAAGTGATCCAGGATGCAGAATAGTCCAAGAAAGTTTTGTCCTTCCACCACCCAAGGGCACATTGTATTTTGTCTTTTATGTTTTGTCCTATATGTTTTTAGGGTTAGGGTTTTCAACCATCCGTAGCTTGTTGTATTCCTATTCATAAGGGAATTCCAAGATGGTTGAGAGAGAAGTTGTATATATAGAGTTGTAGGACTCATTTTTTCAGGGGTTGGAAGAGAATAGAAATTGAACACAAATTGCTTTGAAGCAGACTTGTAAATTTTGTGTCTGGTCTTCTAAGTAATTTATTTTTCAATGTAATTAGCAAGTCAATTTTAATACAAATACACTACAACTTTTGCCATAACTTGTTATTATCTCTTTGCCTTTATATTGTACTCTTGTATGTTTTATATGTTAGGCATCTAAAATATACCAGTTTGAAAGAAACCCGCTTGATTAATTGTGAGTTTCTTTCAAGGAAAGAATTAAAATTCTCATAGTTCATCTTGAAGAGTAAATATATTTGTAAGGATTATTGATGATAACTTTGCATGGTTAATAGAGTAGTTTGCAAGGCAACCTATTTGAATTTGTAGTTAGTATGTAAGGCATAATATTATATTTTTGTTGAATCTATGTTGCTGATTTGCATTTAATTTCTTTTGCCCAATGGATAAGGAACTGGTTTATTGTTTGTTTCTTATAATCTTGTCTTTCATATCTTAAAAGAAGAAATTGAAACTTTACATCATTTACCAGTAATTTTCATTTTATGTTTATTGCACAAAATAGACAGGACTATACCTAAACTTTACAGTTCATTTTTCTTGATTCCTTAAAGAGAGAATCAAAAGGTTACCCTTTCTTGATTCCTTGAGTAAGGTATGAGTATCTTAATACCACTGCATTATGCTTTCACATTTATAGTTTTCATTATGATTCTCTGAATTAGGATATTATGGACCGTCTGTAGAGTGATAATGTTCTATTGAAATTAAAAGACTAATAGCATAGCAGTGAGGACCTAATCCACTAAATCAAGAGCTTGCTTGAAATATAGTAACTTATTCATAGGCAATAGCTACCTGAGTCTTGTGGTGCTCAAAGAAGAAGGAGGATCTTATCCAATCCTCATCAATTAGGTTTTTCTTGTAAACTTGGAATCCCCTTAAGCTGAGAATCAAGTCCATGCCCTTGCCAAGTTTAGCCCTACGAGAAAAATCCCTAACACATAGCTTCACACATATGTGTACAACATAAATATAAATGCGCAAGGATCTATGATAACTGTACTATAAATCTCATACCAAACTTTGTCTGTAACTCTGTTTGGAACACTCCTGACACAAACTGCTACACAACTTTCTGTACTCATAATTTACCTCTATGTCTATGATATAATGTTGATAACATATCCATACAACGTATTCTCAAGGCTCACTACATAAGGCTTACATGCACGCTTCTTACCATATATTGTCATCAATGACAAACATACAATAAGTACTAGTTTGCTTGCAGATATCCAACAACTACATCTTTATTCCATGCAAAAAATAATTCAATGTTGGTAGTATGCCATGAAAAAATTATTTTTTTATTCACCCCATTAAAGGGATTGATGGGTTCTAATCTTGGCCATTATTATTCAAAGAATGCATGTCTCTAAAGGATTTACAGGAGCAAGTGTCCAACAAATAATTTTCGAATCCATTCGTGAAGTGGCAAATACCTATGTTCAAAAGAATAAGAGCATGTCTTCAATTTTTACATCTTGCTATAATTGTATAATAAAAGAATAGAATTCTTTATCTTTATTATTCAATCATAGATTACTTATTCTAGGAAATATTTTTTAAAAAAGGATAGATCACAACTAAAATGGTAGCCCCCTGACTCAAAGTTTGTTAAAATCCAAGTATTATTGGAGTAGGATTTTTTATTCTGGATTCTATGGGATATCTCTTAGTAGCTAAGTCAATTTATCAATTTCACTCTCACCTAGAACAAATAATGTTGCAGAGGCCACAAAAATCTTTCAAGGGCTAATCATGGCTAAAAGAATGAGATATAATAAACTTTATATTGAAGGATATTATTTTCTCATTATTAATTCTTGTCAAAATAAAAAAGGCTCGACATGGCATATTAACTATATCCTTGAACAAATGTGGGACATTTTAGTTTCTTTTGAATCCTATATTATAACTCATAAAATTTGTGAAGGGTGTGAAGAAAAAGGCAATAAAATATATGAAGAAAATAGAGTAAAATGAACACAAAGAACATAATGTTAAATCATGGTTCAGAAAACCTGCCTACATCCACACTAAGTAGAGGATTATATTTAATAAACAAATGCCAGTTTTAAAAAGATATATCAACAATATATAAAGCCACCAATTACAATATATGAAGGGTCACATAATATCAAGGGTCATAATTGGAGGGACAAATAAGAGTCAGTTGGGCTTCACTTCAACAATCTCACATCTGAAGTTCAATAGATACCACTACTGACCATCCAACCCCCTGCTCTAATAACTGGTTTACTTCTTGAAAAGCCCAAGAGAAGTTCTGACACTTTTGAACTTCTCTTTGGGAAAAAAATTGTTAGGATATCTGCTAGATTGACTTTGGTGTCAATCTTAACCACTCTTAGCTTTCCTTCTTCAACTGCATGAGGAACAAAGTGAGCATGTATGTCAATGTCCTTAGAGCGATGCTAAGAGGAGTGGTTATGTGCTATAAAATTAGCATTATGATTAGCACAAAACAAAATATAATTTCTTTGTTGGCACTACAAATCAATAAAAAATCTTTGAAGACAAATTATTTCTCTAGCACCTTTGGAAAGACCCAAATATACATTCTCAGCAAAAGATGTAGCAAGTGAATGTTGAAGCCTTGAAACCTAGCTAATGGCAGCTCTGACAAACATGAAGGCATAACCCATGGTAGACCTTCTCTTATCTAAGTCTCTGGCAATATTGGAATCAGTGAAACCTTGCAGCTATGCATTATTGTTACCAAAACATAGTGCATAATGAAAAGTTCCCTTAAGATATCTTAAAATCTATTTAATTACTTTGCAATGTGCCTTTCCAAGATTTCTCATGAATCATCTCATAACTCCCACTACATGAGCAATGTCGGGACAAGTGGAAACCATGGCATACATAATGCTACCAACTGCATATTTATAAGGAATTTTATCCATAAAATCCTCATCTTGTGTTTTTGGACACAAATGAGAAGATTAATGGAAATGAGAAGCAAGAGGAGTGGAAATAGTTTTTTCATCAGCCATGTCAACCCTGTCAATGACTTTGTAAATATATGATTTTTATGACAAGATGATCTTCTTCTTTTTCTAATCTTGAACGATTGTCACACAAAGGATCTTCTTGACTGCCTCTAAGTCCTTAATAGAAAATTTACTTGACAAACGTCCTTTTAAATAATGAATGATTCTTTTTCTTGTACCATCTACTAGCATGTCATCAACATAAAGAAGAAGAATCACATATTTAACATTAGGAAGTTTCTTGAAGTGGACACATGGATCTGATGCACACCTTCTAAATTTTTTTTTAGCCATGAAGCGATCAAATTTTAAGTTCCATTTCCTTTGGGCTTGTTTGAGCCCATACAAGCTCTAATTTAGTCTATAATAAAGGTGTTCCTTTTCTTTTTTGTTAAATCCTTGAGGCTACTCCATGTATAGCTCTTGATCTACATCACCATGTAAGAAGATGATTTTCACATCAAGATACTCCAATTCGAGATCAAACATGGCTTCCAATCCCAAAATTATTCATATTGTAATCATCTTGACTACTAGAGAGAAAAATTTATTCAAATCAATACCTTGTTGTTGATCATAGCATTTGACAACTAACTTGGCATGATAATGAATCTGGCCTTCATCCTCCTCTTTCAGTTTGTAAGCCCATTTCTTTTTCAGAGCCTTCCTATTAGGTGGTAAAGACATCACATCCAAAGCTTGATTCATTAATAACAAATTCATTTCTTCACTCATTTCCTCCTGCCATTTGTAAGAATCAGGAGCACTGTAGGAATCCTTGTAGTTAAATGGTTATGTGTATTCAGAAACCAATAAAGATGGTTTTGATTCATTAGCTAATGAGAGCTCATAATTGGATAGCTTGGATAGAAGCCTTCTCTGTCTTGTGGATTTTCTCAATCCTTGATCATTTCCCCCCTTCATATAAGTTTAAATATTATTTTTATTTCCAATATTGATAGAATAAAATACTTCATGAGCACTACCTTTAGAATTGGGCATGATTAATTTAGAATATCCTCTATTATGGAGTGTAAAGTTACCAATATTTTGTGGGTGAACAAAATTTAATTCATGTGGAGATAGAGAATTCTCCTTAGTAGAGGAGCTAGAATGAAAGTTTCTTCCTATGGTCTACGGTTCAAAGGGAGATGGATAATAGCCACGGGAGACACACACACACACAGTTTTCTATAGTTTGTGATTGACTAGGATAGTCTACATCGATAGAGTGACCACTGTGGTAGGTAGATTCAATTCCATATGGCTACGCATTATGTTGTGTGTAGTGGTCAAGGCTATGCAAGGAGGATGTAGGCTTAGACTATGTTGTCAGACCCTCAAAATAGTCTCACATGCCTTGCAACAGTGTGTGGTGAGGAAGAGAAACTATGTGGGTAAATAGAGGAGATCCTTAAGTGTTAGGGCACTGGTCATTACCTACATGTGATGGCAATATAGGAGAAGAGATGAGAAAATCATGCCTTGAGGTTCACACATTATTTTGTGCATTAACAATAGTGGGGTAAAAGTATAAAGTTGTGTCACGATTTATGCTAACTTATCAACATAGCTGAATTTGAGTATTTCTAAATAAAAATTAACTATCCTCAAGCATATGGTCTAGCTAGATTCATTCTAGCTAAGGTAGATAAGTACTTCAACTTTTCCAATTATATATCTCTATTAAATGCATGTTCAATACCATTTACCAAAGACATAAAATTATTTCATAAAAATGATGTTTCAATAGATCCTTCTCTTTTTCATGATAGCTTTTTAAAAATATAAAAATACCCTTTTTTAGAGCTCAGAGTTGAGATTATCATCAAATTAGTTTTATATTATTTTTATTAGATATAATATATTATAATTTCAAAATACTACAAGTGAGTATTTTAACATTCGAGAAGATGCTACTTTATAAATAGAAAAAAATAGTAAAACATATTAGAAAAAATTAAAACTTATATTTAACACTAGAGGAGAGAGTCATCTTCAAGAATATGTAATTATTTTTCTGAATGGTATAGATCTCATAAGGGAAATTTGGTGGGAGACGAAAACTATTGATTTCAGATAAGTTAGATTTTGAGTAGTTATAACGGAGAAAATATATATCATAAACCAATTTTTCTTCTTTTCTACACTAGCTGTACATGTCATCTATAACATATTTTGAAATAAAATTAAAAAAAGATTATTTGCATATACTTTTTTGGTTTGAACTAGACCCCAGTTTTTCAACATTTTTCACTAGTTAAAAAATAGACTTTAAAAATTAATAAATTATGTCAATTCTTATTCAACAAAAACAAAAAATTATAGGCATAAACTTCACCCACTTTAACACATTTCATCCATTTACATTATCTTCAAATTATAAACATAAATGCCACTATTATGTCATAAAAGTTGAACAGTTTGCATTTTGTTGACCTTTTCCTTAATAAAAGTGTGACACGAGTTTGTAGTTTTACCCAGTGATGTCGTAGTTTTTTGAAAATCTAGAGTCCTCTGTGGTGGAATCCCAAGTAAGAGGGACATAATTTACTTCATGACCAAGTGTTTGATCAAAACTTGGTTCATTAATTTCATCTTTGATTATTGTTTGCAAACAAACAGGGATATGATTACGATTTTCAGTAAACATCTTATGTGAAAGATGATCTTTAAAAAAAGGAACTTAATCAGGAACTTGTGATTTTTCTTTACTTTGAAAAGATGGAAAAAATTTCTCATTGAAGATTACATCGCAAATTTGAATTACTTTCTTTGATATCGAATCCCAAATTCTAAATCCATATTGGTCTTCACCATAACCAATGAATATGCCTTCTTGTGATTTAAAATCCAATTTTGTCCTTTTTTCTTTTGGTATGTGAACATATGCCTCACAACCAAAAATCTGAATATAATAGTAGGAAATCCTTTTACCTTTCCATTCTTCTTCTAGAATACAGAAATATAGCTTAGTTGAGGGACTCTGATTGATAAGATAAATTATTGTGTTGTAGGCCTTAGCCAAAAACTCTATTCCCAAACTGACATTAGAGAGCATACACCAGGCTCTCTCAAGTATAGTTTTTTTTAACCTTTCAGCTGCTCCATTCTCTTGAGAAGTAAAATGAATAAAATTCTATCCTATGGATACCACTATCCGCACAAAAGAAATAAAATTCCAAGGAGCAAAACTCTCCTCCATTATCAATTTTTAAGAACTTAATCTTGTGCCCAATCTGATTTTCTACAAATGCCTTAAATATTATGAACTTAGAGAAAATAACTAATTTCTTAGAGAGCATATAAATCCATATTTTCCTCATGCAATCATCTAGGAAGGTAACAAAATAATTATCTCATCCAAAGGAGCTTACCTCCGTTGGTCCAAAGAAACCCCAATGAACTAGCTCCAAAGTCATGCCTTTTTTGTTATTATCGGTATTCAAGAAGCTAACTTCTATTTTTCAAAAAGTCAATTCTCACAAAAGTCTAAATTAATAGATTTTAGACCTGGTTGTTGTTCTCTTTTTAGCATGACTTCAAGAGGTGTCTTTCTTGTATGTCCAAGCCTTTGATACCCTAGCTCTGAGGTATTTTTTGTGAGTGTCATTGCAACTCCCAATTCATTATTTTATAGAATATATAGGCTTCCAATTCTATCTCCTTTTGCTACTGATGCAAAAGTGTCAACGATAGTGTTCCTCTAGGCCACTCACCCACCATCTCTTACCTTATAGTTTCTAGGGTCTTCAAACCTTAACTAATCTTTGATAAGGGTTGAAAACTATGTATCTAGGATACTTCTACACCCCTTTCAAGACTTTCAACTTCTCTTACTAAGTTCTTCAAACTTACCCTGTCCTAGGCTTTAGGGACTTATTCCCAAATAAGAATCTAATAGTGAACTCTTCACCATTTGAGTTCTCTATCCAAACTAAGGATTGGAACCTTCTATTGTAGGTCTAAATATGGAGATTCAACAACCAAAACTTCCCTTCCAATCGCACAAAGCTATGATTTCAAATTCACCTTCAAAACCCTTGTGCGTCCTCTAGACTACTTCTGGGCACATATACTTTGATCTCAAATGAACCTTACAACTTATAAACTATTTTTGGACACTCTTTTCAATGTTACTTCAATCCCCCAAACCACTTCACTTGATTCTACTCCTGCATCACCTAACCCCCTTTAGGTCACAGGCCTAATTGATCACTTTAGGCTTGGGTTTCACTAAGGGTACTTGGAAATGGGTTGATAGGATAAACTCAAGTTCTCAGGATCCTTCTTCTTACTATTTTTGACACAATCTAGCACTTAGAACCTTCAGTTCATTGAGATCTTTCTTCTATGCACCGTAACTCCAAATGTCCTGAATGAACAATAGATGTTCAGTATAGGGCCTGATGCCAAACTGACTTGCCAATAAATTTCATGAATTTTCTTTTGTAATCATGTATAACATACATTAAAATTGCTTTCCTCTAGGTTTCATGAGATTCAACCAGTGGAAATGCAAGTTTGAAGCATTTTAGTGAGATCGACCTGTCAAAACATCCAAACCCTGCCTGTACACACACACTATCTAATAACTTTGAATAGGAAACTTATCAAATGACCAAACCAATGAGATCAAGGACTGAATACATAAGAATTACAAAATATTAAAACTCATCACCATCAACACTTTGTGCATGCCCATACACATCCTGTTACCACTGAAATTGATCAAATTTTATTGAAATCTTTGGAGTAATAATATGCCATATGGATCTAACCATTTTTTTTGGCTTTACATTGGTTAAATATGACCAAAAATGAATTCAAATTGGTCTCACCATGGAGGCAATCATTGGAACTAACTTCTAACCTCCTCGAGCAACTTTTCAAAGTTGCTTGACAATAATGTTGCAACTTTTGCAACTTTTGAGTGCAACTTTTGCAAAAATGCACAAAACTCAAACAAAAACTTCCTAAAAGATCTAATTGGTTGATCTAAGTTATATATCCCTCAAACTTCCTAAATAAAGTAAAAAAAACTAAAAAACTCCAAAATCTAAGTTAGCCAACCCGAGCCAACTAGGATCCACATGGACTAAGGATCTCCTAGGCTCATAGACATGCCTTAGGAACCCTTGACCATACAAATGGATCAAGAAGAAAGGAAGAGATGGATCCTAAAGATCTATCCCTCTTTATTACAACCAAACTTAACCACAACACACACAAAATAAAAGAGTATCCTGAAGTGGACTTAAGTGCCCTGCACCATGATCCTCAGGACAAAGAAACTCAAGTCCCTTGAGTTGGTAATGTTGATAGAGGAAAACCAATCTTCTTAGTATCCTCAGGGGTAATCCATGTAGCATCTTCTACTAGTCTATACTTCCAGTGAACCAAATATTCATAATAGGTATGCATCCTAGTCTTCTTGGCAACTCTACTCTCCAAAATACCTCCAATCTCTAAAGGAGTGGTCTTGGGAAGGTCTTTAAGTTTTGTCTCCTGTATAGAATTAGTACCACCTGCAATCACAATATTATCAATAGGCCCTTTATAGATATACAGGTCAACAACATTAAATATGGGAAACAAATGAATATCTTTAGGATGATCAATATGATAGGCATTAGAACCACATTGTTTAAGAATTTTAAAAGAGCCAATCTTCTTAGTCATCAGCTTGGTGTAGTTTCCATTAGGTAGTCTCTCCTTCCTCAAATGCACCATTACCAAATCTCTAACATTGAAAGACACATCCTTCCTCCTTTTGTCTACATGGGATTTATACTTGGCATTGGTGTGTTGAAGCTTTTGTTTGACCTGATCTTGGATATCCTTCATGAATATAAAAAAATCATCAACCAATGCACTAGGCTTCTCCAAACTAATCCAGATTTTGTTCTAGGTAACCCAAGCACAAAATCCATACTAATGGAGTCCCATGGCTTCAATGGAATGGGTAAGGGTGTCTAGAGTCTTGCATTAGAGGTATGACCTTTAGATTTTTGACAAACCAAACAAGTTTCTACAAACCTTGTCACATCTGTTTGCAACCAAGGCCAATAGTAGAGCCTCTTGACTGATTCCAAAGTTTGGTCTATGCCAAAGTGCCCTTCCATGCTACCACAGTGCTTCTCCTTAATGATGTTTTCTCTCATAGACACTCTTGGAATGTGAAGCAATCCACCCTTGAAAAGAAGTCCATCTTGTATCAAAAAATTAGGTAATTTAGTATGGTACCTAGTTGTCATGTCTAAGAAAACCTTATAGATGTCTCTAAAATCTTCAACGATAGCATACATGCTTGACAGAGTCTTTATCCCTGCACTTTCCAATTGCATAGATTGAATGGTGAGTGTCCTACTCAAAGCCTCTTCTACCTTATTCTCTACCCCTTTCTTATGCTTAATGGTGAAGGTGTAAGCCTGCAAGAACTCCATCCATTTGGCATGCATGTGATTGAGTTTCTTCTACCTATTAAGAAAGCTAAGAGCATGATTATCAGTAAAAATAATGAATTCTTTTGGCAATAGATAATGCCTCCATTTCCTTAAGGACTGAATCATAGCATAAAGCTCAAGATCATAAGTAGAATATTTTTGCTTTTCCTCATTTACTTTTTCACTAAAGAAGGCTACTAGCCTCCCTTCTTGACTAAGAACCCCTCCAATACCTTTTTTACTAGCATCACATTCTACCACAAAAACCTTATAAAAATCAGGTAATACAAGCACTGGTTGTTCAGAGATCTTCCTCTTCAACATCTTAAAGGACTCATTTTCTTCATTTGTCCATTCAAAAAAACATTTCCTATCACCTTTAATAGTATTGATTATAGGAGTACACATGCCATTAAAGTTCCTTATAAACTTCGTATAAAAACTACATAGTCCATGAAAATTCTTTACCTCAGTGGCTGAAGTAGGTGATGGCCAATTTAGGATGGCTTCTACCTAAGAGGGATCCATCTCAAATTCCCTTTTGAGATCACAAAGCCTAAGAAAACAAGTTCTTCCTGTAAGAATGAACACTTTTCCAAGTTTACCTTTAATCCCTCCTCACAGAGTCTCTTTAGGACTTGATCTATGTGATGTAGATGCTCCTCCTTCCTATCACTAAAAATCAAGATTTCATCCAAATAAACAACCACAAATATATGAAGAAAAGGTTTCAATACTTCATTAACTAGGTGCATAAAAGTACTGTGAGCATTGGATAAGCCAAATGGCATGACTATCCTTTCAAACAATCCCTCATTTATTTGAATGTTGTCTTCCACTCATCCTCCTTTTTTATCCTGATTTGATGGTAGCCACACTTGAGGTCAATCTTTGAATAAAAATTTGCACCACCTAAGCAATCCATGAGATCTTCCATTCTAGTCATGGGGAATCAATATCTGATTGTGATTCTATTAATGGCTCTAGAATAGGTGCATAGCCTCCAAGTACCTTCCTTTTTAGTTGAAAGAATTACAAGTACAACACATGGGCTAATGCTCTTCCTTATGTAACCCTTCTCTAACAATCCCTAAATTTTTCTTGCTGCCTTAGCATTCTTCTCTGGAGTAAGTTTATAGGCTTCTTTGTTTGTCAAGGTAGCCCCTAGGATTAGTTCAATGCAATGACTAATCTCCCTCTTAGGTGGAAGTGAATCATTAGAACTATCAGCCACAACACCCTTGTATTTACCAAGTAAATCTGCCACAACTTTAGGACATTTACTTTCCTTGACTCCTAGACTCAACCCCTTACCTTCATGATGAATGTCTTTAGGTTTAATAACAACAAAAAAACATGGTACATTGTCCTCTATAAGAACCTTCAAGAACTCTTTCTCTTTAACCAACATAACCCCACTAGACAAGGCTGACTAATTAGGAACATCAGGTAAAGGAGTCATAGTTATGGATTCTCCATCCTTAGTTATGGTGAACACATTGGTTTTTCCATCATGTTGGGCATTAGTGTCATATTGCCAAGGTATTCCTAGAAGAAGATGGCCAGAATCCATCTCAACAAATTCACACATAACCTTATCTCTATACTCTCCTATTTGGAAATCTACTAGACATTGTTCATTGATAATGGTTTGTTGGTCCTTATTCAACATAGATAGTTTATAGGGGTTAGGATGTGGCATTCTTTTCAAACCAAGTTTAGTAACCATCTCTAAAGAAACTAAATTTTAGTAGATCCAGAATCAACAATTACCATGCATACTTTACCATTCACCTTGCATGTGGTCCAGAAGAGAGATTTCCTTTGGGCTGGATCCTTGTTGATTGGTACCAATAGTGACCTATTGAACATGAGAGTCTCTCCTTTTTTAGGGTCAGCATGTTGAGATGATGTGGTATGGTAAGATGAAGTTCTTTGGAAATCCTCCTCTTCATGAGCCAATTGCACTCTCCTATCTCCTTGATTGCTGCTGCTATTCTTCCCAGGACATCTGAAAGATTGGTGGCCAAATTGGTTGCATGAGAAACATTTACCTATGAAAAAACTAGGACCTCTTCCCCTTGATCTACCCCTACCATTGTTTGGTACTCTACCTTTGAATGAACCTCTTCCACTGGTATCTTGATCAGTACCCTGATTGTTGGCTTCTCCTTGACTTCTACAGAAAGTCCCTCTACCATTGAACCTACCTCTACCTCTAAATGAGTTTCCTCTTCCTCTATTTTGTTCCCCTCTCCTCCTTTGTTTCTCCTCAATCTTCAAAAAAAATTGGAAATACTTGTGGATTGATTCCAATGTGACCAAGGTTAACTCATCTTGGATACTATACTTCAACCCATTTATATACCTTGCTAGATTTTGCTTCTCTGTTTCATACACCTTGGCCTTAAGAGAATGATTTTGAAACTCTTGAGTGTATGCACTCACATCAAGATCCTTTTGTTTCATATTTTGAAGTTTTTTATGAAGGGTGACTTCGTAATCTTCAGATACAAATTATCTTCCCAGCTTTGCCTTCATCCTGGTCCAAGTGGAGATGATTTCCTTTCCTTCTTCCAATCTCTCATTTTGAAGGAAATTCCACCAACTAAGGGCTAGTCCCTTCAACTTAAACTTATCTATCTTCATCTTTTGACTAGGGGGTATTTCATCATATTCAAAATGGTTCTCTAAGGCTTCTAGCCAATCCATGCACTCCTTTGGTTCCAATTTTCCATGGAACATAGGTAGATCATTCCTATCTTTCTTTCCCACTCTTTCTACGGCTCCAAGCATTGCCCTTTGGTCCCCTGGTAGATTATCTTGACCAAACTAATCTTGTTCCACTTCTACTTCTTCCTCTGACTCTTCATTCTCTCCTCTTCTCACTTGGCCTTTCAATTTATCTAACTCCCTCTTCATTTCTCTATTCTCTTCTCTAACATTCCTACTCTCTGCCATTTGTTCCTTGACTATTTTAGCCAACTCCACATTTGTTATCCTCAAATGCATATCTTCTCCTTCTACCATCTTGCCTTTTGAATTTCTTCAAAATAGAGTCTTAGTGGCTCTGATACCACTTGATGTAGAGGTGTTAGCAGTAGTGTTCCTTTAGGCCACTCACCCAAAAAATCTTACCTTCTAGTTTCTAGGTTCTTCAAACCTTCACTAATCTTTGATAAGGATTGCAAACAGTGTATAGGATACTTCTACAACCCTTTCAAGACTTTCAACTTCTCTTGCTAAGTTCTTCAAACTTACCCTCTCCTAGGCTTTTGGGACATGTTCCCAAATAAGAATCTAATCATGGAACTCTTCACTAGTCAAGTTCTCTATCCAAAATAAGGATTGAAACCTTCTATTGGAGGTCTAAATATGGATATTCAACCACCAAAACTTCTCATCCAATCACACAAAGGTCTGATATCAAATTCACCTTTAGAACCCTTGTAAGTCTTCTAGAATACTTCTGGGCATATACTCTTTGATCCCAGATGAACCTTAGAAGTCTAAAATGATTTTTGGACACCCTTTTCATTGTTACTTCAATTCCCAAATCCACTTGTACTGATTCTAATCCTGCATCACCTAAACCCTGTTAGGTCACAAGCCTAATTGATCACTTTAGACTTGGATTTCACTAAGGGTACTAGGAAATGGGTTGATAAGATCAACTCAAGTTCTCAGGATCCTTCTTCTTACTATTTTATACACAATCCAACACTTAGAACCTTCATTTTATCAAGATCTTTCTTCTATGCACCCTAACTCCAAATGTCTTGACTGAACACATAGAGATGTTCAGTCTAGGGCCTGGTGCCAAATTGACTTGGAGATCAATTCTAGGGATTTTCTTTTGGAATCATGTATAACATACATTCAACTTGCATTCCTCTAGGTTTCATGAGATTCCACTAGTGAAAATGCAAGTTTCAAGCATTTTAGTGAGACCGACCTTTCAAACCCTCCAAACCCTACCTGTACACACACACACTATCGAAAACCTTTGAATAGGAAACTTATCAAATGACCAAACCAATGAAATCGAGGACTGAATACATAAGAATTAAAATATATTAAAACTTGTCACCATCAACACTCTGTATCTGTCCGTACACATTTTGTTACCACTGAAATTGATCAAATTTTATTGAAATTTTTGCACGAGTAATATGCCATATGGATCTAACCATTTTTTTTGGCTTTACATTGGTTAAATATGACCAAAAAATAATTCCAATCAATCTCACCATGGAGGTGACCATTGGAACTAACTTCTAACCTCCTCAAGCAACTTTTCAAAGTTGTTTGACAATAATCTTGCAAATTTTGCAACTTTTGAGTGCAACTTTCACAAAAATGCACAAAACTCCAACAAAAACTTCCTAAAACATCTACTAGGTTTATCTAAGTTCTATATCCCTCAAACTTCCTAAATAAAGGAAAAACAAAATAAAACACTCCAAAATCTAAGTTAGTCAACCTGAGCCAACTAGGATCCACATGGACTAAGGATCTCCTAGGCTCATAGACATGCCTTAGGAACCCTTTACCATACAAGTGGATCAAGAAGAAAGGAGGAGATGGATCCTAAAGATCCACCCCTCTTTATTACAACCAAACTTAACCAAAACACACACAAAATAAAAGAGTATCCTGAAGTGGACTTGGGTGCCCTGCACCATGCTCCTCTGGATAAAGAAACTCAAGTCCCTTGAGTTGGTAATGCTAACAGAGGAAAACCAATCTTCTTAATATCCTTAGGGGTAATCCATGTAGCATCCTCTAATGGTCTATGCTTCCACTAAACCAGATATTCATAATATGTATGCCTCGTGGTCTTCTTGGCAACTCTACTCTCCAAAATACCTTCAATCTCCAAAGGAGTGGTCTTGGGGTCTTTAAGTTGTGTCTCTTGTATAGAGTCAGTACCACCTACAATTACAATATTATCAACAATAACTTTATAGATATACAGGTTAGCAACATTAAATATGGGAGAAAAATGAATATTTGTGGGAAGAACAATATGATAAGCATTAGAACCACATTGTTTCAAAATTTTAAAAGAGCCAATCTTCTTAGCCATAAGCTTGGTGGAGTGTCCCTTAGGTAGCCTCTCCTTCTTCAAATGCACCATTACCAAATCTCCATTATTGAAAGACACATCCATCCTCCTTTTGTCTACATGGGATTTATACTTGGCATTGGTGTGTTGAATCTTTTGTTTGATCTGATCTTGGATATCCTTCATGACAATAACAAAATCATCAACCAATGCACTAGGCTTCTCCAAACTACTAACATATCTCAACTCCAAGATGCCTCTAGGATGAATACCATACACAATTTGAAATGGAGACTTCCATGTACTTCGATTGATAGAATCATTAAATGAGATTTCTGCTTGAGCGAGAATAGAATCCCAACTGTTAGGATTAACAAGGCAGAAATAACAATTATGTGCAAATATAACTAATTTCATAAAATAATAAACCACACAGAATAGAACACAAGACACACAAATTTAATGTGGTTCACCCAATCCCTGGGCTACGTCCACCAACAGCGAGTCCAATATTATTATTATCCAGTGATTACAACCTGATTACAATCCGTAATCCCCTTACAGCCCAATTCTGCCGCAAGTACTAAAATCATACTTCGTAAAAAATCCCTAACCCTAAGCCATATTATACAATATTTTCCCGCTTTAGGGTTAGAATGAGTTATAAGTAGTCGGCCCAAATAACCGAAAAAAGTAGTCGGCCTCAAAAAAAATTTTCCTCGGGGGCTGCGCCCCTGAACCCCTGCTCTTGGGAGGAAAAATGTATAGTACTTTCCTGGATAGTACTTTCCTGATTAGTCACCACAAGCTAACAATCTCCCACTTGGTGACTGATCAGTATCCACACTATACTAAAAAACCTCCCACTTGGAGACTGATCCTGTAGCAATACCGCTACCCACATGAGGCTCCCACTGGATTGAACCACCTTGGACTCACTTGTTCCTTTATTTTGTTCAGTCTAAAAGACCAACTGAAGCTGAACATGAGTTCAACTTCTCCCTTGTTACTACCTTGGTAAACATATCTGCTGGATTATCATCAGTATGAATCTTTTCCAGCCTTAACTGTCCATCATCCAAAACTGATCGAATGAAATGGTACCGCAACTGTATGTGTTTTGTCTTTGAGTGCAAAGCAGAATTCTTTGCAAGATGAATGGCACTTTGGCTATCTGTATGTAGAAAATTATCCTTTTGTGGATGTCCCAATTCTTCCATGAAGAATTGAAGCCATATCATCTCCTTGGCTGCCTCTGTAGCAGCAACATACTCTGCCTCTGTAGTGGATAAAGCAACCACCTTTTGTAGTCGAGAAATCCAACTCACTGCTGTCCCACCAACAGTAAATATATAACCTGTAGTACTCCGCCTGCTATCTATATCTCCTGCCAAATCTGAGTCAACATAGCCTTGTATAGTAGTAGTAGAACCCCCAAAGTGTAAACACTTACTGGATGTGCCTCTCAAATATCTGAGAATCCATTTGACTACATTCCAATGCTCAATACCAGGGTTACTCATATAACGGCTAACGACTCCCACTGCGTGTGCAATATCTGGCCTAGTACATACCATAGCATACATTAAGCTCCCTACAGCGGAAGCATAAGGTACCTTAGACATTTTAGTCTCTTCTTCTGGTGTCTTGGGACACATATCCTTAGTCAATTTCAAATGACCAGGCAAAGGTGTGCTGACAGCTTTGGCATTTTCCATAGAGAAACGTTGCAACACCTTCTCAATATAATCAGCCTGAGATAGAGACAATTTCCTATTTTTCCTATCTCTACAAATTTTCATACCAAGGATTTGTTTTGCTGCCCCCAAATCCTTCATAGCAAAAGATTTTGCTAACTGTTGTTTCAACCCCTTAATGTGATCCATGTTAGACCCAGCTACAAGCATATCATCAACATATAAACATAAAATAATGTAGCTGTCATCATCCAACCTCTTAAAATAAACACAATGGTCAGAATGACACTGACTATATCCATGCCCATTCATAAAAGTGTCAAATTTAATATACCATTGCCGAGGTGCTTGCTTCAAGCCATATAAACTTTTCTGCAATCTGCACACCAAATTCTCCTTACCCTTGACCTCAAATCCTTGTGGCTGAACCATATATATTTCTTCATCCAAATCACCATGAAGAAAGGCTGTTTTAACATCAAGCTGCTCTAAATGCAAATCTTCAGTAGCCACAATACTTAAAACAGTACGAATAGAAGTCATTTTAACAACTGGAGAAAATATCTCATCAAAATCAATACCATGTTTCTGTGCAAATCCTTTTACAACTAATCTGGCTTTAAATCTTTTCGTACCTCCATCCTCTTCTTTGATCCTGTAAACCCATTTATTCTGTAAAGCCCTTTTACCTGCAGGTAACTTACATAAATCCCATGTATGATTTTTCAGCAAAGAGTCCATTTCATCTGTCATGGCAGACTCCCACTGAAGCTTTGTATCCACCTGCACAGCTTCATTATAACATTCAGGTTCACCAACATCTATTAACAGAATAGAATACAAAGATGGAGAAAATCTTTCTGGAGGTCTACTTAGCCTTGTTGACCGTCTAACACTCACTGGGGTGTGTGGTATTTGTTGTTGCTGTTGTTGCGGAGCATAAGGAACGACTGGAACATGAACTTGTGGAGTATCATCCAGTACATAGTCATTTTCTTTCTTCTCATGCTGCAGCAACAGATCTTTGTACAATACTTTCTCATTGAATATGACATCCCTGCTTCTTACAATTTTATGATTTTCAAAATCCCAAAGCCTATAACCAAATTCATCAATGCCATACCCAACAAATACACATTTCTTTGACTTAGCTTCCAGCTTGGTTCTATTTTCAGAATCTATAAGTGCAAAAGCTTCACAACCAAAAGTTTTGAGAAAAGAATAACTCACCTTCTTACCACTCCATGCTTCCTCTGGAATACCACAGTCGAAAGGAGTAGAGGGGCTTCTATTGATTAAATAAACAGCAGTGTTCACTGCCTCTGCCCACATATTTTTGGGCACCCTAGCATGCAACCTCATACTCCTTGCACGCTCCATTATTGTCCTGTTCATGCGTTCAGCCACTCCATTTTCTTGTGGAGTCCTTGGTACAGTTTTCTGCCTACGAATACCATTAGAGGAACAATATTCTTCAAATTCTCTGCTGCAATACTCACCACCATTATCAAATCTGAGACATTTTAACTTTTTACCAGTCTCAGTCTCAACCAAGCATTTCCATTTCTTAAAAGTTTGAAATACATTAGATTTCTGTCTAAGGAAATAAATCCATACTTTTCTTGTTGCATCATCTATAAATGTAACATAATACAGAGAGCCACCAAGGGAAGATACCTGAGCTGGTCCCCATACATCTGTATGCACAAGCTCTAATCTCTCATTTTTCTTTTCCTTCCCACTCTTCACAAAACTAACTCTCTTTTGTTTTCCATAAACACAACTTTCACAAAAATCCATATTGACACATTTCAGACCAGGTAAAACTTTCTTTGAATGAAGTAATTTCATACCTTTTTCACTCATGTGCCCGAGTCTGTTGTGCCACAGTGCTGTGTCAAAATCTACAGCAACAGTTTGATGTTCTTCCTGCTCAACTGCAGCCACTGTTCCTGAACATTCATTATCTTCTGAAACAATTAAAGTAGAAGGAACAGTATGACCTGTACAAAGATATAAGGTGCCTACTTTCACACCTTTTGCTACTACTAAGGAACCTTTTGAAACCTTCCAATTTTTATCATTAAAAGTAACTGTGCAACCCTCATCACCCAGTTGCCCTGCTGAAATTAAATTCCTACTCAGCCTTGGAACATGTCTTACCTCTTGTAGTAGCCAATGATTCCCATTCTGCAACTTAATCTTAATTTTTCCCTTTCCAACAATCTGACAGGGTTCATTATCTCCCAAATAAACTAGCCCAAAATCCCCTTGGACATAATCAATAAAATAACTTCTATGGGGTGTAGCATGAAATGAAGCCCCAGAATCTAAAACCCATGAATCATCAATACTTTCCAAGGACAAGAGCAAAGCATCCTCCTCAGATTTGTTACTTACCACATTTGCCTCCTTGTTTCCATCATTTTTGTCTCCTTGATCTTTCTTCTGAGACCAACAATCTTTCTTCTTATGACCTGGTTTTCCATAGTACCAGCAATCATTTGGCCCTTTAGATTCAGACCTCTTTCCCTTTGATTTTCTTCTTGATTTCCCACGATTTCCAGAGTTGTTTCCTCTATCTCTTGTTCTGCCTCTGCTTTCTGTGTTCAATACACTACCCGATGTGGATGCCCTTGAGCTTTTCCTACGAATTTCCTCACTCAATATAACACCAATAACATCATCATACTTTAGGGTATTAGAACCAGAAACAGAATTACTAACAGCCATTACCAAGCCATTCCAGCTTTCTGGCAAAGAACACAAAATCAAGAGAGCCCTAACCTCTTCATCAAAAGTAATTTTAACTGAGGTTAATTGACTTGTAACTGTATTAAACTCATTCAAATGATCAGTAACTGATCCACCTTCTACCATTTTCATATTAAATAAACGCTTCATAAGAAATACCTTGTTTGAAGCTGAAGGCTTTTCATACAACTTTGCTAGAGTTTCCATCAGATCTTTAGCTGTCTTTGCTTCAGTAATATTGAATGCCACCGATTGTGCCAGGCATAGACGAATACTCCCTAGTGCCTTCCTATCCAAAATATCCCAATCCTCCTGAGACATTGATTGCTCTTTCTTGGCTACTCCCTCTAATGGCCGCCATAGATCCTTCTGATAGAGATAATCCTCCATTTGCATCTTCCATAACTGGAAGTTCTGCCCATTAAACTTATCAACCTTCAGCCTACCCTCTTTTGCCATTTCTCCCACTTAACCGAGAGACTCTCCCACTAACTCGTGAGACCTGCTTCAGAGAATAGATGAAAGAATGAATGAAATAACCTGGCTCTGATACCACTTGTTAGGATTAACAAGGCAGAAATAACAATTATGTGCAAATATAACTAATTTCATAAAATAATAAACCACACAGAATAGAACACAAGACACACAAATTTAATGTGGTTCACCCAATCCCTGGGCTACGTCCACCAACAGCGAGTCCAATATTATTATTATCCAGTGATTACAACCTGATTACGGCCCCGAACCCCGGCGAGGTCGGGAGGAAAAATGTACAGTACTTTCCTGGATAGTACTTTCCTGATTAGTCACCACAAGCTAACACCAACTTGTTCGACCTTCTTGAGTCAAGCACATCAAGAGATTACCAAGGGATCTATTGATTACCTCATTATATCCATCAGATTGAGGGTGATAAGCTGATGAAAGACACACATTTGTGCCCAATTTCTTTCACAAGGACCTCCAAAAGTTACCTTAGAACTTTGGGTCTCTATCTGATATGATGGATAGGGGTAGACCATGCAATCTAACTATCTCCTTAAAGAACAAGCCTGCCACATGGGATGCATCGTGAGTTGTCTTACATGGCACAAAGTGACCCATCTTGGAAAACCTATCCACTACTACAAATATGCTGTCATGACCAGATTTGGTTCTAGGTAACCCAAGCACAAAATCCATACTAATGGAATCCCATGGCTTCAATGGAATGGGTAAGGGTGTGTAGAGTCCTACATTAGAGGTATGACATTTAGATTTTTGACAAACCAAACAAGTTTCTACAAACCTTCTAACATCTGTTTACAACTGAGGCCAATAGTAGAACCTCTTGATTGATTCCAAAGTTTTGTCTATGCCAAAGTGCCCTGCCATGCTACCACAATGCCTCTCCTTAATGATGTTTTCTCTCATAGACACTTGTGGAACACAAAGCAATCCACCTTTGAAAAGAATTCCATCTTGTATAAAAAAATTAGGGAATTCAGTATGGTACCTAGCTGTCATGTCCAAGAAAACCTTAAAGATGTCTCTGAAATCTTCATCCATAGCATACATGCCTAACATAGCCTTTATCCCTGCACTTTCCTATTGCATAGACTGAATGGTGAGTGTCCTCCTACTCAAAGCATCTTCCACCTTATTTTCTACCCCTTTCTTATGCTTAATGGTGAAGGTGTAAGCCTGCAAGAACTCCATCCATTTAACATGCCTGTGATTGAGTTTCTCCTACCTATTAAGAAAGCTAAAAGCATGATTATCAGTAAAAATAATGAATTCTTTTGGCAATAGATAATGCCTCCATTTCCTTAGGGAATTAATCATAACATAAAGCTCAAGATCATAAGTAGAATATTTTTGCTTTTCCTCAATTAGTTTTTTCACTAAAGAAGGCTATTGGTCTCCCTTCTTGGCTAAGAACCCCTCCAATAGCTTTGTTACTAGCATCACACTCTACCACAAAAAACCTTATGAAAATTAGGTAATACAAGCACTGGTTGTTCAGAGATCTTCCCCTTCAACATCTTAAAGGATTCATTTGCTTCATTTGTCCATTCAAAAACACATTCGCTACCACCTTTAATAGTATTGATTATAGGAGTACACATACCATTAAAGTACCTTATAAACTTCCTATAAAAACTACATAATCCATGAAAACACTTTACCTCAGTGGCTGAAGTAGGTAATGGCCAATTTAGGATGGCTTCTGCCTTAGAGGGATCCATCTTAAATTCCCTTTTGAGATCACAAAGCCCATGAAAACAAGTTCTTCCTGCAAGAATGAACACTTTTCCAAATTTACCTTTAATCCCTCCTCATAGAGTCTCTTTAGGACTTGATCTATGTGATGTAGATGCTCTTCCTTGCTATCACTGAAAATCAAGATTTCATCAAAATAAATAACCAAAAATATATGAAGAAAAGGTTTCAATACTTCATTAATTAGGTGCATAAAAGTACCAGGAGCATTGGATAAGCCAAATGGCATGACTATCCATTCAAACAAACCCTCATTTGTTTTGAATGCTATCTTCCACTCATCCCCCTCTCTGATCCTGATTTGATGGTAGCCACACTTGAGGTCAATCTTTGAATAAAACTTTGCACCACCCAAGCAATCCGTGAGATCTTCCATTCTAGGCATGGGGAACAAGTATCTAATTGTGATTCTATTAATGGCTCTAGAATTAGTGCATAGCCTCCAAGTACCTTCCTTTTTAGGGGCAAGGACTGTAGGTGCAACACATGGGATAATACTCTTCCTTATGTACCCTAATTTCTGGGTTCTCCTTGACTTCTAGAGAAAGTCCCTCTACCATCGAACCTACCTCTACCTCTAAATGAGTTTCCTCTTCCTCTATTTTGTTCCCCTCTCCTCCTTTGTTTCTCCTCAATCTTGAGAGAAATTTGGAAACACTTGTGGACTGATTCCACTCTCACCAAGGTTAACTAATCTTGAATAGTATACTTCAACCCATTTATATTCCTTTTTAGCTTTTGCTTCTTTGTTTCATACACCTTGGCCTTAAGAGAAAGATTGTACAACTCTTGAGTGTATGTACTCACATCAAGGTCCTTTTGTTTTAGATTTTTAAGTTTCTTATGAAGAGTAACTTCATAATATTTAGGTATAAATTATCTTCTCAACTCTACCTTCATCCTGGTCCAAGTGGAGATGATTTGCTTTCCTTGCTGCAATCTCTCATTTTGAAAGGAAATTCCACCAACTAAGGGCTGGTCCCTTCAACTAAGACTTAGCTATCATCATCTTTTAACTAGGGGGTACTTCATCATATTCAAAATAGTTCTCTAAAGCTTCTATCCAATCCATGCACTCCTCTGGTTCCAATTTTCCATGGAACATAGGTAGATCATTCCTATCTTTCTTTCCCACTCTTTTTATAGTTGCAAGCATTTCCCTTTGATCCTCTGGTAGATTATCTTGACAAAACTGATCTTGTTCCTCTTCTACTTCTTCCTCTGACTCTTCATTCTCTCCTCTTCTCAATTGGCCTTTCAATTTATCTAACTCCATCTTCATTGCTCTATTCTCTTCTCTAACATCCCTACTCTCTGCCATTTGTTCCCTGAATATTTTAGCCAACTCCACATTTGTTATCCTCAAAGGGATATCTTCTCCATCTACCATATTTCCTTCTAAATTTCTCTGAAATAGATTCTTAGTGGCTCTGATACCACTTGATGCAGAGGTGTTAGCAGTAGTGTTTCTCTAGGCCACTCACCCACAAACTCTTACCTTTTAGTTTCTAGGTTCTTCAAACCTTCACTAATATTTGTTAAGGATTTCAAATAGTGTATAGGATACTTCTACACCCCTTTCAAGACTTTCAACTTCTCTTGCTAAGTTCTTCAAACTTACCCTCTCTTAAGCTTTAGGGACTTGTTCCCAAATAAGAATCTAATCATGGAACTCTTCACTAGTCAAGTTCTCTATCCAAACTAAGGATTGAAACCTTCTATTGGAGGTCTAAATATGGATATTGAACCACCAAAACTTCTCATCCAATCACACACAACTCTGATCTCAAATTCACCTTTAAAACCTTTGTAGGTCTTCAAGACTACTTCTAGGCACATATAATTTGATCCAAAATTAACCTTATAACTCTAAAATGAGTTTTGGACACCCTTTTCAATGTTACTTCAATCCCTAAAACCACTTGACCTAATTCTACTCCTGAATCACCTAAACCCCTTTATCTCATAGGCCTAATTGATCACTTTAGGCTTGGATTTCACTAAGGGTACTAGGAAATGGGATGATAGGATCAACTCAAGTGCTCAGGATCCTTATTCTTACTATTTTAGACACAATCCAACACTTAGAACCTTTAGTTCATCGAGATCTTTCTTCTATGTAGCCTAACTCCAAATGTCCTGACTGGACACATAGAGATGTTCAGTCTAAGGCCTGGTGCCAAACTGACTTGCAAATCGATTCCAGGGATTTTCTTTTGGAATCATGTATAACATACATTCAACTTGCATTCCTCCAAGTTTCATGAGATTCCACCAATGGAAATACAAGTTTGAAGTATTTTAGTGAGACTGACTTGTCAAACCCTCCAAACACTGCCTGTACACACACACTAGCTAATAACTTTGAATAGGAAACTTATCAAATGACCAAACTAGTGAAATCAAGGACTGAATACATAAGAATTACAAAATATTAAAACTCATCATTATCAACACTCCCTACATGCCTGTACATAGCCTACTACCACTGAAATTGATCTGATTTTATTTAAATATGTGCATTAGTAATATGCTATATGGATCTAACCATTTGTTTTGGCTTTACATTGGTTAAATATAACCAAAAATGAATTCCAATCAGTCTCACAATGGAGGTGACCATTGGAACTAACTTCTAACCTCCTTCAGCAACTTTTCAAAGTTGCTTGACAACAATGTTGCAACTTTTGCAAAAATGCACAAAACTCAAACAAAAACTTCCTAAAAGATCTTAGAGGTTGATCTAAGTTCCAGCTCCCTCAAAATTCCTAAAAGTAAAGAAAAAAGAAACTAAAACACTCCAAAATCTAAGTTAGCCAACCTGAGCCAACTAGGATCCACATGGACTAAGGATCTCCTAGGCTCATAGACATGCCTTAGGAACCCTTGACTATACAAATGGATCAAGAAGAAAGGAGGAGATGGATCCTAAAGATCTATCCCTCTTTATTACAACCAAACTTAACCAACACACACACAAAATAAAAGAGTATCCTTAAGTGGACTTGGGTGCGCTATACCAGCTACTATCATTGATCCCTTGGTTATTTTTCAAGTATTTAGAGTGAAGAAGATATAACATCCTTGAGTATGTAATTGAGAAACATAAATCATATTTTCTTCAATTAAGGAATATGATGCACATCCTTAAGAAACCATGTGCCTCCTCCTTTTGGTGGTAATGAAATATCACCTTTCCCAATAATTTCACAAAATTTGTTGTCTCCCAAGAAGATGTTGTTATGAATAGTCCCAAGAGATAACTGAGAGGGAGAGGGGGTGAATCAGTTATCTACAAGTTTCAATTCTTTATCCAATTAAGTATACTTAAACTTTAAAGCATAAACACAATGAAAGAACACTTGAACACAACACCAATATTTTGGTTACGGGGAAACCCAAATAGGTTAAAATCCTAGTGGGAATTAACACCCACTAATAAACTGTGCTAGTGTATAATGATCCTTGTTAGAAGATCTTACAACCATGTTAGGAGTTGATCTTTAGAATGCATTAAGTATAGTGACTTGGTCAAAGGTCAGACCCTATTAGGAGTCTTTTATGATTAACCATGTTAGGGGTGAGGACGCACTGTCTGAGAGCTCACTGCTCAAAGGGGTGAAGGATGCAACCTTCTGAATAACATATACACACTATATCTAGATCTTGGTGAACTATGAGGTAGACCTACTAGCTTAATCAGTTCCAATGAATAGTACACTATATCTTCTTTGTCACATAGACCTCTTCTTGATGGCACAACACTTTTCACTCTCTGCTGTTCTCTAATATTTCATCTTCGTGCCATGTTACTAGTGATCACAAATGACCAGCTATAAGTATCTTTCCTCTAAATGATATAATCAATTCATCTTGTTAAAACCACCTTGAAATCATAATAGATAAACATTAACACACTCCAATAACATCTTTGTCAACTCTACTAAGCACCCAAACAAAAACTTAAACCTGTTCAATTCAATAATAGTAGATGCACGCGACACACTATCAGCTCTACCAAATTAACTGGAAATTTATCCTCAAGCTTAATTACTTCATGCACTCTTAACCAAACATCCTTATCTCTTCTCCAAGAACAAATCCAAGTGCACATATTGAAATGATAGGTGCAACTCCTATACCAATATAATCTCTGTCAGCTCTTCTAGATAAACATAGGAAACTGCGACTGGTGAATAGTGACTGCGTAACTTTACTTCTACTACATATCAAATTTTGCAACCATGAATGTAACAATAATATGTCTCCATCATATATCCAAATGCACAAGGCTCCATGATAACTGTATAGACAATTACACACAAAATACTTCTTGTAACTCTGTCAGGAACATTGCTGACATAAGCTACTGCATAACTATCTGTACTTAAAAATTGACCTCTACGTCCATGATATCATGCTGATAACATGTCCATGCTACATATACTCTAATCTTATTTCATAATTCTTCCACACATGCTACTTACCATATGTTGTCATCAATGGCAAACATACAATTAGCATTGGCTTTTTGGAAAATCTCCAACAATCTCTCCCTTTGGCATTGATGGAAACATATGAAATGAAAAACACCACCAATCCAAAAGTACAATTCTTTTATAACATTCTCCGTTTCCTCATAAAAAATCCCCCAAGGATGAATCCTCCATCTACTGCAATATTCTTCAACACTCTTCATTTCCTAAACTGAACTACTTCCATGACTGAATGCTACTCCCTCTTGTTACTAAATTATATTACTTCCCCTTTCTGCACTCCTGAGTTCTGATTTTCATATACTCCCCCTTTAATACTATTTTTCATTACTATATAGTACTCCCCCTTTGACATCAATAGAAAAGGGTGCCAAACATTTAAGCACCAGTACTACTCAAGAAGTAGAGTAGTAGACCATCCATCAGTCACTGAGGACTGATGCACTCTCCATATTCTCTAATCAAAATTAGGGAAGGGAAATTACACCCAGCTTTTCCCTGAGATACTCAAAAGTATCCTTCAATAAAGGCTTTGTGAATATATCTGTGAGCTACTCCTTTGTACTCACAAAGTCCAACCGACTTATTTCTCTGCCACTTTCTCTATTAGGAAGTGATACTTGATCTTAATGTGTTTTGTCTTCGCATGCAACATAGGGTTCTTTGACATATTGATAGTTCTAGTGTTATCACAATGAATAACAATAGGATAATCAATCTGAATACCAAATTCCTTTATCATTTGCTTGATCCAAACAATTGTAGAACAATTCAATGCTGCTACGACATACTCTCCTTCTGTTGTTAACTGAGAAATACAATTCTACTTCTTTCTTGTCCAAGTGACTAGTCTATCACCAAGAAACATTGCTCCTCCTGATGTACTCTTTCTATCATCCTTGCATCCTACCCAATCTGCATCTATATATACATGAAGCTCAACATTTTTTTAATTAGGATACCATAGACCATAATCTATAGTGCCCTTCAAATATCTAAATATTATCTTTATTTCCATGAGGTGACTTTGTTTAGGCTCTACTATAAATCTTCCAACTATGCCAACTGCATTAAAAATATCAAGTCTAGATTGAGTAAGGTAGATAAGTTTACCAATCATAGACTTGTACAATGTTATATCCACTGCTAGAGAATCATCTTCTTTGTAAGCTTGCATCCTGTTATAATAGGTGTACCCACTTTCTTGCAATCATCCATATTGAAATTTTTCAATATCTCTTTCACATACATAGACTAATTAATGAAAATACCTTTCTATGTCTGTTGCACATTCAATTCCAAAAAGTATTTGATAGGCCCAATCATTCTCCTCTCAAACTCTCTCTGCATTTCCTTAGCAAATTCTTCACTTATCTTGTCATTACCACCAAAGATAATGTCATCAACAAATATAACTACAAGTAATAAACCTTTAGATGTCTCTCTTATGAATAGATTACAATCTACTGCCCCTTTCTTGAATCCAATATTTGTCAAGTATCCATCAAGTCTCTCATACCAAGCTCTAGGGGCTTTCTTAAGTCCATAGAGTTCTTTCTTCAATCTCCATACCATATCAGGCCTATCTAATAAGGTCAATCCTTCTGGCTGCTCAATGTATACTTCTTCTTTTAACTCTCCATTCAAGAATTTTGACTTAACATCCATCTGATAAAACTTGAAGTTTTTGAATGTCGCATAAGCTAGAAACAACTTAATTGCTTCTAATCTACTCAAAGGTGCACATGTTTCTAAATAATCAATACCTTCTCTCTGTACATGTCTTTTACACACTAATCTTGCTTTATTCCTTACTACTATACCATCTTCATTCATCTTGGTTCTAAAAATCTACTTGGTTCCTATTACATTCTTATTACTAGGTCTTGGGGCTAGTTCTCAAGTATCATTCTTAATTATCTGATCTAGTTCTTCTTTCATAGCCTCATGCCAATCTGAATCATTACATGCATCTTCAACAATTAAAGGTTCAATCTGAGATAGTAAGCATACAACTTCAATTACCTTTTGAACTCTTTGCTTTTGATCTTGTTGTGACTTTGCCACTCTAATCTCCAATGATGTCATCCTTAGAGTGATATCTAGATGTAAACTTTGGAACTTTAGGTGATATTGTTTCATCTGCCTTCTAAGATTTTTCTTCACTTGTTTCAGGGTCATTTGAATAATACATCAATACTATCAAACATTTATTCAACAATTGTTTCACTAGTGGAAGGACTGGGTTCTTCTTCAATCATAGGTGCATAATCATGATATCTTTCTTGAATCATAA
>BSBK01009804.1:175000-176761 GCA_027943335.1 Chamaecyparis obtusa
CCTATTAGTACCTAGTTAGACCCAATTAGTTGTTATGACCTAATTAGATCTATTAGGACCTATAATACATGTTATATGACCCCTTTAATACTAAATTAGACCCACTATGAGTAAGATGACCCCTTAAGACTTATTAACACCTAATTAGCCCCAATTAGATCAATTTTGTCATAATTAGACACAATTAGGACCAATTAGGACCTAATCACACCCAATTAGACCTAATTATACCTTAATTATCCTATTATGACCTAATTGTACCTATTAGGACCTATGATAGGTTATATGACCCTTTAAGACCCCATTAGACCTATTAAAATGTAATTTACATTTAAACATGTAATTTATGTAATTGATTTTACTTTCAAATAATGTAGTGAAATGTGCATAGTATATAATTTTATTTTTATTTAAATTAGGAAAATGTACATGTATATGTATACTTTATATGATAGTAAATAAAATCTTTTAGGTACATACATATTCTAGATCTATCAGACATATTATTGCACATCATACATGCAAATGCACCGATTCCCCCTGCAGAACTATTTTCATGCACTCATAGAGAGATTCAATGGTTGCAAGAATCTATAAATAATCCATCTAGCTCTAATATCTATAAGAGCACATGTCATTCCATCCTTAATAGCTTGATTAGCATTAGGGATGACATTCATGGTACCACTCCCTATGCCCCAGATATTATAGAGGCCATACTTGAGAGGAAGAGACAAGAGGTTGGCTCTGGTCTTTCTCTTAAGGAGGTACAGGCTTTAGTGCCTAAAGAGACCTTGAAAGGGGAGTTTTCCCATCTTATGTAGAATAAAACTTATGTGAAGGGGTATCAGGTTAACCAGGTGTGAGGATCCTACTATATCAACATTGATATACCCTAGATTTCTAGCTACCATGGTCGTTATCCAAATAACGACTAGATTCCACTGTACTTTGCATAGTAGATTTTTGCTGAGGTTTGTTAGGTCATGTTGTTAATTACACTGATTTTCCAGCACATCTAGGAAAAAGGGCTATGGTAGGCTTGCTGATAGAGATGCTTATCGTCAAACTGATTGACAGAGACTAGTACACAGGGTCCTTGTTGGTTAGAGGGCACCTGCTATAGCTCCTTTCATTGGGCCCTATTGTAGATGATGTTATTCATAGCACCCAGCTTGGAGCTATGATTGATAGTGTGGGGGACATTGCAACAGCTAGCACATCCATATCTAGTGATCAGGTTGGTCAAGTACCTGATGTCTCGACAACACTCTAGATCATCAGGTGGAGCATCCGCTAGTAGGACTGCAAATGACATGTACACTGCAACAGGAATCCTTCACTTTCTAGCTTGGAGGGAGATACATGAGAGATGACACGTGTGACACTGACTAGCTTGGCTGAGGATCTATTGGATGCATATGCATTTATAGCTGCAGAGCATGATATCCCCATATCAGAGGTTAGATCTCATGTGGGTGCTATCAGATACACTTAGACACATCCTTCTCACCTAGACCATGGCCATAGTGGCAGTGCTTGTGAGGATCCACCTACTGACCACTCTATTGCTGCATTAGGGAGAGGCACAACATATAGACCCTTCAGTCAGTGTAGGGCATCAGTTCTCTGATGTTGGCATTGACGATGTTGAGTCCATCATGACCACTACAGGTTATCTAGATTTGTTGACACATGATGATACGACTTCCATGCCATCTCAACTGGTTAGTCCATTGCATTCATCATTAGAGAGGCGTG
>BSBK01009805.1:0-295509 GCA_027943335.1 Chamaecyparis obtusa
TATTATATATATTGTACATATATAGATATATATAGATATGTAGATATATATATATATATATGTGTGTGTGTGTGTGTGTGTGTGTGTGTGTGTGTGTGTGTGTGTGTGTGTGTGTGTGTATGTATATGTATATGTATATGTATATGTATATATATATATATATATATATATATATATATATATATATATATATGTTTGTATACATGATGTATAATTAATTTCTATGTTTACTGTTTCAGAGAAATGTAAAAAAAAAGATAAAGGAACCATTGTAAGATATGATAACAATGCTTAAAGAATGTCAATTCATGCTTGTCTGTTAAAGTTTATCTGCACAAGGGAGAAAGTGCATGATACTATGCATAGTGATTTTTTATGCCAAAAGCATTAGTTGTGTATAACTTTCAGTCTTATCTTACCTTACCTATGCGGGAGATCGATCCAACCTACTAAAAGAGGTGATATAACATACTGTATGCTTTATATTCCTCTATGTAATACTTTGTACATATCTTGCTGTAGTTCTTCATACCTATTCACTGTTACATCTTATCCTTGTTTGAAAAAGTTTCTCTGTATATCATTAAACAATAATATACAAAGGCTTATATGTACCTTACATCAATATATGTTTTCCTCTTTGTAGAGCCAATATTGCCATACTGCACTAATATTCTAATTTCCTTATTAGGCTGTTAATGTTTGTTTAAACCACATAGGGAGAGGGTGAGATAGATAAGAGGCATTTGTTGATGTGTTCATAAGGTGCTTCAAAATATAAGAGTGTATTCACACATATTTGAGCATATATGTATATGTGCAGAGGACTGCAGGTGTATACATATTATACCTAATGAAATCCTTGTAAAATATTGTTTATATTTGCATGTTCTGAGGATCAGCTACTTAGGCCTTTAGGATAGAGAAGGAATTAGGATAGTATTGTAGCCCAAAATTTCCTATTCTGCAAATTTGGCCAAGTTTTCAGGTCTCTATTTTTAACCCACCCTGCTGTAACTTGTTTTCATTTTTGTGAAGTAGATCCTCAAAGTTTCATGGCTTGCGATCTAAGCCCCATGTTCTTCAATATATTGTCAAGCCCCAATTCAGATCGCATGACCTAATTTGAAAAACCCTTATAGATATTCAAGTTTGAATGGTTTTAGGAAATACTGTTGCAAGGTTTCAAAAAAAGGTTCAGTGTCGAAAACCTTCTGTGTTTTCTTCCTTTTGGTCTAAAAGCTCAGGATGTTTTCAACCTTCGCCCTGAAAGCTCAGGATGATTTTGACTTTCAGCCCAATAAATCCTCTATGTTTTTCGACCTCTTCACATCTTCACACTAGTTCTTCCTAATGACAACATTCTTTTTATGTGTGCAACTCCGACTAGGTGGGCCCGATCAGCAGTCAAGAAAATCTATTTTTATGTTGGTCGCATGATCGCATGCTGTCTCAAGACCGCATGCGAGCCATGCGACAAGCCGACAGGTGGTTTTTAGACTAGTAGGGTGACATCATGTGGTTGGTCGCATGATCGCATGCGAGTTTCTAACCGCACGCGATCATGTGACAAGCAGTTGGGACTGAATTGCCAGGTTAGGGAGATGTGTTAGTTTCTCCTTCACCGATTAGTGGTGATGAAAATTTGCAAGTGGGTCTGGATTACTAAGGTGAAGTGCCAGTGCAGTGAATATCCAACAGTTTTCAGCATGATCTCATGGGATCTTTCGAGCCCATGAGATCATGTGACAACCGTTCGATGAGGATCTCAATGGCTCATGGGTCTGATGGGAGTCTCAGTTTGTGATGACTGAGCGATGAGGATCAACGGCAGTCGCATGATCTCATGGGATCTTCTGACCCCATGAGATCACACGCCTGCCGTTAGATTAGAATCTCTACCTTTATATCTACTTGGTGTTTCCTAAATAAATCAACTTGGAGTTGAGAGAAGTTTAACCCTTTTTTATTATATTTACTTTTACCTTTTAGAAATAAAAACCATGTATTAAAGCACAATATTGTACACTAAATGATCATAGATGCAAGATCAGTTGGCTGCATTCTATTTCTAGCAGGGCTTCAGTCCATATGTTTTGAGAAGAACTAAAAAAAAATCAAGATTCTCAACTATTCAGAGAAAGTTTTGAAAGTGATTCCGATAACTGGTCATCTTCTTGAATTTGATAATTTTGGTGTATTATTTTTGCACACACATTATTACCCTTTGTTAACAACATGGTAAAAAATTGTCACAAGGGTAATGCATGTGGTAATTCTCTAGTCTAACTAAACATGCATTTAAACATGCTAAAACTCAGAACCGGTATTAATCATCACCTTGAGTAAAATCCCTATCTATATCTAGCAAACATCTTATTACCGACTCCATACAACTTTCTGAAGATGCATAACCCATTCTATATATAGTAAACATAATATTACTTGCTTCTCAAAAATTAGAAAAGATGTGTTGGAT
The DNA here is from genome assembly GCA_027943335.1 of Chamaecyparis obtusa. Taxonomy (NCBI): domain Eukaryota; kingdom Viridiplantae; phylum Streptophyta; class Pinopsida; order Cupressales; family Cupressaceae; genus Chamaecyparis; species Chamaecyparis obtusa. Next base: position 2,480 of record BSBK01009805.1, read on the forward strand.
TCAGCTATGGAAAGATAAGTATTGAGAGGGGAGGGGTGAATTAGTATTTAAAAATACTTAACAACTTATTAAACTTTCTTCACCATCATTTACTGATTCCTTAACATTTTCATGCATGACATGAAATAAATAAAATATGTAATAATACAATACATAACACACATATTTTGGTATCGCATAAATCCTTGTTGGAAGATAAAAACTACAGTGGGGATGACACCCACAAGACTTCAGTACTGCACAGAATAAAGTTTCCTGGTTAGAGCTACAATGTTTTAGCTATTTCTGATAGCTTACCCTCTTAAGAGTATTAACATGGTTAAGAGTTCTAAAGACTACTAAGACTACTCTATTAAGAGAGTTCACAACTTTAATCTAAGAATTGTACTCAGTTAAAGGATTTACAATTAAGATCTACTAGGATATGCTTGGTTAAGAGGCTTATACAATTTTGATTAATCCTTAATCAGTAATACTAAAATATCTATCAAACATGCATCAAAAAATTCTATTCAGACTCTATATGATCATCAATTCATTACCTCATACTGTGTATCCTTCACACTATCAATTCAGTACTCGGTAGCTCTGAATTTCTAACTATTCTTGAATACTCTGTTACTCGGTAGATTGTCTGATTATTACCTTCTACTCTGATCTTCTTCATACATGCAATCTCCAATTTCTCTTCATGCATGCATACTGATCTTCATACTCTGATCTTTTTATATATAGTTTTAAGGTGGTGCTAGATGTTCTAGAATCTTCATTTCAAGTGGTGCTAGCATTGGGTACACTTCCAATGCATATTTCATCCTTAATTCTCATGGGATAAACTTACCTTGTAATCATTAGATTTCAATCTCCAATGTTATGTTATACCATCTCCTTGATATTGGTAAACTATTTTTTGATCGGTGTCTAGGTCCAATGTACTTAGAATTTTTCTGATGTCAACCTATTCTTCAAGGGTAACACATTTTCTTAACTCGGTAAATACATTCTCTTCTCAGTTTTGTGCTTGGTTCTTCATTTCTCAGTGCTTATACTTCTTCTTTACTTAAATTCCATGTTTACTAATTCCTTTACCAAATGTCTTTCTTGTTTTTACTGACTTATCTTTTCTTCTTACGAATGACTTTGACAAACATAATAACTTCCTCATAACTAATGAAAACAAATTGAACTCTTAGGATTATTAATCTCCCCCTTTGGAATTAGTTTTGTATGTTTGTTAACCTTCAAAAAAATCAAAGTCATAAAAAATATATCTTCAAAATTTGTCCTTGTCCATTTTTTCTTCCTCGGTAATACTTATTACTCCCCTAAAGTAATATCTATAGTACATCTCTGTACTATATACATAATCTTCCTCTTTTCTACCTATTCTCCTTATATATCTATTCATCATATTCTTGCTTGTTTGGCAAACTAAATCTTATAGGTATTCCCTCTTTCACTTGGAAAAAATTACATATACTCCCCCTTTTTTAGTTATATGTATATTCCCCCTTTTTATCAAAAATGCCAAAATACTTACTGGTTATCCAATGTGGGGATGTTCTCAAAAATACTTTTATACTTCTTATGTGCAATCCTTGAAAGATTCCTTCTAGGTATCATGCACTATCTGCAACACTATTATATTCTCACTTATATCAACTCTAAGACTAACCATACTCTCCATATCACTCACATCTAGTGTCCTAACTAAGTCTTTAGCCTTTTGAATTTGCTTCTCCAATGATTCAATGTTGGCGATCAAATTTTTTTGGAGTTCTAATAGATCTATCCTAATCTAATTCTCCTCCTTTCTTAATTAAAATTGTACTCCCATCAAGTTCTTCAAATTCTTATAATATTTTTTTTATTGTCTTAGGCTCGGTGGAAAATATTTGATAATAGCTCGGTGAGCTATTTTTCCACATACACATCTTTTTCTTTTATCTCCTTTGTTAAAATTTGAATACACACAAATCTTAAATGAAATATAGAAAGAATGGATTGTAGTTCTTTTTCTAATGTAGTGATTAACTCTAAAAGACTTAGCTTGTCTAAAGTAACTGATTGAAGAACTTCTCCAACCACTTTGGTCTCCATATCCTTCTTATGAACTTTCAACATATAATCAACATATAATCATTAGTGTTAGTTCCTAGCTGATTAATCTAACTGACAAGTTCTTTCAACTGACTATATATGTCTTCTTTCTCATTGATTATATCCTCAAGGACAATCTCATTCAAAATACTCTTTATTTGCTCCAATACATATGTTTTTACTTTTTAGCTAGGAGCTTACCTTGTGCATCTTTCCTTTTAAATAAATCAATGAACTCAGAGAGTTCCTTAGGGGTCATGGTTCTATAATCAACCTTCGGTATAACAAGTACGGGTCATGGTTCTATAATCAACCTTTGGTATAACAAGTACCTCATTTATATATACCTCTTTTTCTTATTTTATATTATTATATTTTCCCTTTGAACTTGATGCCTTCTTTGCATCTGATTGAGTTGATGTGTCATCAATTTTATCTTCCTTTTCCTTCTTCTTCTCTTTTGGTTTCTTCTCTTCTTTCTTCTCTTGAGTTACATATTTCTTTCTTGTGTTTCATCTTGTTGGAAACTACATTTGAAAAATTGTTATATTGTCATTGATGTCAAACCTTAATTGCTAAGACAGTTGCTATCTAGGAGATTACCATATCTATTGATTGATGAAGAGGATTTGGGAAAAGAGATAACAAGAGAACCTAAGGAAAGGTTGAGTTACTTGATACTTCAATGGGTACTTGATTAGTTGGCAAATTGATAAGATAATGTATTGTTTATCTAAGTAATAAGAAGACTAGAAAGGTAGGATTAACTGAGAAAAAGTGAAGAAATCTAGCTTAAGCCAAGTGATGTTAGTGTCAAACAAGCACAAGTATATGGTGAGTAAATCTAGTGTTGACCTAACATTAGTAATTGCCAAGCCATGGGAAATTACTGAGCAAAGAAAATGTTTGCTGAGGAAGATAATTTGTAGTGGTGACTAGGATACACAGTGATGACCGAGGAGAAGAACACAATATTGACCAAGTTTTAGTAAATTACATTTAGAGAAGAATTAATATTCCCAACCAACATAGTTGAATTCTTGGGATATGTAAAACGTGTTGACATTATTAATGAATTGGATGGAGCATTTAATGCATGGTAAATCATTTTCTTATGGATTCAAAGATAAGTTTGGAGATGTATCTAGAATGAAGGGGTGAAGAACATAATGATGGAAGGATTCGTTGAATCTGACCTAAACCTAAGATCTACGAGGATGTTAAGTAGAAAAAGGTGGATCTACCTAACCGAAGAGGTATAAACAAAAATTTAATTATGATGTTATGGAGTATGAAGAAGAGGTTGATGTTATTGACTAATAAGTTTAAATTGATGGCTAAAGGTGAATTATGAAGGAGCTGAACAGAGTTGTGATTTCTTAAAGAGAATTTTGAGCATATTAGAGATGGAGATGGAAATAGAGATCAGTTAGTAAATCAACATATATGTGTGAAGTGGATCTGAATTTGAAAAGTGAGTTGTATGTTTTCTAGATTAGAAACTATTGTATCAGTCTAAATCCTTTAATCAAGGTTGACCTATCAGTGATTGTATAAATCCTTTAATAATGGTGACATTCTAATGGAATCTTCTTAAATACTTTGACCAGGTCACTTTTGATAGATTATTTTAAATCTTTTAACAGGGTCACACCTAATAATGTGTTTGTAAACCTTTAACAGGGTTGGATTTTCATAGAGCTCACTTTGGAAGAGTGAATATCAGTAGCATGTTACAAAGTGGTTTTTCCCAAGTTGGGTTTCTACTTTAAATATTGGTGTTATACTTGTGTGAATGTTCTGATGTGAATGTTGTTATATTATACAAGTTAATTACTTTTGAATAGTGGACTTCATGTTATATGTTTCTGATATATTCTATACAGATGGAGTTGAATAGCTGATTAGATCGGAGATTGTTGAAGTGCTATAAATTTCAATTGGTACATCTGGACCTAAGGATAATTGATTCATCCCCCCTCTTAATTATTCTAAAACATTCTAAAAATTGGTATTAGAGTTTTCGGTGCTTACAGAGAAAATTTTAAAGGTACTTGAAGATAATGATCAAGATGTATAAAAAGGAGGTACAAAAGTTGAAGAAAGAGAACTTTGTTGAATGGAAAATTCTGATGAAATTGCATCTAGCTGGTATTGGTGACTCAGAGAAGTACTATGTGTAACATGACTATGTTATACCTAATGCACCTTTGACTTTCGAGGAGATGAAAGAAAAACAAGAATATAATCAAGCAATGTTGGAGATTGCATCTGCTCTAAGCTATCTTGAATTTGAAGATATCAAAGACTACACTATTGCAAAGAAAATATGGGATACTCTTGCAACTATCTATGGTGGAGATACAAATGTACTAAGAGAAAAAATTGAAAGTTTGAGAGGTAAGTTCAATGAAATGAAAATTTAAGAAGGTGACAATATTGCTCAGTACTATGGTAGAATTAATGAGGTAGTGAATGCTATAAGAGGAGCTAATGGAAACATTGATGATGAGACTGTTATTCGTAAGGTATTGAGATCTTTGATTCCTATCTATGCTATCAGAATTTCTACAATTCAACAATCAAGATGTAACCCTGGCAATGTTCTAACTCTAGAGAGTCTTGTTGGAAAGCTTAATACTTTTGAGCTATCTAACTATGATAACTACATTATTCCTAATGTTGAATCTGCATTCAAGTCACAAATGGTATTGCATAAGTCTAAGAAGGAAAAATAAAAGTGTGTGCAAAGTGATATTGATAGTGACAATGATAGTGACACTTCTGATGAGGAACTAGATGATCTTGAGGCACTCATGGCTAGAAGACTACAAAGAGGAAAAGGGAAATATAAAGGTAAACTTCCTATAATCTATTTTTCATGTAAAAAAGTTGGCCATATTGCAGCAAGATTCCTGATAGGACTGACAAGGATGAGAGTAGGGAAAGCAAGTACAAAGACAAGATAAATTAAAGAGATCACTGAAGGTACAGAGACTACAAAGATAAAGGTAATAAATCTTGCTATATTGTTGAAGAGGAAACTGATAGTGACTCTAGTCAATCAGATAAATGTGATATTGAAGTTGCTTATGTTACTATGAAAGATGGTTCTGATGAAGATGAGAAAATTGTACTTATTTTTTTATGTGAGTAAAGGTGATAAATGGATTATTGATAGTGGTTGCTTACATCACATGACTGGTGATAAAAGTAAATTTGAAACCCAAGATCATTACAATGGTAGAAATGTTAAGTTTCATAATGATACACCATGTCCTATGAGAGGTAAAGGATCAATTAAGCTGACTGATAAGATCACAAGTGAAAATGCTTATTGGGTTGAAGGCCTTAACTATAATTTTCTGAGTGTTGCACAGTTGAATAGTTGATGCAGGAGCATCCTGGGTGTAAGAGCAATCTTGCATCACCCAAAAATATTTCTGTTTTTGAATTCAATAAGGGCTATCCTGTGCAGAGCTGCTATTTATGGAAAGTTACTATTTTTGGTAATTTTCATCTGTGCTCAAAATGATCTAATTTCTTTCTTGGAGGTTCATTTTGGTCATATAATTCTGCCAGCAAAGTTTCATTTCCAGATCAAGTGTATGTTGGAAGATATTGAAGATTTTCGGTATTGGCAGCAGGGTACAGAAACTTTGAACTCATTTTTGAAGGCTTTAGAGGCCCCAGATGAGGTCAAAAATTTGGGTGACGGGCGCTTGCACAGGTCAGGCCTGTAGAGAACTTCGTGGCATTTCTGAAATGGGGTTATAATAGCCGAGCGGGTCAACGGGTGATGACTTATGGTCTTCGAAAGTTGGGCCACCTGAAATGGCGAAAAATAATTTTCTTCAAAATTTCTGTTCAGGTTTCAAAGGTTATCTTGAGCTGACTATGATGTAATAAAATGTAAAATAAAATAATTCTAAGTTTGGTCAGCCTTATTGGCTAAAAATTCTGGAACCTTCCCAGGCGGTGGAAAATTGCCTATATAAGGAAGGCTGTATTATTGTCTTAGGCAATTCAGAATAGTTATGGGTAGTAGATCTGGGTATTGATTCGAGGCTTTGTCCTACAGAATATTGTAAGGGAATGCCCATGTGGCTTTGCATATTGTAATTCTGAAAGTTTGTAATTCCACATTTGTGGAGATAATAAGAAGCCAATTTTCTGTTCTTGCATATTATTGTTGTTGTTTCTCTATATCTGTTATGTGTTTGTGGTATTAAGGCGAGCACCCTTCATCAATAGTACTAGTTACCGAGTAGAATTTCATCATAGAAAGGCTAAAATATTTGATTCCACTAGTGAACTAATTGGAAGTGGAGAACAAACAAGAGGTAACTTGTTATATCTAGACCTATCTCAAGAAACATGTTTGTTTGCACAATTTGATGATGTATGTTATGGCATAAGAGGTCTTGTCATGTGAATTTTGGTAATCTGGTAACTATTAGAAAAAAGAAGAAAGTTAGAGGTTTGTTAAGATTGAAGATACCTCATCATGTGATGTGTAAACAATGTCAATTGGGAAAAATGACAAAGTCTAGTTTTAAGAGCAAGACATATACTTCTGAAAATATTTTGGAATTGGTTCATACTGACCTTTGTAGAACTATGGGTGTACAAAGCTATTGTGGTGATAAGTATTTTATTTTTTTTGTTAATGAATACACTAGGATGATAACTATAATTTTTTTAAAAATAGAAATATGATGCATTTCAATTGTCTAAGTGGTATTTGGAAAAAGTTGAAAAAGAAACAGGTAGAAGCTTGAAATGTTTGAGATCTGACCAAGGTGGAGATTTTTATATCAAATGAGTTCAATCTATTTTGCAATGATAGAGCAATCAAGAGATATATGTCTACACAAAGAACACCTCCATAGAATGGCATAACAAAGAGAAGAAATAGGTCAATTATGGATTGTGCAAGAACACTGATGATTGAAAAGAATGTTGCACAAAAATACTAGAGAGAAGCTATGAGTACAACTATTTATACCTTAAACTAAGTAGAAATCAAGAAAGGTGCAAATGCTACACCTTTTGAGTTATGGTATGGTTATGGAGCTAATGTGAAGTATTTTAAAGTCTTTGGGAATAAATGCTATATACTAAAAACAATAGGAATGAAAAATTTGATACAAAAAGTGATGAAGGCATATTCCTAGGTTATTCCACTAAGAGAAAAGCTTATAAGTGTTTGAATGCTAACACTAACAAAGTTGTGGAAAGTGAAAATGTTAGAGTTGATGAATATGTAGAAAAGAATGAATTGGAGGGAAAACAAGAACCTGAAGATTACAAATCATTTATTTACATGGAAGAAGGAGAGGCAAGTAATACACTTGAACCAGATGCAGAGTCATAGATAAGAAATGCTAAGAATTAGGAGGATGCTATCGACAATCAGAAAAAGGGTGCCAAGCATCAGGAGGATACTATCGAGCATCAAGAGGGTGTTGTCGAGCAATAAGAAGAAGAAGCAGATGACTTACAAGATGAATCTGAAATTCAAGAACAAGGAGAAAAGAAATCTAAACCTACATTGGCACAATATGTAAGAAGACATCATAAGCCTAAGAAAATCATTGGAGATAAAGAATATGGATTCTTGACAAGAAGTAAGTTGAAAGACCCTATATGTTTAGTATGTGAGTTTGGGCCTAAAACTATAAAAGATTCTTTAGAGAATGATGATTAGATACAGGCCATGAATGAAGAGATTGATCAGATAGAAAAAAATGATACCTGGACTTTGGTACCGAGACTAGAAGATAAGAATGTTATTGGAACAAAATGGGTATTCAGAAATAAGCTAAATGAACATGGAGAGGTGACAAGAAACAAGGCAAGACTAGTATTGAAGGTGTATGCACAAGAAGAAGGAATTGAATATGGACAGACATTTTCCCCTGTTGCAAGATTATAGGGAGTAAGGACTCTACTTGCATATGTTCCATATAAAGGTTTCAAACTATATCATATGGATGTCAAATCTGCATTTTTGAATGGTATATTAGAAGAAGAGGTATACATTGAACAACCTGAAGGATTTGTTGACTCGAGAAAGAAAAATATGGTATGCAAGTTGAACAAGGTTTTGTATGGATTGAAGCAAGCCCTCAAAGCATGGTATGAGAGACTGCATAATTATTTCAAAAATATTGGATTTTCTTTAACCAATGACAACAACAATATTTATATGAAGATAGAGAAAGGTAAAGGGATTTTGTTAGCTGAAATTTTTGTTCATGATATCCTATTTGGAGGACAAGATGTCGTATGTTAGAATTTTTCACATGAGATGCAAACTGAGTTTGAAATGTCTATGTTTCATGAGATTAAATTATTTATTGGTTTGCAATTTTATCAGATGGAGAAAGGTATCTACATTACTCAATCTAAATATCTTAAAGAGATACTGAAAAATTTTGGTATCGAGGATTCCAGACCAGTGAGTACTCCTATGGCTACTGGATAGAAACTATCTAAAACTGATGATACTACTAAAGTGAATCAAACCTTGTATAGATCTATGATTGGAAAGCTACAATATGTTGTTCATAGCAAAATGAATATTTCCCTAGCTATTGGGATTGTGGCAAGAATTTCTACTAATCCTAAGGAAAATCATATGATGGTAGTGAAGAGAATATTGAGATATCTGAAAGGAACTGAGGATTATTTATTATACTACAAGAAGAATCAAAATCTTGGACTAAGATTTTACACTAATGTAGATTGGGATGGAAATTTTTATGATAGAAAAAGTACAAGTGGTGGAGAATTATTTCTAGGAAATAGACCAGTCTCCTGGACAAGCAAGAAACATAACTACATTTCCCAATCTATAGCAGAAGCTAAGTATGTAGCAGCAACAGTAAATTGTTCAAATTTAATATGGATTAAGAAATTGTTGAAAGGAATGAAAGAGGAAATCACTAAGCCAGTTGTTATTTTCTATTATAACACTAGTGCTATTAATATATAAAAGAATTGAGTAATGCACACAAAGACTAAGCATATTGCTATCAAGTATCATTACTTGAGAGAGCTGGTACAAGACAAAGAAGTGAGAATGGAATATATGAATATAAAGGAACAATTAGCAGACATATTCACAAAATCTTTACCTAAGGATGCTCATGAATATCTTACAGGTAAATAAGGGGTGATTCCCCCAACTGAGGCTACCTAGTCAACTAGGATCACTGCATCAAATGTGCTAAACAAAATATTTGACAAATTGATGCAGAAAAGGTCACATTTTAGGAGTTTCATAGAGTTTTGATAAGTGAAGAAAAGATGATAATCAGTCATAAGAAAGATGATAGAGGGAGAATACATCATATAAAATTGACATGCAGACATCTACACATGGAAGATGGAAGTGATATATACAACTTTGGCATTGTTGTCAAAGAGGGAGAGATTCAGATGAAAAAATAGATGGAGAAGATTCAATGGAGTGTGAGAGAGATACATAAAATATTCTTAGGGGGGTGACCCCATAATAGTGGGTTACACTTTTTTAGACATGTTGATTTTTGTTGAAATAACACATTTCTAATAAAATATGATTATTTAATCTTTGAGAGGTTTTATTTAAACAAATTATTTACAAATGGTTAGGTCAAAGCCTCTTAGATTAAATTTTTTTTATATAACATCTATACTCCTCATTCATACCTACAATGGAGTCTCCTTCACACCTATTAAAATGCTAACCAAAAATCACTTTGATTTTATCTTTTGGGAGATCAAATGAATCCATTTGAAAAACCTATCTATTTAGTATGGTACTACTAAGAAAAATATTTCCACTGATTATAATGTTAATATATATTAAGTTTATTATGCCTTTGTATTTTTAGTTTTACTAAACATAGATATTGCATTGTATGTCTACCTCTATGTTTGACGCTTATGGAAAAATAGTAAATGAGAGAAAAAAATATTCTAAAAAATATCTATTCCCTAGGTATTTAAGTTTTATTTTTATCAAAAAAATTAAAAAGAAATTGGACAAATACACAAGTTATAAGCTATGTAGTCCAAGTATGTCAAAATTACGGTTTAGTCAACTTCAAACGTTAATAAAATATAAAATAATCATGATAATGTCATAAAACCAATTGCATGCCCTCAATATGGATGTTAAAAAAATAATTTCAAAAGAATCACATTGATATCTATTTTAGAAAAAAAGTTATGCTCTATGAAAATAATGTAACTCTTTGAAAATGACATTTTCAACATGTCAGTTTTCATGGGAGAAAGAAAAAACCATTCAAATCAATTCAAAAATAATAATAATAAAATATTTAGAATCTAGACAAAAAATTCTAAAAGACTCTAATTTACTTCATCTTTTGATTCCAAACGGTTTAACGACAATATGCATCTGAATCAGATTTTTTTTTTTAAATTTAGAGTTTAGTGTCCGTTTAGGAAAAAGTGTGTAACCCACTATTGTGGGTTCACCTGGGGAGTAATTATTAGCAATTTGGCTGAAGTGAGTACATATATGTTGTCATTATGGAAACATATGATCCACATGAAGATCGCACAAGATTGAGAGCAAGCACAACAGAGCGCATTGCAAATTTGTCTAAGTGTCAAACAGTGTTTTCACCAGTGCACCAGGATACAGTTTGTGTTTGCGACATTGACTGGAGTAAGTTTAGTGCTTGTGCACTTGAAGATAGACTCTATGATTACTAATGATGACCCATCTTATAGTGCAAGTCAGTACAACATGTACATAATTAGTTATGACAGTTTTACCAAAGACAGTGTTAAGCCGACAGGACAGAATATGAAGGCAGAATTGGTAAAGAGTTAAGGGATTGTTTTGTTTATAAAAATAATGACTTAACAATATAAAGGGATGACATCCTATATGTTAACTCTTGGATAAAGATATATGGAAGTTGACCATGTAAAGTTATTATCTTTAATAACTTGTATATATGTAATCGTAATTGCAAGAAGAGAAGAGATGATGTAATATTGTAATGATATGATGCGAATGTAAGAACAGAAAAAAGATATTGATGCAAGCAACATAAGGTTATATACCTTAATTCATTTTTTAATATGTATACATTGTACATTACTTGTTTGGGCAGTGGGCTCATCTGGTAATCAGATTTTGTAGTGACAACTCCTAACAGTGTTGAGGCTTCTAACAAGGCCTATAGTTCCTTAATTAGGACTAATACACTATATGCTTGTAATAGACTCCTAACAGGGTCAACATCCTTAACATTATACTTTTGATTAGTGGATCTTTGTGGGTATCATCCCCACTGGGGTTTTCCCTTGGCCAGGGTTTCCTCGAGAACATATCATGTGTTATGAGTTCTTTATTTCCATTGCTATGCATATTTTTTAGCATCTTATGTTATGCATGTGTAAAGATAATCTGTTATATCCATAATTGGGGAAAAGAGAAAGTTTGTAGAATACTGATTCACCCCCCCTCTCAGTATTCCCTATTTCTAATAGTAATTGTGGATGTGGTCAGGAAAAAGAAAGTTGTGAATCAAAATGTAATTAAGGATATTATAAAAATCTGATGCACAAATTTTTTTGGATTGTTTCGAAAATCATGTGTTATTCATGTGGTGTTTCCATCAATGCAAAAGAGAGAGATTGTTGGAAACTACAATTGAAATTTTTTTATATTGTCATTTTTGTCAAATCTTAACTGGTAAGACATTTTCTATCTAGGAGAGTACCATATCTATTGATTGAAGAAGAGGATTTGGGAAAAGAGATAACTAGAGAACCTAAGGAAAGGTTGAATTATTTGATACTTCAATGGGTACTTAATTAGTTGCCACATTGATAAGATAATGTATTGTTTATCTAAGTAAGAAGAAAGACTGGAAATTTAGGCTTAAATGAGAAAAAGTGAAGAAATCTAGTTTAAGTCAAGTGATGTTAGTGTCGACCAAATGCCAGTATATGTCGAGTAAATCTAGTGTTGAATGAACATCAGTAATTGTCGAGTGACATGAAATTACCAAGAAAAGATAGTGTTTTCCAAGGAAGATAGTTTGTAGTGGTGACAAAGATACACAATGATGACCGAGGAGAAGAACATAGTATTGACCGAGTGTCACTAAATTACATTTGGAGAAAGAATTAAGATTCCCAGCTAAAATAGTTGAATTCTAGGGATATGTAAAACATGTTCACATTATTAATGAATTGTATGGAGCATTTAATGCATGGTAAATAGTTTAATTATGGATTCAAAGAGAACTTTGGAGATGTATCTAGAAGGAAGGATGAAGAACATAATGGTGGAAGGATTCGATGAATCTTACCTAAACCTAAGATCTATGAAGGATATTAAGTGGCAAAATATGGATCTTCCTAATCGAAGAGGTATAAAGGAAAACCTAATTGTGAGGTAATGAAGTATGAAGAAGAGGTTGATGTTATTGACTAATAAGTCTAAGCAGAAGCCTAAAGGTGAAATTGTGAAGGAGCTGAACAAAGTTGTGATTACTTGAAGGAAATTATGAGAAAATCATGGATGGATATGGAAATGGAGATTAGTTAGTAAATCAACATATATGTGCGAAGTGGATTTGTATTTGAAAAGTGAGTTGTATGTTTTTCAGATTAGAAACTACTATTACTTTCTAACCATTGTATCAACCTAAATCCTTTAATCAAGGTTGGCCTAATAGTCATTTTATAAATCCTTTAATCAAGGTGACATTCTAATGGGATGTTCTTAAATCCTCTAACCAGGTCACTTTTGAAAGTGTGTTTTAAATCCTTTAACAGGGTCACACCTAAAAATGTGTTTGTAAACGTTTAATAGGGTTGGATTTTCATAGAGATCACTTAAGAAGAGTGAATATCAGTAGCATGTTACAAAGTGGTTTTTCCTAAGTTGGGTTTCCACTATAAATCCTGGTGTTATACTTGTGTGAATTTTTTGATGTGAATATTGTTATATTCTACAAATTAATTACTTTTGAACTGCATGTTAAATGTTTATGATATATGCTACAGAGACTGAGTTGAATAGCTAATTATATATGATATTGTTTAATTGCTCAAAAGTTAAATTGGTACATCTAGACCTGAGGATAACTAATTCACCCCCCCCCCTCTTAGTTATTCTAAAACATTCTAACACCTCTTTCTTCTCTTCTACCTTTTCTTTCTCTTTCTTTGGTTCCTGTTGTTGTCATGTAGTCTTGTTGGGGGTCACCAACTCTTCATTTTGACCTTGAGTTGATCTGGTCTTTGTATTTTTCTCCTTGATCTCTTTAGTATCATTATCTTTTGTTGGCTTGGTAGGAGTCTCATCTTTAGTAGGTGTAACATCAGCCACCTCTATCTCTAGAAAATTAAATACTTGAAAAATTACAGGCTCTTTTTTTAACATTATTTCTATATCGTCTTAAAATGGAAGCACTTCCATGATAAGAGTGTTTATCCCTCTGAGTGACAAGTTTGGGGTCATGTCAAGCACCTTGATTATATCTTTTCTTGAGTCTTGCTTTCTCTTCCTGTTGTTCTTCTCTCTCCACCCATTTTTACTATCTTTTTGTATTTCCTAGCATTCTGGATTGAGGCCCTGAGGTTTTTGTCCTCAAGGTCAAAGATGATCTTGAGGGTTATTGAAGACCTCAACCCTGACATAGGTTAGGGATGACCTAAACCCTGACCTAGGGTGGAGTCTAACTCATCCTTGACCCAAGGTTCAAATTTATAATTCCTATGATTTTTGGATGTCGGGTTTCAGAAAGGTTTGTTTTCTAGCTTCTGGGACGACCATTTTGGGTTTTAGAATGGTAGATCCTTAAATTACATTTAATATGGGTCCATTTCTAGGGTTTGGGGTTAATTAGAATTTAATTCCCCAATTTTGGCCTGCTCTAGAGGTTTGTGCTCTAGATCACTATAAAAGGAAGTCTTCCTCTCTCATTTTGATCATCACTTTTTCATATCTCCTTCTTCCATCAAGCACTCAAGCTCTCAAGTAAGATCAAGCAAGCATTTCAAGAAATTATCCATTCAAGTCCTCTTCTCCATTGAAGATCAAGGATTCAAGCATTCAAGCCTTTGAATGGATTTGGTTCAAGCATGCAAGATTCATCATTAGAACCCTAGATCTAACCATCATGGTGGTGTGATCTTCCTTCAAGATCCTTTTTTCATCTTCTAGATCCATTCATTCATCTATCATGGTGAATTCCAAGCATATAATCATGAAGGTTTTGGATTTACATTTATGATTTTGATTTACATTTTCCATTGTTATGTTCAAGCTTTCATATCAATATACTTGTTTACATTTCAAATATGATTGCATATCTATTGAATTACATAGCTTCATTATTAGATGTACTTCTACTACTTGCCATCATTCTCAATTTTAATATTAAAGTTGATTCCAAACACGGGTTTGACTAAGGCAAACCCCTCAAACAAACAAGAAAAACTCTCTTTTTCTTGTAGGTACATGTGCCAAACTGTGGATCTGAGCTTGGATTTGGATACCCTTTTCAGTGAACTTTTGACACTCGCGAACAAGTTCAAGGATGACCTTCAAAATCCTGAAGTAGTCTTTGACCTTTTATCGGGGTCAAAGACTACCTGCTGTCAGAAAGATAAAAGTTTTCTATCTTTTCTTCATCATGACATTTCTAGTCCGAAACAGGTTGCAGAATTGCCCAAAATTACACACAAACATCAGAAATCAGCATTTTCTAGATTTGCCCTATTTTGAGGTAAGTACTTGTCTTTCAATTATTTCAGATTTCAAGCAAATTTTCTTTTTAGGGAAATATAAGGTTTTCTTCCTCCATATTCTCCATAGATTGATTCAATTGTGCATTAACCTTTTGGTTGATCAATTTGTATCTCTCCTTTGGGAATTTGGATTTAGAAGTAAATCTCACATTTCCCTCATTCAATAAGGTCATACAATTTCGCCTTATTCATTTTGGTGAACACGACGAGCTTACTCTCTTTCTTTTTGGTGTTAGATATCCCTTTGTCTTACCTTGTGTGTTCACCTTATTCAATTTGGTGAACCTGACATACTTACCCCTTTTCTTTTGTGGATTTAGATGCCCTATTGTGTTATATTTTAGGTCTTTTCTTGTATTTAGATTAGATCTAGTTTATTCTCTTTAAATTTAAAAATACAAAAATATTTCTTGCATTTTCATTTACTATGGAGATTCTTAAGATGCTTTGGTGTGTGGTCATGTTCTTTATTACCCTTCTTTTAGCATCTCTTTACCATACCTATGATGTTTATGAGAGTATCATTCACTTCATTATGTTGATGATTCTTCACTTTTCTCTTTCCTATACTTTTTTGAAGTTGACCGACACTAGTCTTCCTACATTTAAAACTTTCATTAAAGATTTATGTGGTAGTCTTATTACTCTTTTGGATTATGTGAAGGATTTGGTAGATGATACACCATTTCCCAATCTTCCCAATCTTATCCATCCTAATCTGATTCCTAATCTTCCTATTCCTAATTTGATACCTAGTTCACCATCTATTCATCCTCGCTCTTCTCGTACTTATGATGGGATTCAAAATATAGTTCAGGATGCGGATGTGCAAGATTTCTTTGATTTACCTTCTCCTCCAATTCATGATGATATTAAAGGAAAGGGTAAATAAACTTCTTCAAAACCTATTATTCCACCTTATACAAACTTTACTCATGAACATGATAAACAATCACCTCCTCTAGAAACTTTACATAATATGTACACTACCGGATATAATATGGTGACTAAACAAGGTTATAAAGGTTTAGGGCTTGGAGTTAATGAGCATGGTATTAGGTTTCACATTCATATACCCCCTAAACCAGATATGTATGGTGTTGGTTGTTCAAAATCTCAAGTCAAGGTAGGTGATGTTAATCATCATCCTCCTCTTCACATTCTTCTCCCCACACCTATCTTAGATAACCCTAATGTTTGTCAAGAAGTGGCTAAGAAGGTATATGTTGAGTTAATGAATTCCAAGAAAGAAATCTTTAGACCTATGCCAATAGATGCCTTATACAAATATAAATGTCATTTTCATTATTCCAACACACATTTACTTGTTGATTGTAAAAATTTCAAGTTATATGTTAGAGAAAGAGCTACTTTAGGAATTATATCTCACTCATGTAGTTTTACAATTCCTTCATAATTTTGATATAGGGGATTCCCCTTCTTCTGATATAATGTAGATTTCTTCCCCTCTTGTCTCATGACTAGGGGGCAAGAGGTGTATTTTCATCTAGTCTCGTAGGATCCATTAGGTCTTTTATTGGGACTTAATTGGTATTCTTTCTCTCCTATCTTTCTATGGTTTTGCATTATGTTCATCTATAGATCTTTTTCAAGATATCTCTTCTAAAACACATGTTTTCCAAAGGTATCCCTTGTCTATATCCCTAGGGGGAAAGGTTCTTCCTTATTTATCTTTGTCTAGGGAATTTATTTCCTTAGCTTAGTGGTGTTTGTTTATAATGCAATATTATTTCATCATATTGACAGATATTTTGACTATGGATGAGAAGTTGTTGTCCTAAGTCATCACTTCTTCTCTATGTTGTAAATTATGTTCTTTATAAACTCTCACCCTTGCTTCTCTATTGGAGTTGTTTCCCTCATTCCAATGATTCCTCTTCCTCTTGTTTATAGGGGGCTTGATGATAGAATATTTGTTCCCACTATTGAAAGATGATATTTTATCTAAAGTACTCCTCTTTGGTGGGGGTCTTCTTGATAAGATCTTTTTCTTCGAGGATCCTTTTTCCATGAGTGATATATTCTTTCCATGATTATCTATAATCTTGGATGTTGGGGTCAATATCCCTCGCTAAGAATATGATATACATTGTTGTAAACATGATATCTCTTCGCATTGTGAAGTAGGTATCATCTTCCTCTTCCTTGTCATGTCTAGTAGATAGCCACAATAAGGAGGAGGGCATATATAGGGTCTCCCTTGTACTATAGTTTTTTATTTTTACATGCTAAATCTTGGAGGGTAACACACATAAGTTTCTAAATCCTGAAAAGAGAGGCATTTTTAATATGATAAATCCTCTGAAGGTAACACACATAAGTTGCTAAATCTTGAGGAGACACACATTTTTCAAATTTTCCAACATGCTAAATCTTGGAAGGTAACACACATAAGTTGCTAAATCTTGAAAAGGCATGCATTTTTAATATGCTAAATCCTCTAAAGGTAACACACATAAGTTGCTAAATCCTAAGGAGACATGCATTTTTCAAAATTTCCAATATGCTAAATCTTGAAAGGTAACGCACATAAGTTGCTAAATTGATGCAGGAGCATCTCGGGTCCTTGGCAATCCTGTGTCACCAAAAAAAATTTGGAGTTTTGTCTATGTTGCTTGATTCCTATTTTGACTGAGTTGGTCAGTAGTTGGTTGGTTTCCTTTGGTGACCGAGTGTGGTCAGTTCTCTCCTAGGTGGTCGGTTATTTCACTGGTCCTCGACATTGCTTATCTGTTGCTTGGTTATCTTGCTTGCTGACGGGTTTAGTTTGAATTCTTGTTGTGGCTAACTTGTGCATTTATATTGGATCATGTATTTAATGTTGGAATCCATCATTGGGAAGTGTGTGGTCCCAAAGTTGATAGTTCCTTCCATTGATTGGGGATCTGAAAGCTGACTCAGCTCAGTAGCTTCTTGTATAAATGTAGACATTTGGTTGTAGTTTAGAGGAGTTTTTTAATAGGAGATAGTAAACATTAGATTGGAGATTTGTGATAGATCCTCGCATGTTTGAGGACTTATATGATTCATTGTAATATCAGGCCCTAATTGGAAGGCCTTACTACCTGGCATGTATAGTTCTATTTGATGATAATAGATGAAAGATCTGGCATTCTTTCTCTCACTATTGTTATTTGTTGCTTCCACATGTGTGGTGCAAGCTTTGATCATTAGGGTTTGTCATTGTTTGGCCCCTCTTGCATTGTGCCTTACATCAAGTGGTATCAGAGTGAGTTGAGATCTTGATCTAGGTCTGTAGATCTAGGTTTGCAAGTTCCTCTTGAAGCCCTAGTTGAATTTTTGTGGGGTAGTACATTGTGACTTGACTTGCAATTGTAGAAGGTTGTCAAGATGGTTCATGGGAGATGAGATGCAGATCTAGGATTAGTAGATATGCTAAGGCAGATTTTTGCTAGGTTAGAAGCTATTGAAACAACCCAAAGAAGAGGCAGACATCTTGAAGATGTTAGTGATGATGAAATTGAAGAAGAACATGTGAATGTAGAACCTGCTCCTGTTATGGATCAAGGTGAAGAAAGATTTTTGAAGGCTTTGAAAAGTCTAAAGTCAACACCACATTTCAATCCTCCTGAGTATGGTGGAAAGATGGATTCTAATGAATTGGTGGATTGGATCACTGAGATGGAAAAGTATTTTGAATATGAAAACATTCTTGAGGATAAGAAGGTGAAGATTGAAAGCACAAAGTTGAAAAGTCATGCATCCTTATGGTGGGAACATCTAAAACTAGATAGAAAAAGGAAAGGCAAAGAAAAAATCAAGGTATGGAGTAAAATCATCAATAAATCGAAAGGAAATTTATTACCTTGTGATTATCAGATTAACCTAGTTCGGTGAATGCAAAGTTTGAGATAGAAAGATAGCTTGGTAAAAGAGTATATTGAGGAATTCTATAGATTAGATATCAGATCTAGACATGATGAAGATGATGTGGAAATAATTGGTAGATACTTGAATGGTTTGAGAGTTTCCATCCAAGAGGAAATTAGTATGGTCAAATTGGAGAACATTGAAGAGGCTTATCAATTTTCTTTGAAGGCCGAGCAAAAATTGAACAAGAGAAATGAGTAGAGATAGAGAGGTTGAGGTGGTAGATTCCCTAGAGGAAGAGGTAGATCTAATGGTGAAAATGGTAGATCTAAACTAGAAAAGACAAATCTAGATAAAGGCAAGACCAAGTGGAAAGGTGAAAGTTCTAGAGAGGCAAAGGTAGTAACTACTGAGGTGGTTATGGAAGAGGAAGTTTCCAAGGAACTTGTTACAATTGTGGAGAAGAAGGACATAGATCTTTTGAATGTACACAGACTAGTAAGAAGGTTGGTAGCAGTAGAAATGCTTTGGTGCAAGAAGAGTCACCGAATGAACCTAAGAAAGAAAATAACTTGATGGTAAGGATAGCACTGTGGAATGAAAGAAAAAAGGAAGATCCCATAAGGAAAAGTTTGTTCAAGACCAGATGTAGAGTTTCTGACAAAGTTTGGAAGGTAATCATTGATAGTGGTAGCTTAGAGAATCTGGCATCTGAAGAGATGGTCACAAAATTGTAATTGGAAAGGTTGGTACATCCGAAGCCCTATCAAATTTCATGGATCAAAGATGAGCATACACTCCTGGTAAGTGAAAAATGTTATGTGAATTTGAAGATTGGAAAGTACTATGATAAGGTGTTGTGTGATATCATGCCTATGGATTGTTGTCATATTTTGTTGGGTAGACCTTGGAAATATGATAGACATGCTATATATGATGGGAGATTGCATAAGTATACTATTGTGTCTGATGGAAAGAAACAAATCTTGTTACCATTGATGAAAGAACCTGTTAATAAAGTTTGCACATCTCTGAAACTTTGTCTAATGGAAGGAAGAAAGTTTTTTAACTCTTTGAAAAAGAATGATGTATGTTTTGTTGTAATCCCTAACAAGCTGAGTAAGAAAATAGAGGATAATGTCCCTGAGGAGATTGATAAGTTACTCACCGAGTATAGTGATATCATTTCTGATAATGTACCTGGTGGTTTGCCACTGAAAAGAAGAATTGATCATTGTATGGATCTAATCCCTGGAGCTAGTTTACCAAATAAGGCACCTCATCGGTTGACACCTACCGAGAATCAAGAATCGAACTGATAGATTCGAGAGTTGCTAGAGAAAGGTTTGATTAGAGAAAGTTTGAGTCCTTGTGTAGTACCAGTTGTATTGGCACCGAAGAAGAATGGAGAATGGAGAATGTGTACTGAGTCCAGAGCAATCAATAAGATAACAGTGAAGTATAGGTTTCCTATACCGAGAATGGATGACATAATGGACAATTTGACTGAAGGAAAGTATTTCACAAAGATTGATTTGAAAAGTGGGTATCATCAGATCAAAATCAAAGAAGGTGATGATTGGAAGATTTCTTTCAAGACAAAAGAAGTTTTGTATGAGTGGTTGGTTATGCCTTTTGGTTTAACTAATGCATCGAGTACGTTTATGAGGTTGATGAATGAAGTTTTGAAGAAATTCTTGGGTAAGTTTGTGATTGTATATCTTGATGATATTCTAATATTAAGTAAGACCAAAGAAGAACATTTGTTGCATGTTAGACAAGTTTTGCAAAGGTTGAAAGAGGAAAAGTTGCTGATAAATCTGAAAAAGTGTTCATTCATGAAAGAAGAGATTGTGTATTTGGGATTTGTTATTTCAGTTGATGGTTTGAAGATGGATCCTGAAAAGGTTAAAGCTATTTTGAATTGGCCTACACCTGTGAATGCTAGTGAGGTAAGATCATTTCATGGTTTGGAAAGTTTTTACTGAAAATTCATAAGGAATTTTAGTTCAATTTGTAATGCTATGACTAAGACTATGAGACGAGACAAAAGAGAATTCAAGTGGAAACATGGAGCTAACAAAAGTTTTGAGACCCTGAAGTAGAAGGTTGTTGAATTACCTATTTTGGCATTACCTAATTTTAGTAAATTATTTTAAGTAGAATGTGATGCAAGTGGAAGTGCAATTGGAGCTGTGTTGAGTCAAGAAGGTAAACCTGTCGCTTTCTTTAGTGAAAAGTTGAATGATGCTAGAAGGAAATATTCTATGTATGATCAAGAATTCTATGCTATTGTTCAAGAATTGAAGAAATGTAGACATTATTTGATACTGAGTGAATTTGTGTTGTATACTAATCATAAGGCTTTACAATATTTAGGTAGTCAGAATAAGTTGAATTAGAGACATATGAAATGGGTTGAGTATTTGTAGAGTTATACATTTGTGATAAAGCACAAGAGTGGAGTCACTAACCAAGTTGTTGATGCATTGAGTAGATAAAGATCTTTGATCACTGATATGAAAATTGAAGTTCTTGGTTTTGATGAGATGAGAGATTCTTATGATTTTGACCCTAATTTTTCTGAGCCATAGAGAAAGTGCAGAGAACCTATTCAAGATCAACAAGACACTAAATGGGATGAATATTTCATTCAGGAAGGTATGTTGTTTAAAGGTATTCAATTGTGTATACTAAGAGGAGTAATGAGAACTAATCTAATAAAAGAGAAACATAGTAGTGGTTTGGCTAGACATTTTGGTATTGATAAAACATGGAATTTTATTAAGGAGAAATACTATTGGCTGCAGTTGTATAAAGATGTTCTGAAATTTGTGAAAAGTTGTAGAATTTGTCAAGTTGCAAAAGGAGTAAGTCAAAATACTAGATTGTATACACTGATTGCTGTCCCTGAGAAACCTTGGATTAATATCAATATGGACTTTGTTCCTGGCTTACCGAAGATAGTAAGAGGTAATGATTCAATATTTGTTGTTGTGGATAGGTTTTCTAAAATGGCACATTTTATACCTTGTAGAAAGACATTAGATACAATACATGTAGCAGATCTTTTCTTTAAGGAAATTGTTAGATTGCATGGATTACCGAGTTGGTTATTCTTGGAAAACTCTTTGGAAGAAATTTGGCATTGAGTTGAAATATAGTTCTACATTTCACCCACAAACTGATGGACAGACTAAGGTTGTGAATAGAAGTTTGGGAAATCTTTTCAGATGTTTAGTTGGAGATACACTGAGTAATTGGGATTTTGTGTTAGCACAAGAAGAGTTTACATGTAATAATTCAATGAATAGGAGTACTGGAAAGACACCATTTGAAATTGTGAATGGCACACAACTGAGAGAAATATCTGATTTGAGAGACATTGCTGATGAGAATAAGAAAAGTGTCGAAGGAGTAAAGTTTGCTAAGTACATGAAAACATTGCATGAAGATGTGAAGCTAAAGCTTGAAGATAGTAATCAGAAATACAAAGATAGAGCTGATAGATCAAGAAGACATAAAACTTTTGATGTTGGTGATGAAGTGATGGTTAATTTGAAGAAAGGCTGATTTCCTATTGGAACATATGGGAAGCTGAAGATGAAGAAGTTTGGACCTTGCAAGATTTTGAAGAAATTTGATAGTGGAAATGCATATGAAATTGAGTTACCTGATGACATTGACATATCACCAATTTTTGATATTTATGATTTGTATGAGAATCATGAACCTGATGAAGAAGTAACAGTACTGACAAAATATCCTAAGGAGCAAAATGATGAAGTTGAACAGATTTTTAAGGAAAGAGTTGGCAAAAGTACAAGAGGAAAATAGTACATGGAATACCTAGTTAAGTGGAAGAGTAGACCGATGGAAGACAGTTCATGGATTTCACAGTCTGAGTTGGATGTAGCTCAGACCAGACCTACCAAATGATTTAGACAATCATTTCAAATTAATGTAACTCATTCAGGAAGCAAGGAACATGTATTGGCCAAGTACGTCAGAAAGCATCATAAACTAGATCAGATTATTGGAAACTATTCAGATGGTACTATGACAAGAAGTAAACTAAAAGGTACATGTTTATTTTGTTGATTTTGAACCTAAAAATGTCAAAGATGCATTGGAAAGTGAAAGTTGGATTGAGGCTATGAATGAAGAAATAGAGAAAATAGAGAAAAATAAGACATGGACTCTTGTACCTAGGCCTAAAGATTAAAATGTAATTGGGACAAAATGGGTATTCAGAAATAAGTTGAATGAAGATGGTCAAGTATCAAGAAACAAAGCAAGATTGGTATGTAAAGGATATTCTCAAGAAGAAGGAATAGATTATGGAGAGACTTTTGCTCCTATTGCAAGATTAGAAGGTGTGAGGACTTTACTTGCATATGCAGCACATAAAGGATTTAAGGTATATCAGATGGATATAAAATCTGCATTTCTCAATGGTATTCTTGAGGAAGAAGTCTACATTGAGCAACTTGAAGGTTTTATTGATCCAGACAAAAGGGATATGGTCTGCAAATTACACAAAGCATTGTATGGTCTGAAACAAGCTCCTAGAGCATGGTATGAAAGATTACATAACTATCTTACTCAGATTGATTTCAAAAAGAGCTAATGACAACAGTAATTTATACATCAAAGAAGGATCAGATAACAAAATTGTTTTGGCAGAAATATTTGTGGATGATATAGTGTTTACAGGAAATGATGATCAGTGCAAAGAATTTTTAGAGCATATGGACAAAGAATTTGAAATGTCTATGTTTGGTCAAATAAATTTTTTTGTTGGACTTCAGATTCAGTAGAACAAAAATGGTATCTACATTACTCAGTCTAAATATATCAGGGAAATACTTAAGAAATTTGGTATGGAAGATTCAAAACTAGTTGGTACACCCATGTGTACTAGACTGAAGCTTACCAAAGATGATGATTCAAAAGAAGTAGATCAGACCTTATACAGATCAATGATTGGAAAATTACAGTATGTAGTACACACAAGGCCTTATATTGCCTTAGCGGTTGGTATAGTGGCAAGATTCTCAGTTAAACCTAGAGAAAATCACATGATAGCAATCAAAATAATCTTGAGGTATTTAAGGGGAACTGAAGATTATGGCTTGTGGTATAAATTTGGAGGCAATCTAGATTTAAAAGTGTTTACTGATGCTGATTGGGTAGGAAACATTGATGACAGAAAGAGTACAAGTGGTGGAGCATTCTTTCTTGGCAAGAGGTTAGTATCTTGGACTAGTAAAAAGCAAAACTACACATCCCAATCCACAACAGAAGCAGAATATGTTGCTGCAGCAGTAAACTGCTCTAATATTGTATGGTTTAAATAGCTTTTGGAAGGCATGAAGGTTGAGATCAAAGAACTAGTTGTTATGTTTTGTGATAATACAAGTGCAATAAATATTTCAAAGAATCCAGTAATGCATTCCAAAACCAAGCACATTGCAATAAAATATCACTTTGTCAGAGAATTGGTGCAGGACAAAGAAATCAGATTGGAATATATTCATACAAAAGAACAAATTGCAGATATCTTCACCAAGCCACTACTTAAGGATGCATTCTTGTATCTAAGAGGCAAGTTAGGGGTCACTCCCCTGTCCAAGGTTCACTAAATAAAGTTTTAGTGATGCATCAACCAGAACATATTGAAGATCAATCAGTTGATGTAGCATAGTCAGGGAATCATTGCATATGAATCAGTACATAAGGTACATTGATATTTACCAAAACTGTGTAGGTTGTCTTTAGCATGTGTTGTCAAAGAGGGAGAGTTTGTTGTCATTTCAAGAAATTTCTAAGAAGAATAATTTGAGAAGTTAAGAGGGAGAGTTCTCAGTCAGAAAGAAGTTTGAAGATGATAGGAATCAGAATGAAGCTAAGGATATGTTTCTTATTGTAGGTTCTCTGTGAAATTTCATTGTGCTATGACATGTTGTGTTGCCATCAATGCCAAAGAGGGAGATTGTTGGATACAATTGTCTAAAGGACATTGTTGGATTAGCTATGTGTTGTCTTTGATGTCACACAAATGTCATATCAATTATCATTCTCAGTGTCTACCGAGTTCAGCCAGTCAGCTAAGCGGTTCTCAGTGTCTACCGAGTTTAGTCAGTCAGCTAAGTGGTTCTCAGTGTCTACCGAGTTTAGTCGGTCAGCTAAGTGGTTCTCAGTGTCTACCGAGCTCAGTCAGTCAGCTAGGCAATTTTTAGTGTCTATCAAGATCTCTTGCGTGTCAAAAGGAAACATGACAGGGAAATAGTGTTAACCAAGCCTCCTCAGTTATCGAAGGAAAATTAGTGGTTACTGAGCTCTCTTGGTCTCCGAAGGATGTTGCAGAATTCACTGTGGTTACCGAGTTCACTCGGTCATTGAAGGAAATCTTTTCAGGATTAATGTTTACCGAGCAAGGTCGGCCCTTCAAAGGATTTTGTTATTGCAATTTGTTTATCCAAGCTGACTGTTGTAATAATTATTAGTGCAGACTTGACAATCTAAATGTTAATTAGAATGGCATATATATATAGAAGGTCAAGTGGTGAATAGGATAGATATAGCATGCATAAATCATTTTGAAGAAAGGTATGTGCAAATTTTGAAGGATGGTTAGATATCATTGAGGAGCAACAAAGATTTATTTGATCAGTAAGGATCTAGTGAAGCAGAACAGAGTTCTATATTCAACAATTCAGTTGCAGGTCATTTCATTGTTACTCTCTTACAATTATAGCATTGATATCAAAATCTCTTAACCGAGTTGATTTAACAACCATTTTGTAAATCCTCTAACAAGGTGATAGTTCTATTGAATTGTTTCAAGACCTCTTACAAGGCCACTCCTAGTAGGGTGATTAAATCCTCTAACAAGGTCACACCTAACAGTGTGTTTTGTAACCTTTTACCGGGTTGGCTTCTAACCGGGCATCACTTCAGAAGAGTGAAAAATAGTAACTAGTTACATTGGTGGTTTTTCCCATATTGGGTTTCCATGGTAAATCTGGTGTCTCTTGTGTTCATGTTATTTTCTTTATTCATGTAAGTTAATCAGTGATGAATGCTTAAGAATAGTTTAATTATTACACACTTCAAGGATCAAGTTTTAGCATTTCTCTATATGTTTATCAAGTGGCAACAGTGAATATTTTGTTAAGATATCTAAGGGATCAATGGTAATATTTTTGTGGTTAACTGATTCACCCCTTCTCTCAGTTACTGCATCTATATTTCCAACAATTTTCACTATGGGGAAGAAGGTCATAGGGAATTTGAATGTCCTCAACACCAAGGAAGGACAGATAGGAGGAACGAAGGCCAGGCCAGAGTTGCACATGTAGATGAAGATGTTGAAAGAGGAGAAATATTGATTAACAAAAGAGTCCTACTAAGTGGTGAGAATGAACCTGAACAATGGAGGAGCCTATTTCACACCAGGTGCAAGTGTGAGAGTAAGTGTTGTGATGTAATTATTGATAGTGGTAGTACTAATAATTTGGTGTTAGAAGAGAGGGTGACAAAGTTGAAGCTCAAGAGGCAGCAATATCCACATCCATATCGGGTTGCCTAGGTGTAGGATGACCACAAGGTCATGGTCAGTGAACAGTGCCTAGTAAAGTTCAAGATCGGCGGGTACCAAGATGAGGTACTATGTGATATCATATCTATGGATGCATGTCATATGTTGTTGGGGGGACCTTGGCAGTTTGACAGGTGTGTTGTACATGATCGTCATGTGAATACCATTGAAGGAAACATAAGAAAACTTATGTGTTAATGCAAGAATAAATTTTGTTGATAGAGGAAATTTCTTAGATGGTATGCGGCATGAGTATATGTGTTTTACCTTAATTCCAAAGCTTGGGAAAGATGAAGTAGAATATATACCTGTAGAAGTTGCATATTTGTTGAATGAGTTTCAGGATATTGTGTCTGATAATGTGCCTGATGGATTAGCACCAGTAAGGAAGATCAATCATCAAATGGAATTGATTCCAAGAGCCAGTTTTCCAAATAAGGTAGCACATATAATGACACTAGCAGAAAGTGAAAATTTGAAGATAGATTTGAAGTTTAGTTCATCACATCATCCATAGATTGTATATGGAAATAGTCCTAGAAATGCATCCTAGTTGAGGAAGATAGATAAAGGAGAAATAAGTAGTACTAAAACTGAGGATTTTGTAGAACATTTGGAGAACATCCATGAGGAGGTGAGGAAGCACATTACCAAGATGAATGCATAGTTTAAGGCTAAGGTAGATGAGAAAAGAAGGCATAAGGAATTTCAGGTTGGAGATGAAGTCATGGTTCATTTGTGGAAGAAGTGATTTCCAGTTGGTACATATAAAAAGTTGAAAATGAATAAATTTGGGCCATTTAAGATACTGAAAAAGCATGATTCAGGAAATGCATGTGAGGTCAAGTTGCCTACTGAGTTGAATATTTCACTAGTATTTAACATTTCATATTTGACAAAGTATCATGAAGGAGGTGTTGAAGATGAGAGCACAGAAGCACAGTGGAGTATTCCAGCAACTAGTTCAAATATCAAGGAGATTGAGGATATACTAGATAGTCATGTTGGTAGAAGCACAAGGAAGATGACATATGAAGAATATCTGGTCAAGTGGAAAGGATGACCTATTGAAGATTCATCATGGCTGACAAGGGAGGAGTTGAACCGTCTTGGTTTTCCTCTTCACACCTGAGTCGTGGTAGGGTCACTTCTCAAATTACCTTGGGTGTCTGATGCACGAGCATCCTAGGTGTAAGAGCAATCTTGCATCACCCAAAAATATTTCTAGTTTCTTTTCAATAAGGGCTATCTTGTGCAAAGTTGCTATTTATGGAAACTTACTATTTTTAGTAACTTTGTCATATGATCTCGGAATGTTTAGATTTCATAGGTGGAGGTTCATTTTGGTCATATCAGCCTGCCAATAAAGTTTCATTGCCGGATCAAGTCTAGTTTTGAAGATATTGAAATTTTTGGTTTTGGAAATAGGGTACAAAAACTTTGAACTTAGTTTTGAAAGCTTTAGAGGACCCGAATGAGGTCAAAACTTCAATTGAATGAAGCATGCTTGATTCAAGCATTGTAGATCTCCTTGCACCCTTTTCAAATTTGGGTCATAATAGTCAATCGGGTCAACGGGTGATGACTTATGGTCTCCAAAAGTTGGGCGACCTGAAATGGCAGAAAATAAATTTTCTTCAAAATTTCTGTTTGGGTTTCAAAAGTTGTTTTGAGCCAACTCTGATGTAATGAATTGTAAAATAAAATAATTCTAAGTTTGGTCGGCCTTATTGGCTAAAATTTTGGAACCTTCCCAGGCGATGGAAAATTGCTTATATAAGGAAGGCTGTAGTGTTGTCTTAGGCAATTTAGAGCAGTTCTGGGTAGATCTAGGTAATGATTTGAGGCTTTGTCCTATAGAATATTGTAATGGGAATGTGCATGTGGCTTTGCATATTTTAATTTTGAAATTTGTAATTCCACACTTGTGGAGATAATAAGAAGCCTATTTTATGTTCTTGCAAATTGTTGTTGTTTCTATGTTTTTGTTATGTGTTTGTGGTATTAAGGGGAGTACCCTTCATCACAAAGTGGTTTTTCCCAAATTTGATTTCCACTATAAATTCTGATGTTATACTTGTGTGGATGTTTTGACGTGAATGTTGTTATATTTTGCAAGTTAATTACTTTTGGATGGCGGACTACATGTTATATGTTTCTGATATATGCTATAGAGTCCGAGTTGAATTGTTGATTAGATTTGAAGTTGTTGAAGTACTGAAAAGTTTAATTGGTACATCTGGACCTAAGGATAATTGATTCACCCCCCCTCTTAGTTATTCTAAAATCATTCTAACAATTGGTATCAGAGTTGTTGGTGCATAAAGATAAAATTTTAAAGGTACTTGAAGCTAATGATCAAGATGTATAAAAAAGAGGTACCGAAGTTGAACAAAGAGAACTTCCTTGCATAGAAAAGTCTGATGAAATTGGATCTAGTTGGTATTGGTGATTCAATGAAGTACTATGTGGAAGATGTCTAATTTATACCTATTGCACATTTGACTATCGAGGAGATGAAAGAAAAACAAGAATACAATCAAGCAATGATGAAGATTGTATCTGATCTAAGCTATCCTAAATTTGAAGATATCAAAGATTGCGCTACTACAAAGAAAATGTGGGATACTCTTGCAACTATTATGGTGGAGATGCAAATGTACTGAGAGCAAAATCTAAAATTTTGAGAGGTAAGTTTGATGAAATGAAAATGAAAAGAGGTGAAAATATTGCTCAATACTGTGATAGAATTAAGGAGGTAGTGAATGCTATTAGAGGAGCTAATGGAAACATTGATGATGAGACTATTATTGGTAAAGTATTGAGAACTTTTATTTCTATCTATGCTATTAGAATTTTTGGAATTCAAGAATCAAGATGTAACCCTAGTAATGTTCTAAATCTGGAAAGTCTTGTTGGCAAGCTTACTACTTTTGAGCTATCTAACTATGATAACTACACTCTTCCTAGTGTTGAATCTACATTCAAGTCACAAATGGTGTTGCATAAGTCTAAGAAGAAAAAAGAAAAGTCTATGAAAAGTGATAGTGACAATTCTGATGAGGAGCTAGATGATCTTGAGGCATTCATGGCTAGAAGGCTACAAAGAGGAAAAGGGAAATATAAAGGTAAACTTCCTATAAATTTTTTTTCATGTAACAAAGTTGGTCATATTGTAGGAAGATGCCCTAACAGGATTGAAAAGGATGAGAGAAGGGAAAGAAAGTACAAAGATGAGAGAAATTACAGAGATCACCGAAGATATAGAGACTACAAAGAAAAAGGAAAGAAATCCTGTTATATTGCTGAAGAGGAAACTGATAGTGATACTAGTGAATCTAATGAATGTGATATTAAAGTTGTCTATGTTGCTATGAACAATGATTCTGATGAAGATGATAAAACCACACTTATTTCTTCTATGAGTAAAGGTGATAAATAGATTATTGATAGTGGTTCTCACATCACATGACTAGTGATAAAAGTAAATTTGAGACCCTAAATTATTACAAAGGTAGAAGTGTTAAGTTTTGTAATAATGCACCATGTCCTATGAGAGGTAAAGGATCAATTAAGCTAACTAATAAGATCACATGTGAAAATGCTTATTGGGTTGAAGGTCTTACCTATAATTTGCTAAGTGTTGCATAGCTCAACAATATTGGTTATTGAGTGGAATTTCATCATAGAAAGGCTAAAATATTTGATGCCACTAGTGAACTAATTGGAAGTGGATAACAGACAATAGGTAACTTGTTCTATCAAGACCTATATAAAGAAACATGGTTGTTTACACAATTTGATGATGCATGGTTATGACATCAGAGCTTGTGTCATGTGAATTTTGACAATCTAGTAAATATTAGTAAAAAGAAGAAATTTAGAGGTTTTCCAAGATTGGAGAAACCTGATAATGTGATGTGTAAATAGTGTCAATTGGGGAAAATGACAAAGTCTAGTTTTAAGAGAAATACATATACTTCTAAAAATATTTTAGAATTGGTTCATACTAACTTTTGTCGATCTATCGGTGTACAAAGCTATTTTGGTGATAGTATTTTATTCTATTTGTTCATGACTACACTAGAATGATGACTATAATGTTTTTGAAAGAGAAATCTAATGCATTTCAGTTGTTTAAGTGGTATTTGGCAAAAGTTGAAAAATAAATAGGTAGAAGCTTGAAATGTTTGAGATCTGACCGAGGTGGAGAGTTTATATCAAATGAGTTCAATTTGTTCTGCAATGATAAAGGAATCAAGAAACAGATTTTTAGACCAAGAACACCTCCACAAAATGGCATAGCAGAAAGAAGAAACATGTCAATTATGGATTCAGCAAGAACACTGATGATTGAAAAGAATGTTACAAAAAAATACTAGAGAGAAGTTGTAAGGAAAACTATTTATACCTTAAATCGAGTACAAATAAAAAAAGGTACAAATACTACACCTTTTGAGTTATGGCATGGTTACGCACCTAATGTGAAGTATTTGAGAGTCTTTGGGAGTAAATGCTATATACTGAAAGAAAATAGGAAAGGAAAATTTGATATAAAGAGTGATGAAGGCATATTCTTAGGTTATTCCACTAAGAGAAAAGCTTATAAGTGTTTGAATTATAACGCTAACAAAGTTGTGTAAAGTGAAAATGTTAGACTTGATGAATATGCAGAAAATAATGAATTGGAGGGAAAACAAGAACCTGAAGATTATAGATCTTTTTTTTACATGAAAGGAGAGACAAGTAATACACCTGAACCAGATGCAGAGTCAGATAATTAATGCCGAGCATCACAAGGATGTTTTTGAGAATCAGGAGGGTGATGCTGATAAATCATAATAAGAAGAAGATAACTTGCAAGATGAATCTAAAGTTAAAGAACAAGTAGAAAAGAAATTTGAACCTACTTTGGCATAGTATGTAAGAAGACATCACAAGCTTGAACAAATCATTTGAGATAAAGATTTTGGAATCATGACAAGAAGTAACTTGAAAGATCATACATGCTTATTACGCGAGTTTGAGCCTAAAACTGTAAAAGATGTTTTAGAGAATGATGATTGGATACAAGCCATGAATGGAGAATTTGATCAGATAAAAAAGAATGATACCTGGACTCTAGTGCTGAGACCATAAGACAAGAATATTATTGAAACAAAATGGGCATTCAAAAATAAGCTAAGTGAACATGGAGATGTCATAAGAAATAAGGCAAGACTGGATGCAAGGGGCATGCACAAGAAGAAGGAATTGACTATGGAGAGACATTTTCCTCTATTGCAAGATTAGAGGGAGTAAGGACTCTACATGCATATGTTTCATATAAAGGTTTCAAAGTATAGAAAATAGATGTCAAATCTATATTTTTGAATGGTATATTAGAAGAAGAGATATACATTGAACAACTTGAAGGATTTGTTGACCCAAGAAAGAAAAACATGGTTTGCAAGTTGAACAAAGCGTTGTATGGATTGAATCAAGCACTGAGAGAATGGTATGAGAGATTGCATAATTATTTGATAAAGATTGGATTTGCAAGAATAAATGACAACAAAAATATTTACATGAAAATAGAGAAAGGTAAAGGGATTTTGTTAACTAAAATTTTTGTTGATGATATCATATCTCGAGGACAAGATGCCCTATGTCATAATTTTTCAAATGAGATGTAAACTAAGTTTGAAATATCTATGTTTGGAGAGATCAAATTATTTGTTGGTTTTGAAGCTTATCAGATGTAGAAAGGTATCTACATTACTCAATCTTAATATATTAAGGAGATACAAATAAATTTTGGTATGGAATACTCCATACTAGTGAGTACTCCTATGGCTACTGGACAGAAAATATCTAAAATTGATGATACTGTTGAAGTGAATCAAACCTTGTATAGATCTATGATTGGAAAGCTAAAATATGTTGTTCATGGAAGACCTAATATTTCCCTAGCAGTTGGGATTATGGAAATATTTTTTTCCAATCCTAAGGAGAATCATATGATGGTAGTGAAAAGAATCTTGAGATATCGGAAAGGAATTGAGGATTATGGATTATACTACAAGAAGAATGACAAATTTGAACTGAGAGTTTACACTGACGCAGATTGGGCTGGAAATGTTGATGATAGAAAAAGTACAAGTGGTGGAGAATTCTTTCTAGGAAAGAGATTAGTCTCCTGGACACGCAAGAAATAGAACTAAATTATTCCAATCTACAACAGAAGATGAGTATGTATCAGCCTCAATGAATTATTCAAATTTAGTATGGATTAAGAAATTGTTAAAAGGAATGAAAGAGGAAAGCACTGAGCCGATTGTTATTTTCTATGATAACAAAAGTGCTATTAATATATCAAAGAATCTAATAATCCACACAAAGACTAAGCATATTTCTATCAAGTATCATTACTTGAGAGAGCTAGTTCAAGAAAAAGAAGTCAGAATGGAATATGTGAATAGAAAGGAATAATTAACAGATATATTCAAAAAAGATTTACCTAAGGATGCTCATGAATATCTTACAAGTAAACTAGGGGTGATTCCCCTAACTGAGGCTTCCTAGTCAACTAGGAGAACTGCATCAAACATGCTAAACAAAATATATGACAACTTGAAGCAGAAAAGGTCACAATTTAGGAGTTTCCTAGAGTTTTGAGAAGTGAAGAAGAGATGATAATAAGTCATAAGAAAGATGACATAAGAAGAATACAACATATAGAACTAACATGAAGATATCTACATGTGGAAGATGCAAGTGATAGATAAAACTTTGGCATTACTATCAAAGAGGAAGAGATTCAGATGAAAACACAGAGAGAGAAGATTCAATGAAACCTTGGAGAGAGATACAAAAAATATTTAGAGGGAGTAATTAAGTAAGGGGTCTGGAAAAAAGAAGTTGTGAATTAGAATGAAGCTAAGGATATTATAAAAATATGATGCACAAAGATTTTGGATTGTTTGGTAAATCATGTGTTATTAATATGGTGTTGCCATTAATGCCAAAGATGGAGATTGTTGGAAACTACAATTGAAACAATTTTTATATTGTCATTGATGTCAAACCTTAACTAGTAAGATAGTTTCTATCTAGGAGAGTACCATATCTATTGATTAATGAAGAGGATTTGAGAAAGGAGATAATAGGAGAACCTAAGGAAAGGTTGAGTTATTTGATACTTCAATGGGTACTTGATTAGTTGGCACATTAATAAGATAATTTATTGTTCATTTAAGTAAAAAGAAAGACTAGAGAGGTAAGCTTAACCGAGAAAAAGTGAAGAAATCTAGTTTAAGCTAAGTGATGTTAGTGTCGATTAAGCACTAGTATATGCTGAGTAAATCTAGAGTTGAATGAACATCAATAATTGTCATGTTGGTTATGTTATGAGTGAATGCTAAATTTTTGGCAGCCATTTTGTAGTAGTTTTTGTTGCATTCATGACTATGATTTTCATTGATGTCAACACGGTGATTTACCGAAGACTTTCAGAGAAGCAAACAGAGTTTGGATTAACCCACGTGGGTTATTGTAGTTGGAGATATGCAATGTTGATATTATACTCTTTGATATGCTATATGTCTATGGTTAAGAGCACAGACAATAATTAATTTATTCATGGAAGTTATGATCATTTTGGTGGAAGCTGTATTCAGGTAGTGTTCCTGAGTAGTGGTTTGTAGAAATCGGATGATATCTCCTAATCAGGATGGAATCTAGTTTTGTGCAGTTAAAGGGAAGTTGAAGACACATTGATAGTGATGTGGATGACAACACAAACTTTGAGGTTGCATGAGTGAAGATTTATTGTATTTGGAAGCTGACAGTTTTTTGTAATTTTGGTGTCGCGTGTGGAAACTTTTATTTTTTAATTGTATGTCGACTCACTTGTAATTATTTGATTATGGTATAAAGGAAGGAATGTATTTCCTTTTTTTAGTGTGAGAAATGTGTAAGTGTGTAATTATGATATGGTAGCAGAGGTTGTGTGTGATGTTGTATGCATGAAGTGAAGAAAAGAGCTAAGTATGAAAGCAAATTTGTGAAGGAAGACATGCGAAGTACATAGATCTGAAATTGAGATCTGATGTAATAGTGAGTGTGGTTTGGCACAATCAGAGAAGAGGTAACATATTATTTTGTTGAGTAATGCAAAGATTATTTGGACAGTGTGTTCAGTGATCTTACCCTGAAGCTGTTTGGGCAGTGGGTCCTTCTATCTTCCATAACTCTTAATAGGGTTTGAATCTTTTAACAAGGATTCAAAATCTCCTAATAGGGATTCATATGTACTGAACATATTTCATAAGACTCCTAACAGAGTTCATCCTTTCACAAGGAATATTCATATTAGTGCATCTTTTGTGGGCATCATTCCCACTGGGGTTTACTCTTTGATCAAGAGGTTCCCTAGTCAACATATCTTGTTTCATTGTGTTATTGTGTATGAATATCTTTCTATGGTTGGTAATTATATTTCTTATATGGTTTAATGCTGTTGAAGATGAAAAAAGTTATAATTATCTAATAACTGATTCACCCCCACAACCCCCCCCCCGCTCAGCTATCTTGGTGGACTTTACTTTCTAACAATTGGTATCAAAGTGGAAAGATCTTGAAAAAGAAGTTTAATAGCTTAAAGAGATCCATGGTGAATTTTAGGAAAGAAAGCCCTAAGTTTGATGGAGTAAATTTTGATAGCTGGAAAGAAAAGATGAAGACACGCCTACTATGTTTAGGACTAGGTTATTGGTTGATTACAAAGAATGATAAGACTATCATTGAAGAAGAAAATCTTGAAACATGTACTGATGATGAGAGAGATCTATTCATGTGTAACATACTTGCAAGAGAAGCACTTTTGACAGCACTTCCAGAGAATGAGTATAGTCAGGTAAAATGTTTGAAAAAGTCTCATGAAGTTTGGAAAGCTTTACACTCTACTTTTGAAGGTGATGAACATGCAAAAAGAGTTAGATTAGATAATTGGATATATGCATTTGAAGATATAAGAATGATGGAAGATGAATCTATTAGAAGTTATATTTGTAGAATGTTCGAAATCAATATAGGTATAAAATCTTGTGGAGGAACAAAGGCAAGGAATGAAGTGATATGGAAAACTCTGAGGACAATGACTCCTATATTTAAGAAGACAACATAGATGATTGAACAAGTCATACCTTGTACAATAAACTTTACAACAGAGACTCTTCTTGGAAGATTGGAAGAAACCGAAATGAACTTGAGATTATCAGGAGACTTACCTAGAATGGAGACAACATTCAATGCTCTTAGTGTTCTCCCTACTTTGTCAAGAAGCATCAGTGTGAGTGGAGATTATGCTAGCAGCAACAGATCTAGAAATGAAGAAGATAAGAAGATTGAAGAAGGTATTGCCTTGCTTGTGAAAAGAGAATCATACGGTAAGAAAATATTTAAATGTTGGACTTGTCAAGAATATGTTCATTTTGCATCTAAATTTCCTAAGAGAGTTAAAAAGTACATAAGCAATTTCAAACCAAGAAGATCTAAGGAATTTTATTATGCTAATGATGAAGATCTTGAAGCTAGTATAGAAAAAACTTTAAGTGAAAGTGATACTGAGAATAATGATGACATAGGATTTGTAGCAATTAAAGAAGAGAATCCTGAAACTAATGTTAAGGAAGAAAAATCCTTAGTTTCTCAACTTGAAAAGAAAGCTGATTGGATTATAGACACTGGTTGTTCACATCATATGATTGGAGACATGAAAATGTTCATAAAGTTGAATGAATATGATGGAGGAGTTGTTAGAGTTGGAAACAATGCACCTTGTTTGATTAAAGGTATAGGATATATTACTCTTGATAGAAAGACTAATACTGATGATGTTTACTTTGTGGATGGATTGAAACATAATATTTTAAGTGTTGGACAATTAGTTGATAAGGGATATCAAGTTTGGTTTTGCTGAGAAAACTTGTGTGATAAAGGATAAAGATGGAAATTTGATTGGAACTAGATCTAGAACCAGAGGTAATGTATTTCAGTTGAATCCTACTGAGATGGCATGTCTGATTACTAAGATTGATGACAGTTGGTTATGGCATAGAAGGTTTTTTCATATAAACTTTGATAACATTGTGAAAGTAAGTACTACACTCGTAGTAAGAGATTTACTGAAAATTATGAAGCCTACTAACATGATTTGCAAAAGAATGTGTAATGGCTAAACAAAAGAGAAGTTCTTTTCCCAGTGAGAAGTTTACATCTACAGAGAAGTTGGAGATTTTTCATATAGATTTGAGTGGTCCTACTAGGACTAGAGGATTCTATGGAGAAAGGTATTTTATGATTCTTGCTGATGATTTTACAAGAATGATGTGGATTGCATTTCTTAAAGAAAAATCTGAAGCATTTGATAAGTTTAAGATTGTTAAGAATAAAGTTGAGAATGAATCTGGAATGAAGATTAAATGTTTGAGATCTGATAGAGGTGGAGAATTTACTTCTAGAGAGTTTAACACCTTTTGTGAAGAAAATGGCATTAAAAGACAATATTCAGCCCCTAGATCACCTGAACAAAATGGCATTGCAGAAAGAAGAAACAGATCAGTGACTGAAGCAACAAGAGCTATGTTGTTTGAAAATGATTTTGCAAAGATATTCTGGAGAGAAGTAGTGAACACAATAGTGTATACAATGAACATAGTACAAATCAGAGCAGACACAGACAAGACACCTTATGAATTTTGGTTTGGACATGCACCCTCAGTTAAGTATTTTAGAATTTTTTGAAGAAAATGTTATATAAAGAGAGATGATGATATTGGAAAGTTTGATCCTAGAAGTGATGAAGGTATATTTCTTGGATATTCTTTGAAAAGAAAAGAATATATGTGTTTGAATAAAATAACTAAGACTATTGTTGAAAGCGCAAATGTTAAAGTTGATGAAAAGTTCAAAATTTAGGAAAAAATGCTTGATTATGAATCTAATGAAGAAGCTCATCCTAAACCTAACATTGGATCTACTGAATTCTTTTATGAAACTAACAATGATTTGTTGAATGAAAGCCATAGTGAAGTTATTGAACAACCTACATCTGAAGAGAGATCTAAGACAATGACACCTAGCAAGAGTTTGTTAAGAAATCATCCTTTTGAACAAATTATTGGGAGCATCAAAAGAGGAGTTCTAAATCAAAATAAGGCACAAGAACAATTATGTTTTATTTCTCAAATTGAACCTAAGACTACTAATGAAGCTTGTGAAGATGAAAGTTGGACTAATGCTATGAAAGAAGAACTAGATCAGATTGAAAAGGACAAGACATGGGAATTGGTCCCTAGACCTAAAGACAAGAATGTTATTGGAACTAAATGGGTATTCAGAAACAAGATGAATGAGCAAGGAGAAGTAGTAAGAAACAAAGCAAGATTGGTATGTAAGGGTTACTCACAACAAGAAGGAATAGACTATGAAGAAACCTTTGCAACTGTTGCAATAATTGAAGTAGTAAGAATGTTTTTGGCTTATGAAACTTAGAAGAAATTCAAAGTATATCAAATGGATGTGAAGTCAACATTTTTGAATGGAGAATTGGAAGAAGAAGTCTAAATTGAGTAGCCTGAAGGTTTTCCTTTAACTCAAGAAGGAGACATGGTATGTAAATTGAAGAAAGCTTTATATGGACTTAAACAAGCACCTAGAACTTGGTATGAAAGACTGGATAAGTATTTGTTAAAGTTGGGATTTACAAAAGGAACAACTAATAGAAATTTGTACACAAAAGAAATTGAAAATGGTTTGTTAGTTATAGTTATTTTTGTTGATGGCATTATCTTTGGAGGAGAAGATGAAGCTAGTGACAAATTTTCTGATGAAATGAAGATTGAATTTGAAATGAGTATGATTGGTGAGATGAAATACTTTTTGGGATTATAGATAACACAAAACAATGATGGTATCTTTGTAAGTCAGACAAAGTACTTGAATGACTTGTTGAAAAGATTTGGAATGGAGAATTGTAAACCTGTTGGAACACCTATGGTGACCGGATATAAGTTATCTAGCACAGTTGAGACTCCTGCAGTAGAACAAAAGAAATACAAATCTATGATTGGAGGATTGTAGTATTTGACTCATACAAGACCTGATATAGCACATTCAGTTGGAATTGTAGCAAGATTTCAAGCTGAACCTAGAGAATCACATTATGTAGTAGTAAAGAGGATACTGAGATATTTAAGAGGCACAATGGACTATGGTATGAAAAATATGATGATTTTACCCTATGTGCATATACAGATGCTGATTGGGGAGGTAGTGTTGATGATAAGAAAAGCACCAGTGGTGGAGCATTTTTCTTCGGAGGAAGATTAGTTTCTTGGCTAAGCAAGAAGCATAATTGTATCTCACAAAGCATAGTAGAAGCAAAATATGTAGTAGCAGCAAAAAATTGTAACCAAATAATTTGGATGAAGCAAATGCTGAAGGATATCAGAATAAAATTTGTTGAGCCTATTGTCATACATTGTGACAACACTAGTATAGTTAGTATGTCTAAGAATCTTGTATTACAATCTAAGACAAAGCATATAGAGATTAAGTATCATTTTGTAAGAGAGAAAGTTGCTGAGAAAGAAGTCAGACTTGAGTACATAAGTACAAAGGATCAGACAACAAATATATTCACAAAGCCTTTGCCTAAGGATACATTTGAGTATTTGAGAGGTATGCTTGGGGTTATCCCCCAACCTACTTTTGAGAAGTGATGCAATTGGTTGCATCCATCTAGTGGTATATGAGCCTTATCTTTCTTCTGGACTGGATGTTGGTACTTCCTCTATGGGGGAGTATGTGTATCTGAGCTGAGTCATGAGGACTCTAGTAAATGTATTTTCTGAAAAGTGTCTTTTCACATTGAGTTGTTTTTGACATAGTGATGAAATTTTTGTCATTGATGTCAAGGGGGGGAAGTGTACATGAAAAAAAATTTGAGACATCTAGTGGAGAGAACTGATTAGGATAACGAAGAAAGATTTGATTGATGAAGAGGATTTGAAGAAGTAGTGTTGCAGTATTGAATTTTTTGAACATTGGATGTTTTTCATCTGTGTTGCCATCAATCCCAATGGGGGAGATTGTTAGGAATGAATGCTAAATGTTTGGCAGCCATTCTGTAGTAGTTTTTGTTGCATTCATGACTATGATTGTCATTGATGTCAACACAGTGATTTACCGAAGACTTGCAGAGAAGCAGACAGAGTTTGGATTAGTGCACATGAGTTATTGCAATTGGAACTATGTGATGTTGAGGTTATACTCTTTTATATGTTATATGTCTATGGTTAAGAGCATAAACAATAATTCATTTATTCATGGAAGTTATGATCATTTTGGTGGAAGCAGTATTCAGGTAGTGTTCCTGAGTAGCGATTTGTGGAAATCGGATGATATCTCCTAATTGGGATGGAATCTGGTTTTGTGTAGTTAAAGGGAATTTTAAGACACATTGATAGTGGTGTGGATGATAGCATAGAATTTTAGGTCACACAAGTGAAGATTTATTGTATTTGGAAGCTGACAGTTTTGTGTAATTTTAGTGTAGCATGTGGAAACTTTTATTTTGTAATTGTATGCTAACTTATTTGTAATTATTTAAGTGTGGTATAAAGGAAGGAATGTATTTCCTTGTAGTGTGAGAAATGTGTAAGTGTTTAATTATGATATGGTAGCAGCGGTTGTGTGTGATGTTGTATGCATGAAGTGAGGAAAAGAGCTAAGTATCAAAGCGAATTTGTGAAGGAAGGCATGCGAAGTACAAAGATCTAAAATTGAGATCTGATGTAATAGTGAGTGTAGTTTGGTATAGTCATAGAAGAGGTAACATATTATTCAATTGAGTAATGCAAAGATTATTTGGACAGTGTGTTCAGTGATCTTACCTTGAAGTTGTTTGGGCAGTTGGTCCTTCTGTCTTCCATAACTCTCTACAAGGATAGAATCTTTTAACAGGGATTCATATGTACTGAATGCATTTCATAAGACTCCTAATAGAGTCCATCCTTTCACAAGGAATATTCATATTAGTGCATCTTTTGTGGACATCATTCCCACCAGGGTTTACTATTTGATCAAGAGGTTCTGTAGTCAACATATCTTATGTCATTGTGTTATTGTGTATGAATATCTTTCTATGGTTGGTAATTATATTGCTTATATGGTTTAATGTTGTTGAAGATAAAAAAAGTTATAATTATCTGATAATTGATTCACCCCCCCCCCTCTAAGTTATCTTGGTGGACTTTACTTTCTAACAGGTTCCTCAAACCAGACTTTATGCTTTTGGTAGCAACCAATACATCTATAGTTTTTAAGGAGGGCTTAGATCCAAATATGAGTTCTAAGATGACTAGACCAACTATAGGGACAAGATTTCCCTCTGCACTTCTAGCTCTACAAGACCAAGGAGGTACTCCTAATCTAGTAAAACAAACCTTAAGTTTCAACAATCATAGTCTGGATTTCAAAACAATAGATAGATGGTAAGAAAATACTAAATGATAACCACTCAATTATTGATTCTCCATTACCATTAGATGGGACAGAACTTGTAGGTCACAATAATTCAAAGGTTTTCAATAGATTTATATCAATATTTTAGGAATATAACAAAATTCCATCAGGAAATCATTTATAAAGAATAGGCTCATCCCTGGCCAGTGCCTTATCCCTTGGGAAATATCTTACTACAAAGTGAAACATAGAAAATACAGAACTTTAATGATTTATATTCTCAGAAAATACTACTACCCTGTGATGATTTTAATTAGAGAACTCCTGAATTTACACTACTTATTGATATCCTTATGAAAACTTCAAAGAATTATTTTTGTATCCAAAGCATATTTAATTTGATATTTAGATCAAGGATAAAGAATAGCAATGCATACATAGAGATAATCCATGCAA
Source organism: Chamaecyparis obtusa (assembly GCA_027943335.1). Taxonomy (NCBI): domain Eukaryota; kingdom Viridiplantae; phylum Streptophyta; class Pinopsida; order Cupressales; family Cupressaceae; genus Chamaecyparis; species Chamaecyparis obtusa. The sequence continues at coordinate 43,794 of BSBK01009805.1, forward strand.
TGAATCTGACAACTCATAACTCAAAAAAGAACACAACAAGGAGAGATGTAAACCCTAGATTTCATTTGTTGAATCATTTTTCATGTATACACAATGCCTTTCAATATAATCCACTTCAATATTGGAGAAAAACTAGTGACATTTATTCATTACATAAACAACTTAGCCTAATATAATCTGATGTACCCTTAATTGAGAGAAAAGTCATCAGTCGGTGTTCTGAAACTAAGCAGAAGACTAAACCTACATCTCCTACCTAGCCCATAGGGCACTTGGAACCAACTTTGATACAAATATAGAGATTTTAGAACCCACTCCCAATAATAAAAAGATTATCTTATATGGAGAGGGGGAAAGAGACCTAAAAGATATTTCAACATGACATCTATCTCTCTCCAGAATAATTATGTAAATAATATCTTCTTCCCACCAAAATCTAACTTTAGACTAAAAATCCCTTACTGATATTTCCCACATGACCTAATCTGATTTCTATCACCTCCATTGAATCTGACATTTACCGATGTTTCCAATAGTATATCACATGCCTATGTCATGGTAAAAAATTAGTCTCTAGATGGAAATTTCATTTCTAGCTTGATGAGCAATGTGAACACTTTGAAATTCAATTTATGCATACAGTCCATACTTTAACATTTTTTAAATTATTCGCACAAACCTTTAAATTCTAAGGTGGGGCCCATGTTCCATGTGGAACTATTTGATTGGGTCAACCGATGACCTCATCACCTAACTGACCACCACTACTTCAAACTGCAATTCTTTCTGCCAGCTCATCCCTTTTCCACATGTCCTGATGTCATGATCCCACGAAGATATCCACCGAGCACCTTTCTCATTGTGCCTTTATGCTAGCCGTTGATCTTGGGTGCACATCTTGAGGCATCTGAGTAGTCCATCTTGTCACCCTATCTTCCCTTCATGCCATGTGTCATTATCTAGTTTGTTGCACTGTCCAACCAGGCATTTGAACTGCACCTCTTGCCACATCATTTAGCTTCCATGTATTGCTCAATCACAGTATTACAAAGATAACTATCACGCAACTTCCCCGTCATAGACATGTGACCACCATTGATCTCTGATAAGCATCCCAAGGCATGAAGTTACATCTCCATACTCTGTCAAAATTATCCTTCACCTTCTCATGGGACCCTCTTGCCACATCATCACTAGCTGTCATCCACGTCACCTCCTCAGTTGTCGCACACGCATGGATAGCCTCTTCCTAGGCATCCATACTTGGACACCATGATATTGTTTGTTTTTTCTTATGAATTACTTATTTTCCTTCCACACTGCGAATGTGGGACTAATATCTTTTGAAATTATAATAATTTCCTTTCAAAATTTTGGCCTTGTGATACACGCCTAGCTGGTTGACCCCACACAAGTCTAGAATCTCTCCACATGCCTGCTTTCTCTTTACTTCATAATACAATAGAGTGTTTGTGCTTTTAAATATTTCTCTAGTATCTATTGCAGTGAATGTGGGATACATCTCATTACATAATCCCACAAGGTCTTAATCGCCTAGCTCCTTACTTACGTGTGCCCAATGAAGCATCAAAACAAGATGTTGCATGGGCATCACATGGAGGGTGTAAATACAGCTCTGGACATATCCACAAACCTATTATGAAGAACCATGATTTTGCTTCAAATACAACTTCTCCATCAATAAACCACTAAATTTCATTGCCATCAAGGGTCAGACTATTGCAGATTTGCCAGTAGGCCAGTACTGACTGTATGTTTGTCATTAATGACAACATATGGAAAGTAGCATGCATGGAAGTCATATATAGTAAGCTTTTTGTATATGTAGCATGGACATGATATTAGCATGATATCATGGGCATAGAGGTCAATTGATTGGTACAGACAGTTATATTGCAGTTGGTCTAATGATGAACACAAGTAAAGTTAAGCAGTCATTATTCGCCAGTAGTAGTTTCCTATGTTTGTTCAGAAGAGCCAACAAAGATTGTATCGGTTCTTGAGTTGCACCTATCTTGAGGGTATGTGCCCTTGGAGTTAAGCCAGGAGAAGTGTTATTGATGTTTGGTTAAGAGTGCATGAGTTAATTCAGCTTATAGAGAAATATCTAGTTGTTTTGGTACAATTGATAGTGTGTAGCGCGCGTCTACATTTATTTTATTAGATAGGTCCCAGATTGTGTTTCATGCATAATAGAGCCAAAAAAATGTTTTTAGAGTTTATTATGGTTTCTCTATTATGATTTCAAGGTGGTTCTAACAGGTCGACTTGATTATATCATTTGGAGGAAAGATATTTATAGGCAGTCATTTGTGATTGCTGAAGTGTGGTTCATGGTTGACTAAGAAGAGCGGAGCAGAGTGTACAAAAGTTTTGAGCCATTAGAAAAAGGTCTATGTGACCAAGTAAAGTACTTGTGCTATTCATTGGAAATGATGCAGATAGTAGGTCAAAGCGCAGTTCACCAAGATCTAGATATAGTGTATATCTGTTATTCAGAAGGTTGTAGCCTTTGCCCATTTGACCAGTCAGCTCTTAGACAATGCATCCTCTCCCCTAATAGGGGCTATTGTAAAAGACTCCTAACAGGGTTTGAACCTTGACTAGATCTACTATACTTAATATATTGTAAAGCTACTCCTAATAGGGTAAAGGATCTTCTAACAAGGATCATTATACACTAGTATAGAATATTAGTGGGTATCAAGTCCCACCAGGGTTTTTACCTATTTGGGTTTCCTCGTAACCAAAATACTGGTGTTTTTTTCTTGTGTTCTTTCATTGTGTTTATGCTTTATGTTAAAAGTATACTTAATTGGATAAAGAATTGAATCTTTTAGATAATTGATTCACCCCCCCCCCCCCTCTCAGTTATCTCTTGGGACTATTCCTAACAATTGGTATCAGAGCCAAGTGCCTCGGAGAGAAAGTTTAACAACTTGAGGTTGATCAGATGACATACTTCAGGAAAGAAAGTCCTAAGTTCGATAGAGAGAATTATCTTGATTGGAAGAACAAGATGGTAACTCATTTGCAGTGCATTTCCTTTGAAGTTTTTGATGTGAATATCAAAGAAGCTAAGATACCTACCCTAGATGACCTTGCACAAGAAGATTCTACTGATAGGAAAAATGAATTGTTTCATCATAATGCTATTGCTAAAGAAGCCCTTATCAGTGCCCTATCTAATGGAGAGTTTTCAAAAATAAAAAAGCTGGATACAACCCACAAAATATGGAAGCACCTAGAAGACATATTTGAAGGAGAAAAACAAGTAAAGGATGTGTGTAGAAAGAATTGGAAGATAAGATACAATGCATTAGAGATGCTGCTTGAAGAAAACATCAGAGCTTACAATCAAAGGATAAATGAAGTAGTTGTTGGAATTAGAAACAATGGTGGAGAGATTTCAGAGGAGGACATTATGGACAAATTGATGACTACTCTTACTCCAGAATATGAAAGCAAGATCAACATCCTTGATGAGACCATGTAGCTTACATCAAACTTCAAGAGAGAGACTTTGATCATCTAACTCTCTGCTTTTGAGATCTCAAGATTGAAGTCAGAACCAAAGAGTGAAACAACCTTCAAATAAATAGTCCATGGTAAGAAATCTGCAAACACTTCTGGTAATTTTGATGATGATGATGAAGAGAAAACTTTACAGGATTTCATTGCTATGATTTCTCAAAGAGAAAAGTAAGGAAAAGGAAAATATGAAGGTCAATTACCATTCAAGTGCTTTTCATGTAATAAGATTGATCACTTTGCATCTAAGTTTCCTACTAGAGCTAGAAAGTTCAAAAAGGATTACAAGCCTAAGTATTCTAAGGAATGCTACTATGTTGTAGATGGTGTATCAGATGATGAATCTGGTGGAGAATAAATTTGGTTCATTTCTATTATAGATAAAATGAATAATAAGATAGCTCATGAAGAGAAGAAAGTAGATCAAGAGCTTGCATTGATTTCACAAGCTGACATAAGGACAAACTGGATCATAGACAGTGGTTGTTCACATCACATGACTAGTGATAAAGGTAGGTTTATTCATTTGGATAAATGCAATGGAGGTATGGTCAGATTTGGAGATAACACTCCTAAACCAATAGTTGGTAGAGGAGCCATCACTTTGGATGGAAAGAAGAGTATTGATGATGTTCTTTATGTTGATGGTTTGAAACATAACCTTCTCAGTATTGGTCAGTTACATGGAAAAGGCTATCAGTTGGAGTTCAAAGATGACAAATGCATCATTAACAACAAGGATGGTGTTATAATTGCATCAGGCTCAAAGATAAGAGGTAATGTGTTTCAACTCAATTCAGAAGCAAGTTGTTTTGTTGCTAAAGTTGATGACAATTGGTTGTGGCATAAGAGACTATGTCATATCAATTTTGATAACATAGTAAAGATAAGCAATGTAAAAGTAGTAAGAGATCTACCTAGCATAGCAAAGCCAGTTGATACTATATGCAGGGAATGTGTGATGGGGAAGCATGTGAGAAATTCATTTAGGAGCAAGCTAAATTTAGAAGAGAACAAGTTGTATCTGATTCATATAGATCTATGTGGTCCAACTCAAAAAAGATCATACTATGGTGAAAGGTACTTCATTTTGTTTGTTGATGATTATACTAGGATGATGTAGGTTGTGCTCTTAAAAGATAAGTCAGAAGCTTTTGAGAAATTCAAAATATTCAAAGCTAAGGTTGAGAATGAATCTGGACTAAAGATAAAGTGTTTAAGATCGGATAGAGGAGAATTCACCTCTAACTGATTCTATGAGTATTGCAAAGAACATGGCATAAAGAGATAGTTAAGTGCACCTAGAACCCCTTAGTAGAATGGAATTGTAGAAAGAAGGAATATGATCATTCTTGATATAGCGCACACCATTATGATAGAAGGAAAAGTTTCACACACCTATTGGAGAGATGCGGTCAATACAACAGTCTATACCATCAATAGAATTCAATTAAGGCCAGACACTGCCAAAACACCATATGAGCTATGGTTTGGTAATGTTCCCATAGTTAAATATGTTAGAATCTTTCGAAGCAAGTGCTACATCAAGAGGGATGAAGTAGTAGGCAAGTTTGATGCAAGAAGTGATGAAGGTATTTTTCTTGGTTACTCTACTAAAAGTAAAGCTTATAGATGTTTCAATTTAAGATTGAACAAGATCATTGAAAGTACTCATGTAAACATTGATGAAAATTTTATGATTCAAGAAAGATATCATGATTACTCACCCATGATTGAGGAAGAACCTAGACCCTCTACTAGTGAGATAGTTATTGAAGAAATGTTTGACAGTATTGATGTGTTATTCAATGACCCTGAGACAAGTGAAGAAGAAACTCCCAAGGCTGATAAGTCAAAAACATCCAAAGTTCAAAAGTTAACATTAAGAAATTATTCCAAGACATACATCATTGGAGATCAGAGCACCAAAGTCCTAACAAGGTCCTAAGCAAAGAACTCATCTAGCAACGAAGCGCTATGTTTACTATCTTAGATTGAACCTTTAAGTATTGAAGATGCATGTAATGATTTAGATTGACATGATGCTATGAAAGAGGAACTTGATTAGATTGTTAAGAATGACACTTGGGAACTGGTCCCAAGACCTAGTGATAAGAATGTGATTGGAACAAAATGGATATTCAGAAACAAGATGAATGAAGATGGTACAATAGTAAGAAACAAAGAAAGATTAGTATGAAAAGGATATGTGCAAAGAGAAGGTATTGATTATTCAGACATATTTGCACCTATGAGTAGATTAGAAGATATTAATTTGTTTTTGATTTATGCTACAGTAAAAAACTTCAAGGAATGCTTATTAAGTTTATCAGATTAGAAGCTGAAAGGATTCACCTTATCAAACAAACCTGACATGGTATGCAAATTAAAGAATGCCCTCTATGGACTTAAGCAAGCCCCTAGAGGATGGTATGAGAGACTAGATGGATACTTAACAAATATTGGATTCAAGAAAGGAGCAACAAATTTTAATCTATTCATTAGAGAGACATCTGAAGGTTTTCTTCTTGTAGCTATATTTGTTGATGATATTATCTTTGGGGGTAGTGACAAATTAAGTGTTGAATTTGCCAAAGAAATGCAGAATGAGTTTGAGATGAGTATGATTGGTCCTATCAAATAATTTTTGGGACTAAATGTGTAGCAGACAGAAAAATGAATTTTTATTAATCAGTCAAAATATGTGAAAGAGATATTGAAGAAACTCAAGATGGATGATTGCAAGCCAGTAGGAACACCTATGATCATTGTATGCAAGCTTACAAAAGATGACGACTCACCAGCAGTAGATATAACATTGTATAAGTCTATGATTGGTAAACTCATATATCTTACTCGGACTAGACCAGATATTTCAAATGTAGTTGGCATAGTTGGAAGATTTGCAACAGAACCTAAAAAAAGTCACCTCATGGCAGTAAAAAGAATGTTCAGATACTTGCAGGGCACTATAGATTATGGTCTATGGTATCCTAATTTAGAAAATGTTGAGCTTCATGTATACACTGATGCAGATTGGGTAGGATGTATTGATAACAAAAAGATTACTTTAGTCAAAGTAGTGTTTCTTGGTGACAAACTTGTCACTTGGGCAAGAAAGGAACAAAATTGTATTTCTCAGTCAACATCAGAAGCGGAGTATGTTTCAGTAGCCTTAAATTGTTCTACAATTGTTTCAATCAAGCAGATGATAAAGGATTTTGGAATTCAAATTGATTACCCTATTTTTATTCACTGTGATAACACTAGAACTATCAATATGTCAAAGAACCCTGTGATGCATACAAAGAAAAAGTACATTGAGATCAAGTATCACTTCCTATGAGAGAAAGTGATTGAGAAAGAAGTCAAGTTGGACTATGTGAGTACTAAGGATCAGTTGGTAGATATATTCACAAATCCCTTGCCTAAGGATACTTTTGAGTATCTCAGGGAGAAGTTGGGAGTCATTCCCTTCCTTGTTTCCACTTAGAAGAAAGAAGGAAAGGCATCAGTCCTCTGGGACTAGTGGAAGGTTGACTACTCTACCTTAGGAGTAGTATCAGTGCTTAAAATGAATGGTGCCCTTTGCCATTGATGTCAAAGGGGGAGTAAGATACAAAGTCATGAAAAATAGAAGCAATAGAGGAGTAATATACTAAGGGGGAGTAGCATTCAGATATGACAGCAATTCAGTTGAGGAAATGGAGAATATTAGAAAATATTGCAATAGATAGAGGATTCATCTTTGGGTGAGTTTTGAAGAGGAAATGGAGAATGTTATAAAAGTAATGTTCATTTGGGTTAGTGGTGGTTTTTCATTCCACATGTTGCCATCAATGCCAAAGGGGGAGATTGTTAGAGATTTGCCAGCAGGCTAGTACTGACTATATGTTTGTCATTGATGACAACATATGGAAAGTAGCATGCGTAGAAGTCTTATACATTAATATTTTTGTATATATATCATGGAAATGATATCTGCATGATATCATGGGTGTAGAGGTCAATTGATTAGTATATATAGTTATATTGTAGCTGGTGTTAGCGGTGTTCCTGACAGAGTAACAGGTAGTGTTCTATGTATGATTGCCTGTATAGTAATCATGGAGCCTTGCACGCTTGGATTTATGTTGGAGACATATTAGTGATTTTAAGTTCATGGACACATGGTTTGATGATGAATGCAAGTAAAGTTAACTAGTAGTTATTCGCTAGTAGCAGTTTCCTATGTTTGTTTAGAAGAGTCGACAAAGATTTTATTGGTTCTTGAGTTGTGCCTATCTTGAGGGTATGTGCCCTTGGATTTAAGATTGGAGAAGTGTTATTGATGTTTGGTTAAGAGCGCATGAGTTAATTCAGCTTACAGAGAAAGATCCAATTATTTTCGTAGAGCTGACAATGTGTAGCGTGCGTTTACATTTATTTTATTAGATAGGTCCCAGATTATGTTGCGTGCATAATAGAGCTAAAAAAATGTTGTTGGAGTTAATTATGGTTTTTCTATTATGATTTCAAGGTGGTTCTAACAGGCCAACTTGATTATATCATTTAGAGGAAAGATATTTGTAGGCAATCATTTCTGATTGATGAAGTGTGGTTCATGGTTGATTAAGAAGAGAAAAGAAGAGTGTGCAAAAGTGTTGAGCCATCAAAAGAAGGTCTATGTGACCAAGTAAAGTACTTGTGCTATTCATTGGAAATAATCCAAATAGTAGGTCAAAGTGCAGTTCACCAAGATCCAGATATAGTGTATATCTATTATTCAGAAGGTTGTAGCCTTCACTTATTTGAGCAGTCAGCTCTTGGGCAGTGCGTCCTCTCCCCTAAAAGGGACTATTGTAAAAGACTCCTAATAGGGTCTGACCCTTGACCAAGTCTACTATACTTAATATATTGTAAATCTACTAGTAACAGGGTAAAGGATCTTCTAACAAGGATCATTATACACTAGTACATAATATTAGTGGGTATCAAGTCCCATCAGGGTTTTAACCTATTTGGGTTTCCCTGTAACCAAAATATTGGTGTTGTGTTCTTGTATTCTTTCATTGTTTTTATGCTTTATGTTTAAGTATACTTAATTGGATAAATAATTGAATCTTGTAGATAACTGATTCATCCCCCCCCCCTCTCTTAGTTATCTCTTGGGACTATTCCTAACATAGACCTCTTGGGGGGAAGAAGATCCAAAGTGATGAGGGTGACACCACCCTTCAGGAGGTCATAACCCTGCATCATTTATTTCTATAACCCAATCTCATTCTTTACCAGCCCCCCTTTCGTGGACTGCAAGTTTGATGCATGCACAATGCCCTTAGTTTGGTACGTGTGCAACACATTTCTCCCCCAAGCTATATGCAATTTGTTTTGGTGTGTGAGCATTTTGTTTTGGTGCATTAAAATTTCTTGTTTGTGTTCCCAGTGGACTGTGCACACTAGTTTTTGAATACTCACCATGGTGTATTGAGGGCATGGGGCCTGCAAGCGGCTCCCCTTTGTCTGAGAAATGTGTTGGCACCATTTTCTTTATGTTCAGCCTCCTCTTGGATACATGTAGCCCTGAGGGAGGCCTTGCATATTATAAAACTCATGCAACATATCCATGAGAAGTGATGCCAAAAGTATCATTTGAATGATGTGCCCAGTCTTTCTATGTTGGGTGCAAGGTCCCCCTTCTTGCATTTCCTTTGGGCTTACAATGTAGCACCTTCCTTTATGTCACGATGAAATATGAGAGGGTTGGCTTTATTATGGATATAGAGGAAGCCTCTAGCTACTCCAAAAGAAATGTGAAAGCACTGGAAAAAGTTTAGAGGGGTCTTTCAAGCTTGCAGATAAAGTAACACACTGCCACCAAGTCATTTTGTCAATCAAATTATCATCAATACTAAACTTGAGGAGCACCACACAAGTTGCATCCATGCTAAGCCTTCTGAAATTGGCATTGGTACTAGTAATAACAGAACCACTATGTGGAATAGCTGCCCCCTTTAATTAAAGCATTTGATATTAGTGGCTTTGGTGTAACATAGATAAATTTTAAAGCCAACGCTTTGGCCTAAGGGATCCCCTCTTCCTTTGATCTCGAAACATTCAATACTTTCATGACCAAAGAGATAAAACTGTGTCAAATAAATACACACTCTGCGTACTTCCAGAATATGCATACATATCTACCACAAAAAATCAACTATAATATCTAACAACATTTATGTTTCAACATGTAATGATGGAATTCAAGCTCTATCCTGAAGATAGGCTACAATGCCCTTTTAAAAATAATGATGCAAGCTGGGCCCAAAGTGGGTCCGACTAAAAAAAAAAATTTATTTCACACAAGTTGGCCTAAAAAAGGATTCGGATAACGAACCCCAACAACTGGAAATGATTTGAGCAATGGAAGATACTTTAAAAATTTGATTTTCATTAACCTTCGCCAATTCGTCAAATTTGAATAAAATGTCTCCAGTCACGCCATTAAAACATTGAGAAAAACTTATCATTGGGCGTTAAAACTTGGCGAACATGAAATTTGTAGCATAGAAAACTACTCCATTAGGAAAATTCCTCTAAAGATAAATAGGGTGAAAGATTTTAAAACTTGAAAACACTTGTTTAGATCCTCTCTATAGAAACAAACTTGAAACACTGGAAATAACCTCGGAAGGAGATGGATTAAAAATATCAAATGATGACCTGGGGGTGAGCCACCTGTTCAAGTAGAAGATTCATCTACAAGGAATGCAAGGGGACAACCGCCATCTAGAAATAATCATTTGACAATAAGATATGAATTTTGGAAAATGGTCACTTGTGAAGTTTATTCTATCTGCACTATTCATCATCATAAAACACATTTTGTCTAATCTTGCAATCATGTCAAATGGAACCCTCATAGCATGAAACCTTGGATGAAGGATCTCTCTCATATATAGAAAAAAATGTTGTAATCAGGTTTCCAAAATGATCAACTGATTATCCAAAAATAATCCTCAAAGTAATGCCCTCAGAATGTCCTGAATTGAAAATAAGGAAACTTGTAGAAATTGCATTTGGAACTGACTGAGCGAAATGATGAAATAGATTAGTCATGATCTCAAAATCATCAGAGAAGCCCATTTCCATGTCTACAGTATAAAAAAACATTAAAATCATCTGGATCACTGATTGGGTGAAATTTATACGACCTCAAAGTAGGCCACTTAAAAATCTGCATTGCCACATTAAGTAAAACTTAATAAAATACAAATAGAAAGGCCTTAGTAAACTGATCATATGAACTTACAGGAATATGAAATTGGGTACAAAGACTCACTCTCATGCCTAAAATAAAGTGCAATAATACTTATGCCATGATTATCAACCCTGTTTCAAATGCAAACTTCCAAAGTAGGTCATTCAAAAATTACCGAACATAATGCAAAGTGTCGATTTGGGCACTGACCTCCAAATGGGTACCTTTGAAACATATCAGAATTCAATTCTGAGAACTAAAAACCTCTACATATGCTAAATCATAGGTGAGGAACACATTTCCAAAGCCCCATCACATGAAAATCATCAGGTCTTCTTTTGATTGCACTTGAACTAGGGTTCTTTAAAATGATCTTTTGAAGCAAACAAACTTTTCCTTAGGAAAATTACTGAATATAGACTCTAAAATCTATCCAAATTTTAGAGTCCCAACATGTCGAGTGGCAAGAAATTACTGAGAAAAGACATTTTTTACTAAGGAAGATAGTTTGTAGTGATGACTGAGATACACAGTGATGACCGAGGAGAAGAACACAGTATTGACCGAGTGTCAGTAAATTACATTTGGAGAAAGAATTAAGATTCCCATTCGAAATAGTTGAATTCTAGGGATATGTAAAATGTGTTGACATTATTAATAAATTGTATGGATCATTTAATGAATAGTAAATCATTTTCTTATGGTTTCAAAGAGAAGTTTAGAGATGTATCTACAAGGATGAAGAACATAATGATGGAAGGATTCAATGAATCAGACCTAAACCTAAGATCTATGGAGGAGATTAAGAGGAAAAAGATTGATCTACCTAATCAAAGAGGTATAAAGAAAAACATAATCATGAGGCTATGAAGTATGAAGAAGAGGTTGATGTTATTGACTGATAAGTCTAAGAAAATGGCTAAAGGTGAAATTGTGAAGGAGTTGAACAGAGTTGTGATTGCTTAAAGTGAATTCTGAACAGATCAGAGATGGAGATGGAAATGGAGATCAGTCAGTAAATCAACATATATGTGGGAAGTGGATCTATATTTGTAAAGTGAGTTGTATGTTTTTCAGATCAGAAACTACTATTACTTTCTAACCATTGTATCAGTCTAAATCCTTTAATCATGGTTGACCTAATAGTCATTGTATAAATCCTTTAATTAAGGTGACATTCTAAGAGGATATTCTTAAGTCCTCTAACCATGTTGCTTTTGCCAAACTGTTTTAAATACTTTAATAGGGTCACACCTGACAGTGTGTTTGTAAACCTTTAACAAGATTGTCTATTCACAGAGCTCACTTCAAAAGAGTGAAAATTAGTAGCATGTGACAAAGTGGTTTTTCCCAAATTGGGTTTTCACTATAAATCTTGGTGCTATACTTGTGTGAATTTTTTGATGTGAATGTTGTTATATTCACAAAGCTAATTACATTTGGACAGTGGACTGCGTGTTACATGTTTCTAATATATGCTATAGAGACCGAGTTGAATTGTTGATTAGATCTAAAGTTGTTGAAGTACTGCAAAGTTTAATTGGTATATTTGCACCTGAGGATAACTAATTGACCCCCCCCCCCCCCCCTCTTAGTTATTCTAAAATCATTCTAATAGTAACATCATCTTTCTATTATATGATATATTACACAAAATGTATGATAGAGGAAAATAATATGCCTCAAATTTAATATAAATAAAAGCAATTGACAAAATGTCTCAAAATATTAACATGTGACATAGTTTGAAGAGGTGAAATGATGCCTCCACCTAAATGCTAAAGATATGACAACATGGTGTCCATTCCTATTTTTAATTTGTACAATGTCCAATATTTTTCAATAGAGTAAATGAAGAAAATTAAAAAAAATTTCCATTCGTTAAAGGAAAAACAATTCCTTGGGGTCGCAAGAAATGAATAAAAATGACATATAAAATAACTATGCTCAACTTTCTTCCTTACTTTGGTTATGTTATAAGACCTATAAGCATAGAAATACAAGATAAATGTGTTCTAATAGAATCCTATAATTTCTAAATGCATTGAATTAAAAAGGCATCTAATTTACTGTAATGAGAATCCTTTAAAGAATATTAAGGAACCATGATAGCATATTGGAGTCTCTATTGATTGAATAGGAGAATAGGCATGAAATAGTGTATGTTGATTAATAGTTTTTTAATAAATGCATATAAGAAAATGAATTCCTCAACAATTCAAATTTCCTATGGAATTGATCTTTCCTCGTATAATGATCCTTCTCTTCTCAAATAAATGAAGATAGAATCCTATTCCTAGCCTGGACCATCATCTCAATAAGAAAGGTATAGGATATTATTCAACAAATTAATAGGAGAAGCATCATCAAGTTCTATTATATGATAATATTACATAAAATCTATAATAGAGTAAAACAATTTGCCTCAAACTTAATATAAATGACATAAATTAAAAAAATGTAACCAAATATAAACATGTGGCATAATTTTAAGGGGTGAAATAATTCCCTCCACCTAAATGTTAAAGATATGATAGCAAGGTATGATGCTAGAGCATTAAGGGTGTCAAAGAAATATTACTTCAGTCAATGAAAATAACAATAATGTTCTACTACAATTAGCATTCATTTTTTCTATTATTTTTTTGTTTAAGCCAAAGTGGACTGACCACCATAAATATATTAATAATATAAACTGATTCAAAGACTCATCCGGGGAAGAATCAGGAAGAACCCTAAAATCCTTGTCATATACATGCATAATATTGATAATTACATTTGATTTTCAGCATGAAAACCATGAAATCCTTGAAAGATATACAAACATAAACCCTCTTATAGGGGAAATACAAAAAAGGGTGCCAAATGCAAAAATTTCAAAAACACCTAATACAATGAAGCCCTATCACTCCTCCATATCCACTAGAGAAGAAGCACATAGCACCATATCCCATGTCCATTCCCAACCAGTAGGAGGAGACAAAGGGGATTCTGTCACCCAGCCATCAAGCTCCTCAGTTGAGCGTAAAGAAGAAAAATCAAGTGATGGCTCAAAGGGATGATTAATTAGTGAAAGGGGCATATTTAGATCAGGAACCAACTTGGAAGTAGCAGAGGGCACAACACTGGGTGATGGTGGCAGAGAGTGAAGCAATGACAGAGGTGAATGATTAGGAAAACTTAGAAAATCCAACACTGCGTTGGCACATCATTTAATTCTATCGACTAACTCTTTACCATGAGCCATACCCACAATTTGCAAATTGGTAGAAATGATGCAAAATCTTTGCCTCACCATAGCCCATTTGAAATAGTCATACACCATGAAATGCTCATGGCTAGACATCAATTCATTAAGAGATAATAGGCCACCCACCAATGCATTTCCAAATAAAAGGTCATAGTTTTGCAAAGAGATGATCTTGTATATTGTATTACAAAGAGAAATTAGCTTGAAGTTGGAGAATGTTTAGGGAGACTTGGTTTTGGGAATGATGGCAATGTTCAAGGTATTGAAATATTTAAGCATAGATTTACATTTCCTAGATTCTTCTAGAACACCAAGAAGATCCCACATAATAAAGTCCCAACAAGCTTGGTCAAAAATTGTTGTAAATCCATCTGGGCCAAGAGATTTGTCAGGCGGAAAGGAAAAAGTCACTTTTCTGACTTCAAAAATTGTGAGTGGGGCCAACAAATTCTCATTATCAAAATCTAAGATAATGGAGGGAATAGCTTGAAGAATGTCATTAAGTTGAGCTACAGAGGGAGCAGGAAGATTTGTTGGTGCAAGGAGGTCTTGGAAGAATCTAACCCTTTCCTCCTGAATGCCCTAGGCATTTGTGATTATATTTCCTAATTGTGCATTTTGGATAGAGAAAATATGGTTAGCAGCTCTTTTCTATTTTGTAGACACATGAAAGTATTGAGTATTTTTCTCTCCTTCATGCAAGCAAAGTTCCCATGACTTTTTATGCCAGTAGATATCTTCACGGGAGCATAGTTCTTCCTACTCCACCTATATAAGTTTCTGCCTGAAGAAGGTTGCACTATCTAAGCCCTAGTTAATAGACTTGTCAAGAATGTCCGATATGTTAGGGTGTGTATTCTCCTTGATCCGGATAAGGGGCTGCCCAAAGGGAATGTATTTGTTTTCTTAGCTCAAAGGGAATGTCTGATATGTTAGGGTGTGTATTCCCCTAGTTTATTTTTGTTATCAAAAGTTCACTTTTTTTCAATTTTAGAATAAGATGATGCTTTTTTTCTTCTTTTTTTTTTTTGTGTGTGTGATTATTCTTCAAAATTAATTTCATCTTCTTTAGAAAAAGAAAGGCTCAAAGTCTGTGTGATGCTCCATAATGTATTCCATCACCATACCACAATACTTTGATTACTGGTTTCTGTCACCTTCAAGCTAATCTGCTAGGGCTCTAAAGAAATAGTTTCCATTTGGTAGCATTTGCACCATTATCATATGTAATTCATTCCTTTGAGCCTTAAATTCTACTTGGATTTCCTCCTTTCTTTCCTCTTCATCTAGTAGGGCACTTAATTCAAATCGTTTGTCTTTCTCCATGGTGGGCATTTTGGGCTAAGAAAAAGATCCCATGATATCATAATTTATTTTTCTTATGTTCTGAAAGGTTGATGATTTTTGAATTTTTCCTCTTCTATGTCATGGAATACTTGAAGTTCTCATTCCATGTTTTCCCTAGGATTGGAGAGATTTAGTGCAATATGATAATAAAAAATTCAGTGTGATCTTGAATTTCTTTCACAAGAGATATATTCCCATTAAAAATCCATGGAATGATTGTTTACTCCCAATGATTTTAATATTTATTTACATGTTTGTCCTAAATGAGATGATTAAGACATATAAAAGAGATTTTTGGAGTAGCTACAATCCTTGTGAAGGGCTAAAATTTTAGAGTTGAATTCACAGGGAATGGCTCCATCTTTTAGAACATGTAAGTGCAAAAAGATCTTTAGATGGGCACCGCTATATTTCTTTCAAAGTTCTCATAAAAGGATTCTCTAAAATATAATTTAGATAGATAATGAGAGGTCAATATTTCTTTATTAAAATAGGTATAAACCATAATCATTTCACTACAAAAGAGAATAATGTTATGTTCAACTATTTTGTAATGATTTTGACTTCTGCATAAATTATAGAATTGATTCAAATATAAGCCTACAAAATATGAATAAGATCAATTGTATAATTCAATAAAATGTAACCTTACATAATATGAATAATATCAATTAAAATTACTGAATATATAGACAATAAAATTACCTCTTGAAGTGTAGGAGAGAAATAGTTGCAGCTTAAAGTGATGGGAGAACTAGAGCTAATGCTATTAAATATTTGGTAATTTGTGAGAAGAAAGTAATATTATGTATACTATTTATAGAAAGCAATTATGCATCTTTGGAAATTTGTTGGAGTAGGTAATATGATGTTTGCTATATATAGATAGGGAGTTTACTTGAGGCGATGGTTAATATACATTATGAGTTTTACTGTGTTCATATACATGTTCAGTTAGACTAGAGCATTCCTATGTGAATTACCCTTGTGACAATATTTTACCATGTTGTTAACAAAGGTAATAATGTGTGTGCCAAAATAATACACCAAAATTCTCAAATTCAAGAAGGTGAACCAGTGATCAGAACCACTTTCAAAAATTACTTTGAATAGTTTGGAATCTGGATTATTTTTTAAATTCTCAAAATATATGGGCCAAAGCCCTTCTAGAAATAGATTTCATCTAGTCAGTCTTGTATCTATGATCATTTAGTGTATAATATTGTGCTTTAATTTGGTTTTATTTCTTAAAGGTAAAAGTAAATGTAATAAAAATGGGTGAAACTTCACTCAACTCCAAGTTAGTTTACTTAGGAAATGCAAAGCTTGTATAAAGTTAGGAAAAGGTAGGTAAATAGAAGGAGATATAGAAATTAAGAGGGATAGAGATCGATAAATATATTAGAATATTGATTATTTGACATATATTTTACTATAGGCATAACCCTTGTACCCCTCAAAGGTGAAAGTGCTATTTAGAAAAAAATCCTCCTTCACACTTCAAGTTCTATAAGAATTAGGTAGTAGTCCTTAAAAAAATGCATATTTTGTTCATAATATATCAAGATATTGCAATAGTATACATCTACTCACAAATTGTTCAAAGAATAAATAAATATAATTGGAAATATAAATTTTCTTAGTGATTTACTCATTATTGGTCTCAAGACAAATATATAAATAAAAGATAAAATATGAAACATGAATTCATATTTAGATGATTTATCATTTTGATTTTCTTCTTAAAATTAGGTGAAGTAAAATATTTTTCAATATTTTATTATGGTAAAAAAATCACAGAGGATCATTTGATTGTTTCATTTTAGAGAAACTTAACTGAAATAAGTGGGTTATTATCATTAATGACTTATAGTAATGTGCCCTACAAATGGAATTTACCATATTTATTCTTCTAGATGTTTGACATAACACATAGTGATCTATATTTTATTTGAAGTAGTTAATCCATTCCTTAAAGAGAAGTAGAAATAATTGTTGGAAAGTTGTCTATACTGAAGTATATGACTAGATATAGTGTTTTCATTATGGCAAAAAATTCATACAGGAGTTTGGAGTCAGCGCACTTGATGTAAAGATCATAATTCAGTTAAGTGTTGAAGACTGGATAGTATACAAAGTTTCAGAAACTCAGAGCATCAGCACACATGTGTACAGAAGAATTATGGTGTGAGCCTTAAAATTTAAGCTGGTTAGACTATATCTTTGCTTAGTCTATGAGCACATAAGAAGATGTGCGAGGATGAGAAAGTTAAAGTCAGTTGAAGTTGCACAACCATTGTGTGCCAGCAATGAATAGAACATGGAGCCGACAGTTAGCTTTTTGGTTTGCGATTATAATATAATGTTGTAAAGGATATGTGCCCATTGTATTTAGGTTGTCGACATGTTTATATGTATAATTTTAAGCACACTTAAGCCAATTCATTTGGAAGCATTGTTTGTAATTAGTTATAGGGCCGAGCTAGTTATGTATTTTGTAAGAGTGTATAAATATAAGATGCACCCATTGTATTCAGTACGGAAGTTGGAATAGAGTTGTGATAAGTAGACAAGAAGTGTGTGAAGACACTAGAAGATGTATTAGAGCTTTGCAAGAGGTCAAATCATCAATGCATCAAAGGAACTGATCTGACAAGCAGTGTCACGGTGATAGTTCATCCTGGAGATATAGTGTGTATCTGAGATCAGAAGGTTGTAGCCTTCACCACTTGAGTAGTGAGATCTTGGATAGTGCATCCACTCCCCTAATAGGGATGATTGTAAAAGACTCCTAAAAAGGTCCAACCCTTAACAAGGTCTACTGTGCTTAAACTATTGTAAAGCTACTCCTAACAGGGTAAATGATCTTCTAGCAAGGATCACAAAACACTAGTGTAGAATATTAGTGGGTGTCAATTCCCACTGGGTTTTTCACCTATTTGAGTTTCCTCGTAATCATATTGGTGTCATGTGTTGATTTCATGTTTCATGTTTATGTGAATTTTTATTTCAGTGCTTAAGCATTTATGTTCAGCATAAAGATTAAAGTGAAAAGTTAAAATATAGTGAACACTAATTCACCCCCCCCCCTCTCAGTGTTCCCATTCCTAAAAATTGGTATCAGAGCATTGGTCCTCAGCTTAGAAGTTTAACCACTTGAGGAGATCATGGGAAAAGTAGAAATGAAATATCTAAAAAGAAATCTTGAAGCTGCTCTTGAAGATCTAGACAAGTGAGAAAGAGAATCTGAAGAACTAAAGGATAAATTTAGTGATGATTAATTAGTCATCAAAATGCTAAGGAAATATTTGAAACAATGCTCTACCAGTGATCTAGGGACAATGGTCAAGAAGCTCAATGAAGAAAATAAATCCTTAAAAGAAAAACTTGAAGAGTTTGATGATAAGCTGACTAATAATTAGGTAGTCTACGATGAACAAATCAAAGAGAATCTTTAGTTGAATGAAGAACTAAGGCAAGAAAACATGGAAATCTTGGAGCTAAGGAATAGCAAAGAAAGCTTGGAGTCTGAATTGAAAGAAGCAAAGAATCATATTGACAAATTACACACTAGTTCTGATTTGATAGAATCTCAAGTTGTATGCAAGAAGAGCCAAAGGAGACACCAGTTGTATTGGATACAATGAAGCAAAAAATCATATGGATGATATGAAAGCAAGCAAGGATTCACAAAAGGACTCTACTAATGCTAAAAATACTAAAGATCAAACCATAGGTAATGGTGGACCACCTAAGAGTGAGCACAAGCAAGTAGAACACAATTATTTTGCTTGAAACAAGCATGGACACATTGCAAAGAACTATATAGAGGTAAGACCTTTTAATGGCTACTGTTATTCATGCAAAAAGTTTGTTCATAGAGCTATGAATTGCAAGACTAGTAAGAAGAATAGAATTCAGCAAGATAAGAAAAATCAGAATCAGACAAATATAAGAAGTGCTCAGAATGTTACATGCCAGATATGTAACTATAATGGTCACACAACAAAGGAATGTAGAATGGTGAGTCATGTCAATGCACCAAGGAATATAAGACCTCTAGTAATTTTTCACTCTTGTAACAAGGCTGGACATATCTCAAGGTTTTGTAGATCAAGGACGCAAGGTCATGGAAGCCCTAAAAAGGCCAAAGAACTAGTTTTGGATCCCGTAGGAGAAGTTAATTTTGTCAAAGGCTCAAATCATGTGAGCGTGATTTGGTCAAAGAAAAAGAAGGACAAGACTGATGAGAATGTATCGGATGCATCCACAATGGACACACCCTCTACATCTGAATGAATGGCCCTCAGGGTCATAGGGGGAGCTAATTTAGCTCTAGACCCCTGCATGGCTCGTATATTCTTCCTAAGAGTATGTGCCTTTGGACTCAAGCTTTTGGAGTATATAGGTACCTTTGTGCAAGAGTGCACATGTTGATTGTGAACAGAACTCGAATTGCCAATTCTAAAGTGATAGCCTAGTTTATGCGACTTGTACTAATGGCAGATTTTTCACTTTAAAGTACACATAAGTCATTTGATTGCTCATTGCATTCAAATTCAGAGTGATAGGAGAGTATAAAGAACCTTGGAAGTTGTTGTGAAGTCTTGGAGATTGATCTATCAGTGTTTGCAGTGCATTTGGTCAGCTGCGGAAACCCTAAGCTCATTGTGCCAATTTAAAATCCTTTAGATTATCTCAAAAAGCATTTACAAGTCATGGCCACTCCCATTGTTTATGATGTTGCTAAAAAATAAGAGATATGTTTGCAAAAAACATCCATTTAAATCAACCCTAGATGATTTATAGGGAGGTTTCTCCCGCACACCTATGGGCATCATGCATGTGGAAGATATTAGGGCATATATCTACTATAAGAAGGAACCAGTTGGACTAGATAGGTTAAGAGTGCACATGGACACCATGTTGAAGCAATATAAAACATTCTTGGATGAATATGCTAAATGGAATGATCACCCAATTGTTGAGTATTCTATGGCATATGAATTCTATGAGACAAAATGGATAAAAATCTTGTTGAGTAGAATTCATGATGACTTGTTTTGGATTGGTGATGTACCAGTTAGAATCACCAATGACTTGATACATGAGATGAAAGACCTGTCTAGGTCAGGCGCTATCCTTCCTATGGGCAAGGATGTCAAAAAGATGGTTGAGAAAACATTTAAGTCAAGGAGTGATAGGTGTGATATGACAATCGAGCCTATTGAGAGAGAAAACATCAAATTGATGTCAATGATACTGGGGTACAAATTTCATCACACCAGTAGGGTGAATAGTGTGTCTGCGGGCACTATTATAGTAGCCATCAGACTAGTAAAGGAAGATGGGGAATTCAACTTGTGTGAGATCTTGTGTGCACAGTTGATTAATAACATTAAGGCCATCAAACATGACAAGACAAAGATATTCAAGTTTGGGTCACTAATCATCTATATGTACCTTCATATTGTTGGGAAGATATCAGATTTTTATTTAGACAAGTCCATTCCAACAATGCCTCAGATATCCAAAAAAGCATCCATTGAAAGTACACTAAGGGATTAAATAACATTGGAATTTAAGACCTTTAGAGTTAAGATGCAAATGAGGTACATGATTCCAGAAAGTATTGTGGAAAAATACAAGGATTAAATTTTTTTTATGGAAGAAATTGATACAACTTGTATGGAAGCCATTGAACCAAGAACTAAGTGGATTCATCCACTTGGCTATGAGGTAGAGGAAAGGGTTCTTGAAGCATATGCACATGTATTACTATCACCCCCAAAGATCCTAATGAACCTAGATGGGTAACATATGAGAAGATGAGAAGTAGATGCAAAGTTTAACAATGCAAAAACAAAAAGAAAGGTTGCTAAAGTCACATAAAAAATCCTAAAGATTCATGGTGTATCCCAAGAAGACCTTGAAAAGGCAAGGGAAGAGAAGATTACCTTGGAAATGAAAGCGTAGTAGTAGAAGAAGAACAAGAAGATCCTAAGTTTAAAAAGATAAAAGTTGAAAAGGATGACAATCAAAAGGATATAACTAATGACACTCCTTCTGCACCCAAAGAAACTAGTGATTCTAATGCTCCTCCAGAGTATAAGTCAATAGCCAAAAGGAAGAAAGAAACCAGCACTAGTCATCCATCCTTGCAAGGTACAATGAGCAAGAAAAATAGTCAACCACCTCCTAAGGCAGGATTCAGACCAAGCCTCAAAGTATTGAGCACAAGAATTGTTAATGAGGGTAGAATTGATCAAGTAGGGAAGTTTTATGAATCATACAGTGAGATTGATAAATCAGAAATACATGATATGATTGTAAAATATATGATAAAGTTCAAGAACATAGTTCTTGAATTGAAAACAATAATTCCTGATAAAGTATGGGAGATAATGGATACCTTGAAGAGACAAGCCACTGAAGAAGACTTCAGAATAAGGGAACAAATTCTTGATTCCACTCTTCCAATTTGTTCTATTGAAGAAAAGTAACTATTTTTGAATTTGGTGAAGCCGCACTTAAGGCCAAAGATGAGAACACTACATCTCATGAACAAAGACTATGAGATCATCTCTAAGGAAATAGAGAAGGGCTTTGAGAAGGTATTCTTAGAATAGCACATGAAACCTATGTCTGCGCCCATCTCTCAAGTACCTAGTAAGCAAGAGAAAGAAATAGAGACTATCAAGGAACGATCTACAGGTCCTCAGGATTCAGTGCCTATAGTGGAAGTACAAATAGAGGAAGATAAATATGCACCCATGACAAAATCACTCAAGGACAGCACCATTATCATTGATAATGTGGAGATAGCCATGGCAGCCACTGACACAAATTTACATAAGTTTCAGGAAGCTTTTGGGAGAACACAAGAAGCTGAGATCCTATGCACTAGCACACCTCCCACTCATCAAGAAGAGGTATTGATTTATTATATATTAGATGAGAAGGAAAAAGAGAAAATAGAAGGAGAAGAAGAAGAGAAAGAAGAAGAGAAAAATGAAAATTCTATTGATCTACCCAAGGTAAAGCTAGAAGTGATGGATAGCACTCCCATCACTCCCTCCTCAGCATTATTGTCAAGTTTGACACCTGATACATCCATTTTGGACTCATGGAAAGAAGAAGACTTGATTAAGTTCATCGTCTTAGCTATGGAGAAGGCCAAAGAGAAACAAGTCATGAGAAATCATCTCCTTGTAGAATCAGTGAACATACTGAATAGTTTGTTTCCTGTAGACATGAAAGTGATTAATGTACACTCGGTTGATGATGTGAGTACAGTTATCTCACAGTTCAAAAGTAATTTTTCTAGCCTTGAAGAATCTTCATCCAAAGTTGCAAAAGAGTAGTACCTAAAGAAGAGATTGAATGAGTTGATGAGAAACTTTTCTCTAAATCTGAATTCACTCAAGATAGGACAAGCATCCCTAAAAGAATTTGCTAATCAAGGAAGGAAATTCATTGTAGATTGCATGGATCAAGATAAGCTTACTGATGCCCATCATAAGACAATACAAGACATAGAAGCTATGATTAAGCAGGTGAAGAGTTCAATGAAAGAATCATCCACTAATGTGAACATGTGTAATAATGTTTACCAGGGTCAATTGGACAAAATAGAGAAAGCAGAGAAAGAGATGGAAAAGATAAGGTCTAGATAGACTCAGTTGAGGAATGCTCTTGCACCCTCACTAGACATTCTAAATCAAAACATAAAGGAGATTGATGCCACAATAATAACCTATGGTCAAGGTCTAAGCACAAATTTGAAGATGATCGAGAAGCTTCAATATGCTTTATGCACCCATCTCCAAATAGTTAACTCTCTGATAACTTTTTGGAGGAAGGAGATTTAGAACCTCAAGATAGCGTATCCAGATGTATTCCCTAAGTAAGTATGTGTAGATACAATTTTTTGGTACACCTTTGTCATTAATGTCAAAGGGGGAGTTGTGTATAGAATATGGAGTATACTATGTATGGGGAGATATAAGATTATGTATAAAAAATGTATAGAAGACAAAAGTTTTTGGTGTTAAGGGACATTTAGCAACTTGGCCGTATTCCTTTGTTGGCATCAAATGAAAAAGGGGGAGATTGTTGGAAATTTTTCTATACTGAAGTATATGACTAGATATAGTGTTGTGATTATGGCAACAAAGTCATATAGCAGTTTGGAGTTAGTGCACGTGATGTAAAGATCAAAATTTAGTTAAGTGTTGAAGTTTGGATAGTATATAGAGTTCAGGCAGCTCAGAGTATCATCACACATGTGTATAGAAGAATTATGGTATACACCCTAGAATTTAAGTTGGTTAGACTATATTCTTGCATAGACTATGAGTGCATAAGTAGATGTGAAAGGATGAGAAAGTTACAGTCAGTTGAAGTTGCATAGCTAGTGTGTGCTAGCAATGAACAGAGCATGGAGCTGACAATTATCATTTTGGTTTGCAATTATAATATAATGTTTTAAAGGCTATGTGCCCATTTTATTTAGGTTTTCAACATGTTTATATGTATAATTGTAAGCACGCTTAAGACAATTCATTTGGGAGCATTTTTTTTAATTAGTTATAGGGGCGACCTAATTATGTATTTTGTATGAGCTCATAAATATAAGGTGTGCCCATTGTATTTGGTATGGAAGTTGGAATAGAGTTGTGATAAGAAGAGAAGAAGTGTTTGAAGACACTAGAAGATGTATTAGAGCTTTTCAAGAGGTCGAAGCATCACTGCATCAAAGGAACTGATCTAAAAAGTAGTGTCACAGTGACAGTTCATCCTGCAGATATAGTCTGTATCTGAGATCAAAAGGTTGTAGCCTTCGCCACTTGAGCAGTGAGCTCTTGGATAGTGCATCCTCTCCCCTAACAGGGATGATTGTAAAAGACTCCTAATAGGGTCTGACCCTTAACAAGGTCTACTATACTTAAATCATTTTAAAGCTACTCCTAACAGGGTAAAGGATCTACTAGCAAGGATCACAAAACACTAGTGCAGAATATTAGTGGGTGTCAATTCCCACTAGGGTTTTTACCTATTTGGGTTTCCCCGTAATCAGATTGGTGTCATGTATTGATTTCATATTTCATGTTTATGTTTCATGTTTATTTTAGTACTTAAAAATTTATGTTCAGCATAAAGATTAAACTGAAAAGTTAAAATATAGTGAACACTAATTAACCCCCCCCTCTCAGTGTTCCCATTCCTAACAAAAACATACAACGAAATAAATTTGTATAGATAAAATGGAATACCTTCAATCATTTAATTCAAAAGAAATTGATTTTACATTATTTAGACAAATTGAAATAAACATACACTTTTCACATAGTGTATTATGAATTGAAGCTTTATCTACAAAACTTTCTAATTTTCAAACTATTACCCAAAATTTTCCATGTCTTCAAATTTGTATGAAATTGCTTTAATTTGGAAAATAGGTCTTTTTTCTTCGTAGGGTTTGAAAATTTATTTTGGCCTATGCCTAACACAACTTACCCATGGTCTATATTCATGTTACTTTTTCCCGTGGCACTTAAGTCTCCTTTGAAGCACATGGTTTTTATTTCATTTAGTTCACCAAGTCTCATAATGTCTAAAGTGCTAAGTTTATTAATCCAAAGATTGGGTGATGGAGAAGCTTTCAATGGTTCTCATGTGATCTCTAGGTTCCCGACAAAAATATAAATGTTGGCCAAAATGGTTTACCTAAGTGTTTGTTCCATAAAAAACACATATGTCAATTCTAGCTTGCTCGGCCTTGGATATCTCCGACACTTGGCATTCACTATTCTTTATACTCTGGTGCTCGACATTGTCTTCTTTACACAACTTGACAAAAGCTAACTTGGCTAATACAAAAGTATGTGGTGACCACTATTTTACTCAGTAGTGACTACTGCATGGTAAATGTACATAATACATGACTCGGCCTATATATGATGACTCAATCGCAGTGATGACCGACCAACATTGCCTAGAAAATGACTAAGTGTAAGACACAAATAGATAAAAAAATATTAGGGATCAACAATCTCCTCCTTTGACATTAGTGGTAAAAACACTTTGTCATGACATTTACATTACATTTGCAAGAGTACTTATTACTGAGATAAGTATATACAGAATACTCCCCCTAAAACTTAACTCATTCTTATAAAACTAAAATATTTACATTTGTACATATAAGAATTCCTTACTTAACATACACTCAAATACATATACACATTTAAAAAATGTAGTATGTCATACCATTCATATCTTCTTTCTTTAGTCTGATTCTGCTCTCAGAATATGTGTTCCCTCTTTGTGACTTAACATGTCATGTCACTCTACTATTTCCCCTTGTTTTAGTCACTTGAAGTTCTTGGGGTATAGGGAGCTTGAAATTTTTTTCCAGAAATGGTTTATGAAGCTGCATGACCATGTGCAATGCATTGTCCCAACTGGATGTTGCAATTTTCAAAACCTCAAGTTTTACCTCTAGCTTGGGAGCTAGGTCAACTGGGCTCTCAGCAATAGAAAGATGGGAATCTTTCTATACTAATTCCTTTGCCATAACTAACTCTCTTTGTATGGACCCCATATGAGGTTTCAACATTGTTTGACTAGAGAGTAAGTGAGCCCTTATCTTACCATCATTATGCAACAACTTGTCTAACCTCCCTTGATTATGTAGAAGCCTGGTGTAATGTATAGAGCTGGAACTAGCATCCAAACACAATGAGTGGCTAGTAGACTAGATGTCTAGTTTTAGCTTATCTACCAGCTCCTAGTTATCCTTGGTGAATACTTCTACATCACACAATTTCTTGTACAAAGATTGTGCATTTAGTACAACTCCTTTTGAACTAGATATTAGGGTAGAAAGTTCTACATGCTTCAGTGCTATATCGATAGAGACCTTATTAAGTACATTGGTCTCGAATTTTCTTTTTGACTACTAAAAAAACTTATCATTCACCTCGCTGTCATCATTAGTCACTTTCTTGACAGTATGGAGAAGTTGTTATAGTATAGGGTCAGAGTCATTAACATCAATCATTTCAAAAGCATCAATGAATATACCTTTTATTTCATGAAGTACTTGGTTTTGCTGATGTTCCCTTCTCATTTCTTCATGTTTTATCTTCTTCTATAGTAGATCTTATAGAATTTACATTTGTTCATAGGACAAGTTATTTGTGTCCCATTTAGGAATCACAATAATTTCCTCGAGTGTCACATGTGGGGTAGGAGATTTTACCTTCTTTTTCTATGACTTTTTCTTAGGTGTTGTTCCACTCGGCATTGGTACAAGACCTTTTATTTCCTCTTTCTCCTTAGGCTCTTGAGTTTCTATTTTTTTTTTGTCTCCTTCTCTTCTGGTTTCTTTTACTCCTCATGAGGATTTACTATTACCAATGCAAATTGTTTTGTTTTCCCTTTATTTAACTCCTTGGCAGATGTAGACTGAGGTGTAGTTACCAACTTTTCTTGTTCCTTGGTAGTATTGTGACTAGCTAGGATATCAACTGTAACTTTGTGTGGACTGGAAGAGGTAACATTATCAGTTGATGCATCCTCAATCTATAGATAATATATCACTTGTAACAACACAAGATTACTTCTCATAAAAGATGTATCTTTTGTTGCCTCAGCTTTAATTTCTTCCTCGGTCAATACATGAGTTTTCACTGGGGTATCCTCAGTGATATCAAAAATGGTTATTTTAGTTATCTTCTCACATTTCTTGATCTTAGGAGCTTCTTTGTCTTGAATGTGAGGTTCACCAACATCCTCATTATTATCTAGCTCAACTCCCTTAGATGTGCTAGCTTCTTGTTGGTTTCTTTTATCAATTAATAGACCAAAAATTGATCTTCCATACCTTGAGACTTTGTTGAAAAACATCTTCAAACTTGTGTTCAAGGATAGAGTATGACCTGATCTTGGGAATGAATCTATGCCTGTATTGCTCCATGAATTGTTGAATGTTAGCAGGGGGTAGATTTGGTGTGACTTGGGCTAGTGTACTTTCCCTCATTTGCTTCTCAATCAAAAGAGAATATTCCTATTTTTGTGCCATCCTCTAGTATAAATTATTAGGAATAAAATTTTCCATTTTAAGTGGTAGCATTTTGAATGTATAGAGCATTGCTTGGCCAAATAATACTATCAGAAACCTAGAGCAATGGACTGCCTATTTCAGGATTGGACACCCCAAATGATTGCTAAATGCATTATTTGGTCTCGTTTAATTATCGACTAGGGACATAAACTTGGAATGGTATTTGCAAAGTATATGCTTCAAACCTCCTCTTTCTAAGTCTATCTAAGGAATTCAAATGCTTATGCTTTAGGAGAACTATACTAAAACTGGTAAGAAAATGTATTCTAATCAAAGCAAGAAATCACAGTTAGGAACTACTCGAACTGACTATGCTGTAGGAACAGGCTACTAATTCTGATATTAGTAGTTGCAGGAACAATAGAGTTCTAATACATATAAATAAATAGGAAATGAACCCTACACAAACAAAACAATTCACTCATCAAGTGGACCCCCTTGAATGAGTGAATGAGAAGTACAATCAAGATGAAAGATGCAAACCTGAACTGAACATTCTATTCATCCATAAAATGATTACACTTGATTGAAATGGTATGCAAGAGTTCTATTAAAAACTAGTTTGTTCGACTAACTCCAAAAGAGTCACAACAGATGATTATTTAAAATGAAGCTACAACTATCTCCTAAATCTACGATCACTTCATAAATGAGGATCGGTTACAACTCATAAAGTTTCACAATAGAAATATTATTGACCATGAACAATCCCAGAATATAGCACACACTAAATCTACGCATTGCATGCAACAAAAAGTATTGACTTGCTTGCGAAGATTATGCAATCTACGGTTGTCTCTGATGACTCCCGCGCTAGTATGTTGGTCCTTGAATATCCATGGTCACCTTTTGAAAAAAAATGAATGCGCACATATCCAACCATATACATATATATCCACATCATCAATATTAGGAAAAGGTGTAAGTCTTAATTATCACTCTTGCAAATCCTATGGCTATAGGAGGTAACTACCCAAAACATAGCTTAGGAGAGAAAACATCCATTAACATGTATAGCTATTATATTCACCATTCCTATCCATGAATTTAAGTAGATATTATGTCTTTAGAAGTATCCACATTTCCATCTTATGTTCACATACACATATATGACATATACATAGAAACCATAAGTTCATATGCTTAAAACCATAAATTCATGTCTATGTGCAATCAACTTGTTCTAGAAAGAGGATAAAAACTAGTGAGAAAGATGGCTATTTTAGAAGCCCATCATTCCCCCCAACTAAACTATTGTTGGTCCCCAGCATTCATGAAGTTCCCAATCCTGGCACGGACCTTCAAATCACTAGTTGTTCTCTGCCCAGACTCATCATGAACATAATCAAAGTATCCATGAGTCTCTTTGAGTTTTTCCCAATGCTAGACTTCAGAGGCCATGTCATAATCTATTGCACTATTGTTCATCACCAACAATGCCTATAGGAAGAGTGGAGGTTGAAACCTTAATGGAAACCAATAGTTAAGGAGTGTCCTTCCCAACATAATGTACCATGGAGCTCTTCTTGTGGCAACGGTTAGATACTATGGTGAGTGAGGTTCCATTTTCTTCAAATCATGTGACATCCTTATCCATCTCTTCCTGGAGGCACTAATATCTATGACAACATCTCGTGAGGAATGTTGGTCCCAGTCTGCAAAAGCTTGTCCTCACACTGGATAGATCTTATTGGCTCCACTAGTGTTTTTTGTGATAGAAAGCCAGTAAAATATGTCTGCCTAGAGTGCTAAACTTCAGGCCTCACCATCAAAGGAGATGACATTTCTTTGTCTTTGTATGGTGTAGCCTAGTGTTCTCTACTCATCTCATTCTGCATCCATGACATAACTACTCTCAACTATACATCCCCTACATAGAGGAGTGAATTCCACTTTGTGTAATCAGGAACTACTAGGTTATGTAAGTACAATTCACATAATAGGTTTTTTATATTCATTGGGGAAAACTAAAAGGTATAGTAAAATTCATGGGGATTTGATATGGAAGGATTGAGGCCTTCTACAATCCTTGTTAATTTGAAATTAACAAGTTTCTCTTTAAGGAATATTGCATACATCGGTGATGGTGATCTACATTCCTTCAGTTCTGGAATTAACCCTATAATCTGATCAACCCTCCATTTCAATATCTCAATCTCATTTGATTTCTTCTCCAACTAATAATTCTTCTCAGTAATGACTCATTTCAATTTTTCCTTTTCTAAATTCCATTGTGTCTTTTCCCATAACAACTGCATATAAATTTATCACTGCAACAAGGGGTGTAGACAAATCTGGTGGGGGTAAAGGTTCCTGATTGAGTATGTCCACCCTTCTAGATGGAAAGTGAGGAGTTTTAATTGTTTTCTTTGGTGCAGAGGACTTCCCCTTCCACAAAACAATTGTCTTTATTACATTGGTTTCCTCACTAACATCAGTTGCCACCTTAGCCAGCATTTCTAACCTATCGTGATTGCTTTGCTGGGGTACTTCTTCAATAATTTTAGTTGCAAAGTTGAGAATTTCTTATGAATTCATACTAATGTCTGGCTCTGCAGAATTATCTTCAAATTCCTCCGTGCTCTTAGAGTCCTTGTCACTATCAATCAATATGTAATTAACTCCAGGATTAACCTCTATTTCTGGACTCTTCTCTCTTAATGTAGTGTCACTGGCTGTAGGTTGATGAAATAATTCCTCAGAAGAGGAATTTTCCAAAGACTCATTTTCTATAGATTCAAAAGACTCAATGTTAATAATTGGAATAGAAGCTTCAACATCTTTCTCAGAAAGCCTTCTACTTCTCCTCATAGGGGGTATGGATGAGCTCGGAGGACTCTTTCATTTCTTTCTCTTAGTGACTACCTCCTCTACCACTTCTTCAGGAGGGTTCTCATAATTCTTTTCAGGAGGGTTCTCAAAATTCTCTTCTCTAGGGGAATGTAGGGTTTCTTCCACATTATCAGTATTATCACTAGGCTGACGATCTAATATTTCCTCTTCTGGCTCTATTGTTTTACCCTTATCCTTCCTAGATGTAGACTTGGTCCTTACGAATGGCAAAGATTGAAGAATATTGGGAGCTTCCGTACTTTTTTTTTTCTTCCTCTGAGAAGTAGAGGCTCCAGCACTGAAAATTCTTTTTCTAGGTGACCTAGAAATGAAAGGAGAGGCTTCAAGATCATTCACAATTCTTTAAACAATTTTACGAACCCCAGAAGATGTTTGCTCTCTCCAACCAACACCATGACCCCTAGGGCTGACTACACTAGGTTCAACCTCATTCATTTGCAAAAAATTCCTCCCATGTCCCAACCTTTTTTCTATTCAACTCCCTTTCTACAATTAGTTTTATTAAGCAATGATGTGAAATAGACTGGTTACTTCCTGACTAGACTAATAAAGCTTGTTTTTTCACAGTGTTAAATAGGAAGCTGGGAATATTTATCGGTCTGTTGTCATGCTGAAGATGACTCAAAATTTTGAAATGCAAATCATGCAAGTACTTGTAGAGTCCCTCATAGGTGAAGTACTGAATAAAAATGCAGCTGGCTGGATGAAATCCAGAGGCAAAGATAATTGCCAAGTTCCTTACTTCTTTTTGACATCTAACTGAGGATCACCATGCAAAGTGAACTGTGCTCTTATTGAACGTAGGTCAAAATCTTTCACCCATTGTTCAGATTCTTGAGGTAAACCAGTCACTTCAGCTACTACATCTTTTGTGAACTCAATCTTAAAGCCTTTGACTTTTGCAAACCCCTCCTTCAAGGTAGACAAAAATTGCAAAGCAACTTCCTCATTAAACCCTTTAAGGCTTAAACAATAATCTAGCCATCCTCTCCTCCTAAACATTTCACAAGTGGACACATCATTTAACAAAACCCTATGGTCCATTGGTTGATGCCTTTGAAGGTCACCTCCCATTACTACTCTCAAACAAATTTTGAATTTGTAGAACTACAATTCTCGTAGAGTTAGATAATAGCAAGTCATAGACCTCAATGCATTATAGAACAAAATGTTGCAGAAGAAAATACGGCATACAAACTGCAAATTGATTTCTTAAAATTAAAGATTTTTTGCATGAAATCTAATGATATGAGTTTTGCATAACATCTCATAAAAGCTCAAGCATGCCAAGGCTTCCACCCTAAACATGTCACAACATATCATTAGAAATCAAGATCAATTTTTAATATCTTTAATTCACTTTAAATGTGATGATGCAATCACAAAAGGATAGGTCATCAAGTCATGTTGTAGACATAATTCAAAGAGATGATCTTTAATTTTACATGCTAATTTGAGATTTTAGAAATAGAATAATTCCCCCCCCCAACTAAGTAATGGCATGGGTCCCACCAAGCCAGGTTAAGCAAGAGTGAAAAATTAAAATGACACAAAACCCTAAAAATTAATGAATAAATATAATATATGTATGAGTATATGTGGCACAAACCTGGAAGCGCTGCAAGAAGAGTTGTTCAAAAAACTGCACCTGCATATGAAGTGATCGGATGGGGTGGATGGGTGGAAAAAGAGACAAGGTGAGATGAAAAATTATTATGGAGAAAGTATTCCATGAAATGTGGAATATTTATTATGGTGTTCTTGAGTGGAATCAAGAATTGGCAGAATCCTGGGTGGAAGACCCAGATTCTTCAGCTATAGGATTGCTTGCTTTAGCTGTGCTCTAGAACTGCTTTAGGAACTCATCACGGCTAATAGGTTTGTGGTAAAGTTTCAGATGATGCCCATTGACAAGTAGCTTAAATTGAACAAGATCAATGGTTGAAAGTTGTACTGCTCCATTTTCAAATACTGATATGATCTCATAAGGCCCAAGCCATCTGGTGTTAAATTTTAGGGGTGTGTGTTGGTATCTGGAATCATATAATAGTACCCAATCTATGATCAAATATTTTTTATTACGAATGAAGTTATCATGCCATTTTTTCTTTGCTGCTGTATCATCTTAGTATTTTGGAGGGAAGACTTCCTATATTCATCCAATCCATTTAATTGAAGTAACTGTTGTCATATTTTTGCACATTTTGGAAGCCTAATTACTAGATGAGCTATTGTACCCTAGTTTGTGTTATTAGTGGTCTTGTTTAATATTTTTGTTCATTTCATTGAAAAATACATGAAAATGAAAAAGGAAATGAATTGCATCTACATCTACACATACATCTATCTGTGGCATCTATACTGTTCAAAGAAGCAAGAAACTGAAAGGAAAAGCATCTATCTATGCTCACACAGGCTATGAGCATAGCCTTTACCAGAATTGAATGGATGAGTGCAAATATACATAAAATTTTTAATATTGGGGTACCAGACATTGCTTGGTATTGTAGTCTGAAGCCTGGTCCAGTCCAGAAGCTCCTGAGATCTAGAACCTGCAAGAAGTGAAGAGAGGAGATGGGTTAGATCCAATGGATCTATGCAATGGCTGGCATCACAATATCATTAAATGCATACATACACTCAACCATGCACCTCTAACAAGGGCTGTGCTCAGGGAATTTGCATGAGAACCATCCAAAGAAAAAAAGGAGGCACCATGTTTTCACTGACGTGTTTGTTTCATGTGCAGATATAGGAGAAGCTGATCCAATAATGAATTCCATGAATGATCTGGGCCCTTGATGTGGATCATGATAAGGAAACCTCATGATCTCCATCATGACCACATCAAGGGCCAAGGAACACCTAGTATGTACACATGAAGAGCATCTAGATGATTCAACATCAATAGGGATCAATCAAATGGCATGGCATGATAAGAAAATACTGGTATGAGGATGTAACAAAACCTATGTGTTATAACATGAGCATGATATTTTAATAAGCCAGTAGGGGCACTAGGGAATAACAATCAGTCAAGCTATGATTAATGAACAATAGAAATCTACATAGCATCAAAGGAAAACACAGCTTATAAATAGGACACACCATAGCATAGAGGTTTTCCTAATTTTCATTAGTATTCCAACAAGGCATTTCAGGTGTGTGACATAACATGAGGCAATGGCAACACAATGTTAACACTATTGTTCCATAAACATGTAAAGTATACAACACATCATGGAGACATCAATTCAAGGTGGAGTACATGATAGCATGATGTTACACTAAAAATAGAGCTAATAAGTATCAACAATTGCTCAATCAGTCACAAGTGATGCAACAACAAATGTAATGATGTTTAGCAGCACCATGATAAAATAGTGCAATGGCAGGACATGATGACTAGCAACAATACAAGTCATGAAAACTTTGGGTCCATTCACAATTCTTCAATAACACAAGTGAACCCCCAAAATATTAACAATGCTATGACAGTGAATGAGAAAAGCATAACAACAGGAATCAACATCATAGGTGCCCATGAGCTAGCATTGAACCATGAAAAATAGTGATGCCATGTACCTACACCATGCCCTAACATATAGTTCATCAGGATTTTGTTAATCTGAAGATCTAAATGTTCAAATACAAAGATACAACAGGCCATGCCATTCATCAGGCTAAGCAACACCACTTATGTTCTCAGGCTATGCATAAGGAGGTAACAGTGCCCTAGTCCAGCAAGTTCATGAGCTTTATGATATCAAGGAGCCTAAACATCAAATGCAAAATGGCAATGAACATATGCCATCACAATGCAATGAACAGTAAATAAAAACAAGTATTGAATCTTGAGCATTTCAAAATGCTAACAGTATGCTGTCGAACCATGCCCAAAAGTAATAACAGTAATGTCACATATACAGCCTGAGCCTCTACAATTGAGGTCATTCAAGTTCCAAGAATGGCTCCCAACATTCCAAATAGTGTTGATGCCCTAGCATTCACAGTTAGCCAGTGCCGAGACAAGTCTCAAATATGATAATACAACAATAGTGCCTTATTTATATGAAAACCACATATATAAATGCAGAAGGAAGAGCACAAAATAAAAACCATGCCCTAGCATATAATGAGCTATGCCTTCAATGTGATAAGAAACATAAGGAGGCACGGTCGTGAACAGAAGGTTCACGGGCTACAACAAATACATGCACAATGTGGGCCCTCAAATACAATGGCAGATCCAATATTTGATGCCCTAGCTCATGAAGCACCATAAGGAGAGGCTATTAAATCAATATGCTAGTAAAACATGCAAGACAATAGTGAAACATGTGCCCTAGTCTACAATGTAGAGATCAAAGCCCCAGCTCACGGGCTATAAAAAAGAGAAATGCCCAAATTCAAGCATTAAGACAACAGATGTAACTGTCAACATAATGCCATCATTTTCAAAGGATAAACACTTCACAGTGCCCCTAATTATTTTGATATAGAGTGCATATGGAGACAACAAATATAAATAAATCTATGAATACAAACCATACCCTAGCTTGTGGCTCATCGAGCATCTGGTGCTCCAAGGTGTAACATACCAAAAGACATCAATAATAGTGAGTATGCCAGGTTTATATGGAAAGTGAAATACACAAATGAAAAGAGGCATAGTTCCATGGGATGATAGTGAATAGCATCACAATTGGCATCTAGAACATATGCCCCGAACATGAGCAGGTCATATAGAAAAAAAACATACATAGTGAACATGAAATAGACATGTTGCCCGAGAGTGCAATAACATCAATAAACTATTATGAAGGAATATAGAGATGTCATTTGAAATGCAGAAACAATTTTCCACTATTCATACATGCCCACAAAACCTACAGAGGCCGAGATGCATCACAAATGAACAGAGGCATTCAAACATGGAACATAGTACATAGAACAACATTAAGAAATTACAATGCAGAGAATGTAAGGAAACAACGTGATATCGGTTACCATGGCAACAATGCCCTCAAACATGAAATGAGAGGATTGTTCAGAGTAATGCCTACCTCGAGAAGATGTTGCCAGGGTCAGGTTGTTGTTTCTAAATCAGAAAGGGAAGTTGTCATTCAAACTACAATGACATTGGAAGGTTGCCAGGTGCCAAGCTTTACGGCTTTGATGTCGTGGGCTCTTCATCTTCTTGCTATGTTTGGACAACATTTTTATTTTCTTCCTCCTCTTTTTGGGTTGAGTGTTATGCCAATATCTCTAGACTTAGGTTATGTATGGTTTAATTGATTATGTGAATATCCTCCTATTTTGGGTAGTTGATATTTCATCTTTTGTATGTAGCCTATAGTTTTTCCGAGGGTTTGAAGATTTTTGTTATTTTAATGCTATTATTTTTAAGGATGTGCTTCCCTTTTGGTTGAGGCTTTCCTTTAAAAATATAATTGTATCTATTAGAGGTCTTAGTGGATAGTTTTAAATGTTAAGTCATGGCCCATCTTTTATTGTAAGATAATCGACAAGTGGTATTTCTATAAACCATTGTCAAATTATTAATTAATGGCATGACTTAGTGGGTGTAATGGTCATTTTTTACTGTTCATTTTTAGGCCCCCACTTTCCTCACCCCTAGGAATCCAGGAATTCGACATTCAGACCATGATGCCGCCTCATGGATCCATATTTTTACTTTCCTATTCTTAGGAGGTAGTGGAGTTGAATGCAGATTCTTAGATTTTGTTTTTATACCTCTCACTTTTGGTGATTGAGATTAGCTCTTCACTTTTTCTCTCTGATATGAGTGTTGTAGCTCTGAGAGACACAATTGTACCTATTTCTTTTTAGCAATAAAAATTGATCCTTCTTGTCCTCCTATAATATTGGGGTTGCTGTTGAAGCCATATGTGAGATTATTGTGATGTTTCTATATCCTTAATCTACATTTTGGATTGAAGTGGGTATTCAGGGGATTTGTCTTAATTTAGTGGTGTGGTTTGTGTATAATCAAGAATATCAGATTTGTGAAGTTTTCTTCCTTTTTTGGATTCTAGCTACCTTATTTCATCAGGGATTGAGAAAGTAGGATTGAGTTGTGAATTAGATTTGAGTTGCTAATGAAGTGAACTTATTTCTCAATTGTGGTTTCTCTTCAATTTTGGTGGATCACCTTTATTTCATTTCAAGTTCCAGTTGTTTATTTTCTAGCATTTTCTATCCCTTTTCCTTCCAAGTTTAGACAAGTTTCAAGTGATCCATAGGGAAGCCGACCCTTAATCCAAAGGTCTATTCTCAGATAGGTTACCCAAAGCCTAAGAATAGTCCCATGTTTCATAGGATTGCTAGGTTCAATACTTAGTAAAATAGGGTGCAATCCTTAGTGACAATAGTTTTTGGCATGCCCGGTGGGACAGAGACTTAGTGAGTCTGACTTCCTAGAAATTTTATTGCAATTTATTGTTTGGTATGAGTAGTGATAGTATTTTGAAGTCATACCTGGTGACTCTAATGGTTCTTTATGCATATTAGTCTCTAAGCTTATGAGTGGGATTCCAACTAGGCAGAGTAAGGATCCTTTTGTGTATACAAAACTGCCACCTATTAAAAAGAGGCCTAAAGCAACCCAAGCTTGTGCATCAAGAACCCCTAAGTCTACCCCTAAACCTACTCATAATCCTACAAGTGTTTCACCAATCTAGTCAATACACATGTTGTTACCTGTGCAAGCAGCACTAACAATTCAAGTACCAGTAACCCAAGCACCGGGTACTCAAGTTCTAGTATTTCAAGCTCCCTTAAACCCTTCAATGGCTCAACCTAGATAGCACCCTTTTGTGGCTTTTAATCAAGGAAGTCCTTTAAATTTGCAATAGCCTGACGACATACCTATATCAGCCCTTAAGAGTTTTCCCTTTTTCATGGGGGAGGATCAGATCTCGACCATTGAACACGTAAGAGATGTAGCATCCCTTTGCACCCTTCATAATATAACTAAGGATAATGTGGCTGTGAGGTTGTTGGGAGCTTCCCTCAAAGGCAAAGCACTGCAATGGTTTAGAGGCTTAGTAGTTGGTTCTATAGCTAACTGGGATGGTTTGGGTCAAGCCTTAACCAATCAATTTGAGGATAAATCATATCACCTCTCATTAGTTGAGCATTTGACTACTATCAAAAGAGCACCTCAAGAATACATGATGGATTTTAACTTTAGATTTCAATGAACATGGCATAGAATACCAGCTATAGTTAGACCATCAAGACAACATACTTTCTTGTATTATCTAAGAGCCCTTAACAGTGATATCTCTCTCATGATCCAGTGAATGGGTGGAAATAATCTTCGAGCAGCATATGATCTTGACATAAGAGCTGAAAATAGTGTAATCCAAGCTAGGAAGATATCCCCAAGGCCTCCAATGCCTATTTTTCTAGAGCTTAATCCTATCCCTAAAGCAATTCCATCCCTAGCATCTATTGGGAGTTCCCTTTGATCTTCAACTTGTAGATTTATACTTTGATGGATAACCTTAATATAACTTTGACTCTATCACCACTCCAAAGTCTACAAGGAAGAGGGCCAATTAACAAGGATCAACAATGAGATCCTCCTATACTTTGAACCTTAATGCTTAGGTAGGTGTACCCTTGAGTCACTTCTTCAAAGGAATCACAAAATATTATACAACTATACCCTTTACTAACTGATTGAAATATTTTATCATTTAAATGTGTGTGTGTGATTGATGATGAACAACCTCTAGAGAATGGACCGGTGCCTTAACCAAGGGCAAAGAATCACCTAATAACATATATCAACTAAACCCTACCTTAAACACAATTGAATTTAGGATAAGTACTTTGCCTATTATCCCTCTCACTCACATATCAGGACATCAAATCCTTATCTAGTCATGAACTCACTGAAACTACCTCAAAGACTTTAATCCTAACTTTGTTAGGAACTTAAAGATAATTTCAAAATAATCTTTGTTTACCATATGCTAACACACTTTGTGAAATTAAAATATATGAGCTCAAGAAAAAAACAAGAAGACATACACAAATATGAAAATGGAATCCAAATGTATTCTCATTAAAATTTGCAAAATCAATACATTATCAAACAACAAAATGCTAAAGAAACAGACCCAAAATCCAAGCTCTCCTTGCTTAGTATTATACCATCAACAACCAGGGACCAAAAAGAAAGTTTTGGAACCCTCACTTAGTCAAAAATGCTACAATATATATACCCCCTAGTCATCTTGGAAACCCAAAATAGGTTGCAACAAGCTACAGATGACTAGGGTTAGGGTTTCACCCACTGAACCAACTGAAATAGTCAAAAATTTATTACAGGGGATGAAAACCAGTCGAGCATGCCTGAGAAAGATTTGCACTTATGATAGATCTCTGAGAAAGTACTGCAAATCATGGAATTCTATGTCAATTATTACTTTTAGCCATCTACAACATGCCTTGAGCAACAAAACCATACTTCTCCTGGTACAAAAACATCATGCCACTGACCACAGAGACCCTCGGATCAGTCGGCAATAACTAGCGCCACCAAACTAATCAAAATCAGCTCAAAAAACCATAAATTTTGGTACTTCATGTCACTAGAAACCCTTTGCAAATTTTAATTTGAATTTCAACGGTCAGTTTCAAAGTGCCTACAGCAAATGACGGTCAATATTTAAATCTTGGTCAACTTTAAGTCATGACCGTCTGATTCTCATGTTTCACGAAATTTATGATTTAACCTTTTAATATGAGCTCAATCACATTTAGCGAACTGGCAACTGAAGGGAATCAA
Source organism: Chamaecyparis obtusa (assembly GCA_027943335.1). Classification (NCBI taxonomy): domain Eukaryota; kingdom Viridiplantae; phylum Streptophyta; class Pinopsida; order Cupressales; family Cupressaceae; genus Chamaecyparis; species Chamaecyparis obtusa. The sequence continues at coordinate 82,987 of BSBK01009805.1, forward strand.
CCATTCATGGAATACTTTATACTACCACCAGATAGTTTAGCGATTATGTGAATGCTTGTTCGCTGAACCACTAAAAACTTTAGAGAACTACCATCTTTCTTTGTGAACAAGTGAACCTATTGAAAATTTGTCGAGCCACTAAACACTTTATCAGAACCGCTAAGACCTTAGACCAAAACTTGGGCCCGCCTTTAATAAAATCAACAGCTATCTTAAGTTCACATGGAGCATAAAGATTCTATCTGAAATTAAGATAACCATTAGATTAACCCTTTACCTCCGCTCTACAGATCCTCTGATAGGATATGAAATCAATGGTCATCTTATAATCTCATGTGTCAGAACAAACCCCTCAGATTACATGCCGACTGTCTATGCTCTGCAAGTGTCAGAACCCACTGGACCTCAAAAAACCTAGCCCCACTAACAACATGTCCAGTCACACAACATGGACCAATCAGATAATGGAAAATCAGGACAACTGGCATGTGGACCCACTGCACTTTATCTACTTTGAAGAAAGTAGAATTGATGGATGTCACATGATCTTAAGGCTCTGACACATCCCATAAGATCATGCGCCCATTGTTGATTTTATAACAATGTCAGAAGCCCCTAACAAAATCAGAAACTAGGTCCCACTGACAACTGCCACCATATTATATCATGGACCAATCGTAGAATGCCAACTATGCCTATGTGTCACCTTGGACCCATAGTTTGAAGCACTATGTCACAAAGAGAATCAATGATCATCATAAGATCACAAGCCTTTGACAAAACCCTCATGAACTTACAACAACTATAGGATTGAAAAGCTGTCAGAAAGACGAGGCCTAGGAAACATTAAGCCAAAAAAATAGGAAATATTAAGGCACTGACTTAGGAAAAATATTTTTTTGAGACTTAGGGAAATAAAACAAAAGGGTCCGACATAAAACCCTAGTCACATGATTGCATAACATGAAAAAGGTTCACACGATCATGCGACAAAGAGGTTAAAAATTTAGCACATGCATTTTAGAGACTTAAGTGGCTTGAATAAAGTAACACAAAATTAGAACAAGGCCAAGGCATAAAATAAGGCTTTTTGAACACAACGGCTACATTTTCAAAATTTGAACTAAGGGTTAATGCTAGAGACCTAAAAAAAACTACAGAGACCAGAAGAAAAGGGCTAGAGCCATGAAATTTTTTGCATGTGCTAACAACATCTATTCCACCTCTCCTAGGTCCTCCTCAATGAGTTCTTAGCCCAATTATGAATCAATCCCAAGAGCTGACTGAGATTAAAAAGGCCTTGCTAAATGTTAATAATGAGTTTGTTAGTCTAAAGAAATAGGATTCCCAACCTTACCGACAGCCTTACCAGCAGCCTTATCAATAGCCTTATCAGTAGCCCTATCAAAATCATTATCAACAAAATAGGCCCCAATACCAACAAGGCCAGCAAGGTCAAGCAAGAAATTATAACCAAAAAGCCAGCTAGCCTTATAATCCTAACATTCCTAGTGCTTCTAGGGAGCTGGTTCTTGTAGCTCAGAATAATATAGCACAAGAATATCAATGGGGCTGCCCATGCAATCAGCAACATATCCAAGGCGTGTGTCCTAATGGCTATGCTTAGGCCCTCATCATGTAGAACAATGTGATGATGTCGTAGGAGATAGTTCAAGAGCTAGAGGTTCAGCAAGATTTTATTGTTACTACAAATGAGTTGTAGACTCATGAGGTGGCATTGGTGAATTTTCAGAAAGAAGACTTTTGCGGGGTGAATTTCTCACCAAGTGATAACCCAAACTAGATCCTAGTTGCAGCCAACACAAGATCTAAGAAGAAGGCTTTGGAGGTTGAACAAGTGGCCCCTACCAGTCAGCAAGCTACTATTGTGAATCCACAACCTAAAATAGTTCAAGCTCCATCTTTAAACCAGTCAAAAGAGATCAAGGAACTAGCTAGGGCAGCTACATAGTTGGTGCCTACACAAACAAAGACTATTGTGCCAAGAGGAAAGCCCAAAGCAAGTTTGGGATCCTTTAATGTTATAGAACAAATGAAGAAGACCTCCATTAGTGTACCTTTGATGGACACCCTGGTGATCCCTGGTCAAAAAGAGTTAATACTTAGCGACTTGGCTAAGATTTCACCAAGTCAAGAGGCTATTTTGGAATAGCCTAATGTCCTAGTAGCTGAAACACCCCAAGTGGAGTAGCACAAAGGAGAAACCAGCTCATAGCCCATTATTGCCCCACAAGTTAAGCCTCCCCCTTTCTATGTAACTCTTATTATTGGAGACTATCTAGTTCATAACTATATGATAGACTCAGGAGCAAGTAGTTATGTGATTTCTAAATAGCTAGCAAACCTACTAGGATTATCTTATGATCCAATAGATAGGCCTCTTGTTCAGTTGGATGGGTCATGAGTTAGAACTTTGGGAGTTATAAAAGACTCGAGCCTCACTCTGCATTAATGCCCCAATTTCTCCATTCCCCAATATGTCTATGTCATAGATTTTCCCCCTCATTTTTCTATTTATCTAAGTAGAGAGTTCACTGCTAGGTTGGGGGGATATCTTTTAGCTGATTGGTCCCATCTATATTTCATAACTAGATATGGACCCAGGGTTAGAATTAAGTTTGAAGCTTTTGCAAAGACCCATGCTAAGCCATATACCCGAAGCCCTATAAATGCCAATCTGATGTATCATGAACAAGATCCAAGTGATTCTGAATATGAGACTAGTGCTGGAAAGATCTCTGATATTGCCTTAGATGAGTGGGATGAAAGAGATTTATAGGAAGATGATCCTTTTAGAAACATGGAGGTTTATGGTATTGGAATGTTTATCATTCATGAAGAGGGTGTTGTGATACCAGATCTAATGAAAAAGGAAGAAAATCCTTCTGCTGGTCAGAATGATGATTTGTGGCAGCTATTCTTTGATGGTGCTAGAAGTAAGGTTGGTTCAGGAGGAGGAGCTATCCTAATTTCTCTAGAAGGACAAAGGTATTACTCTGCAGCTCATTTTTCTTTCAGCTATACTAACAACATAGTAGAGTATGAGGCATTGATTCATGGTTTAGAATGGGCTAGAAAAAGACGAATCAAATTCCTAGAAGTTATAGGTGATAGTGAGTTAGTGGTCAATCAAATTTGTTGCACTAACCTCACAAAGAATGATACACTTGAGATGTATAAGCACAGGGTTTGGGATTTAATACAAGATTTTTTTGCTTTTAATCTGGTTGTTGTTCCAAGAAATTAGAACAAATAGGTAGAGAAGTTAGCTACCATGGGGGTAGAATATGATATTCCAAAGGAGGTCCCAAATCCCAATTCTCAACATGTAAAGATTCCAGTAAGGCCATCCATACCAGACAATCAAGTAAGCTGGAAAGTTTTTGAAAATGATGAGCAGATTTTCAACTTTCTGATATAAGAAGCTGAGTTCTCCAGAGTGAACCAGTGAAAACATGCTTATCAGTATGATGACCAGATGTTATAGTTGAAGAGTAATAAATTGCCTAAAGGACTGGTCACACTTGAGTCTATATTTAATTCTGATGATCAACTTAGGGGAGACAAGGCTAGTATGATAGTTAAAGAAGAACACTACCAGCCTATGGAGGTCTCAAGGACAAATTCCTTAAGCTTGGAAAGGTATGCACACCACTAGAATAGAAAGCCTTTATTTCATTATGTCAAGAATATAGTGATGTCTTTGCATGGGAATACTATGATTTGAAAGGATTTGATCCTCACTTAGCTCGACACACCATTGAGCTAGAACCCCATGCCAAACTAGTAAGGCAGAAGTAGAGTCCCATCAATCCTAAGCTAGAGGTCCTGATGAAAATAGAATTGAGGAAGATGATTGAGGCCAATATTATTTTTCCCATTAAGCAAACCTCTTGGGTCTCTAATCTAGTACTAGTTAGGAAGAAGAATGGTGAAATCTAGTTATGTGTGGATTTCAGAGACCTTAACAGAGCCTCACTCAAAGATCATCACCCACTACCATCTATGGAATAGATTTTCCAGTATGTCTCAGGGTCTGATAGGTTTTCTCTATTAGATGGTTTTTTTGGCTATAACCACATCCTGGTTAAGGAGGAAGATCAATATAAAATTGTATTCACCACTAAGTGGGGCACTATGGCATATAGGAAGATGCCTTTTAGGCTATCTAATGCTGGTGCTACATTCCAGAAAGCCATGGAGATGGCATTTGCTGGCCTGATGAACAAGTTTGTTTTGGTCTACTTACATGAAATAACTATATTTTAAAAAGACACTAAGGATCACTTGGTTCATCTAAAGCAGATCTTTGAGAGATACAAAGAGTTTGGAGTCTCGATGAATCCCAAGAAATGCATTTTTATTGTGCATGAAGGTAGACTACTGGGACACATTGTTTCCAAGAAGGGAACAACTATTGATCCTGAGAGGGTGAAGGCCATTCTGGCTCTTCCCTTGCCATCTCACAAGAAGGGATTACAGAGTTTCTTAGGAAGAATCAATTTTTTGATGAGGTTTATTTTGAATGTTGCTACACTCCTAAAGCCTATGACCCAGATGCTAAAATAATTCGACATTCCATTGGACCAATGAAGGTAAAAAGTGTTTTGAAGAAGTCAAGGAGGCAATTGCATCTGCTCCTACCCTGGTAAATCCTAACTTTTCTAAATATTTTATATTGTATGCTTTTGGAGACAAAGATAACATCTTTGCAATGTTAGTCTAGCAAAAAGTTGATAAATAGGAACAACCAGTAGCTTTCTATAGTCAAGGCCTAGATGGTTATGAGCTAAATTATTTGCCTGTAGAGAAGCATGTATTGGCAATTGTGAGAAGTCTAAAGAAATTTAGGGACTTGTTGTCCAACAACACAGTGCACCTGATGGTTGCTCACCTTTACATAAGAGATTTCCTGCTAAACAAGGATCTGAGCCACAAGAGGGCTGCTTGGCTCACCAAAGTCATGGAATATGACATTCAGATCAAGTTGACCAAGCTGGTTAGAGGGAAAGGACTATGTGAACAACTTAAGGAAAAAATAGTAGATCCAAGCCAGCAAGAAGAAGAAGTTGTTCTGATGAATCAAGATGCTAGACAGAGCACAAGCTGGACAACAGAGATGAAGTGTTACCTCTCTACTGGCTAGTGCCCTCAAGACCTCGCAAGGAGTAAAAGAAGGTACTTTAGACTCTATGCTATTCCTTTTGTTGTTATTGATGATGTTCTATATAGAAGGGATCATCCTGGTGTTCTACTGAGATGTGTTGAAACTGATCAAGTAAGTAAAGTATTAGAAGAGTTTCATGATGGAGGCTCTAGTGGACACTTTGTTGCCAGAACCACTACTCTTAAAGTGATGAGAGATGGGTACTACTGGCCTAGCCTATATAAAGATGTTTTTGATTGGGTAAGAAGATGCAGGAACTGTGCCTTGTTTGCTGGAAAGCAAAAGTTGGTAGTCCTCCCTCTTCATCCTGTCAAAGTAGAACAACCTTTCGCAAGGTGGGGACTAGAATTTTTTGGACCTATCAACCCACCATCTAGTGCTAGACACAAGTGGATACTTGCTGCCACAGACTATTTTACCAAATGGACAGAGTTCGTAGCACTGAAGGAAGCAAATGAAACCTCTGTCTTGAACTTCTATCAAGACATTGTGTCCAGATTTGGTGCTCCAAATTCTATCATTTTTTATAATGCTATGGCATTCTTGGGAACTAAAATTTATGAATGGGCACTCAAGAACAATATCTTTTTGAGTACCTCTTCTAATTATTACCCTCAAGGTAATGGTCAAGCAGAATCAACAAATAAAAATTTATTGAGAATCATCAAGAGGACTATAGAAGGAAACCAGAGAGACTAGCATAGCAAGTTGAAGTTGGCCTTGTGGGCAGATAGAATAACACCCAAGAGGTCTATAGGCAACTCACCCTACACATTGGTATATGGAAAGGAAGCTAGGATTCCCCTGTCTACTGAGTTTCCTACCCTGAGTCTAATTAAAGAGATTGATCTTATGGAGGAAGATACTATGCAAGTCAGGTTGGCTGAACTTATTGAACTTGAAGAAACAAGGAAACTAGCATTGGAGAACTTGGAGGCTCATCATGCTCAGATGAAGAAGAGTTTTGACAAGAGGGCCACACCTAAAGTCTTTAAGGAGGGGGATCTGGTCCTCAAGTGGGATGAAGAAAAACATAAGCCAGGGAGGCATACTAAGTTTGATGCCATCTAGGGTGGACCTTTTATGGTGATTGGATGCAAGGCCCATAACACTTTTCAATTGACTAGCATGGATGGAGAGGTGTTTCCCACTCCAATGAAATGGATCCACCTCAAGGCTTTTTTCTGAGGTTCTTTTCTACCCTGTACATTAGTAAGTTAAGATTTTTGGCATTCTATGTTCCCTAAGTGCCTAGCATGAGTTGTTTTTAGTAGTTGCTTTCAGTTGTTTTCAGTTGGTGTGAAGTAGCAATAATCTAGAGAAGTTATCTCTAGTAGTTAGCAGTTTTGTTGAGAAGGATTGGTTATCTAAAAGAAGCTAGGTTCAGATGTAGTTTAGTGACTTTGTGCCCAATGGATCTATCATGAAGTTGGTCAAGATGCTTAGCAGGCAAGCACTCCATAGAGGTCGCCAGAATGTTGTCATATTTTTGCACATTTTGGAAGCCTAGTTACTAGATGAGCTACTATACCCTAGTTTGTGTTATTAGAGGTCTTGTTTAATATTTGCATTCATTTCATTGAAAAATACATGAAAATGAAAAAGGAAATGAATTGCATCTACATCTACACATACATCTATCTGTGGCATCTATATTGTTCAAAGAAGCAAGAAACTAAAAGGAAAAGCATTTATCTAGGCTCACACAGGCCGTGAGCATATCCTTTACTAGAATTGAATGGATGAGTGCAAATATACATAAAATGTTTAATATTGGGGTACTAGACATTGCCTGGTATTGTAGTCTGAAGCTCGGTCTAGTCCAGAAGTTCCTGAGATCTAGAACCTCCAAGAAGTGAAGAGAGGAGATGGGTTAGATCCAATGGATCTATGCAATGGCTAGCATCACAATATCATAGAATGCATACATACACTCAACCATGCACCTCTAACAAGCATTGTGCTTAGGGCATGTCCATGAGAACCATCCAAAGAAACAAAGGAGGCACCATGTTTTCATTGATGTGTTTGTTTCATGTGCAGATACAGGAGAAGATGATCCAATAATGAATTCCATGAATGATCTGGGCCCTTGATGTTGATCATGATAGGGAAACCTCATGATCTCCATCATGACTACATCAAGGGCCAAGGGCACACATCATATGTACACATGAAGACCATCCAAATGATTCACCATCACTAGGGATCAATCAAATGGCATGGCATGATAAGCAAATACTGGTATGAGGATGCAACAGAACCTATGTCTTATAACATGAGCATGATATTTTAATAAGCCAGTAGGGGCACTAGGGCATAACAACCAGTCAAGCTATGATTAATGAATAATACAAATCTACATGGCATCAAAGGAAAACAAAGCTTATAAATAGGGCACACCATAGCATAGAGGTTTTCCTAATTTGCATTAGTATTCCAATAGAGCATTTCAGGTGTGTAACATAACATGAGGCAATGGCAACACAATGTTAACACTATTGTTCCATAAACATCTAAAGTATACAACACATCATGGAGACATCAATTCAAGGTGGAGTACATGATAGCATGATGTTACACTAAAAATAGAGCTAATAAGTATCAACAATTGCTCAATCAGTCACAAGTGATGCAACAGCAAATGTAATGATGTTTAGCAGCACCATGATCAAATAGTGCAATGGCAGGACATGATGACTAGCAACAATACAAGTCATGACAACTTTGGGTCCATTCACAACGCCTCAATAACACAAGTGAACCCCCAAAAGATTAACAATGCTATGACAGTGAATGAGAAAATCATAATAGCAGGCATCAACATCATAGGTGCCCATGAACTACCATTGAACCATGACAAACAATGATTCCATGTACCTACACCATGCCCTAACATATAGTTCATCGGGATTTTGTTAATCTAAAGATCTAAATGTTCAAATACAAAGATACAACATGTCATGTCATTCATCGGGCTAAGCAACACTAGTTATGTGCTCAGGCTATGCATAAGGAGGTAATAGTGACAAAGAATGATGCCATGCATGTGCTGTGCTCTGGTTTTGCTCTCAGGCCATGCTCGATACATAATAACTATGCCCTAGTCTAGTAAGTTAATGAGCTTTATGATATCAAGGAGCCTGAACATCAAATGCAAAAGGGCAATGAACATATGCCATCACAATGCAATGGACAGTAAATAACAACAAGTATTGAATCTTGAGCATTTCAAAATGCTAATAGTATGCTCTCAAACCATGCCCAAAAGTAATAACAGTAATGTCATATATACAGCCCGAGCCTCTACAGTTGAGGTCATTCAAGTTCCAGGAATGGCTCCCAACATTCAAAATAGTGTTGATGCCCTATAATTCATGGTTAGCCAATGTCGAGACAGGTCTCAAATATTATAATACAACAATAGTGCCCCATTTATATGAAAACCACATATATAAATGTAGAAGGAAGAGCACAAAAGCAAAATCGTGCCCTAGCATATAATGAGCTACACCTTCAATGTGATAAGAAACATAAGGAGACACGGTCATGAATAGAAGGTTCATGGGCTACAACAAATACATGCTCAACGCGAGCCCTCAAATACAATAGCGAATCCAATATTTGATGCCCTAGCTCATGAAGCACCATAAACGGAGGCTATTAAATCAATATGCTAGTAAAACATGTAAGAAAATAGCGAAACATGTTCCCTAGTCTAAAATGCAGAGATCAATGCCCCAGCTCACGGGCTATGAAATAGAGCAATGCCCAAATTGAAGCATTAAGACAATAGATATAACTATCAACATAATGCCATCATTTTCAAAGGATAAACACTTCATGGTGCCCCTCATTCTTTTGATATAGAGTGCATATGGAGACAACAAATATAAATAAATCTATGTGTAGACACCTAAAAATCCTTTAGAAAATAAAGTATTTTTATTTTCTGAAAAACCCCTGATGACATCATCATTTGTTAATTAATTATTTATTTAATTTATTTATTTATTTTTATGTCATTAAATCCTTTTATCTTAATTAAAAATATTTAATTAAGGAATCCCTCCCAAAAATGTTTAAATCTTATTTAAACATTATCTCCTTATTTATTAATTATTTAATTAATAAATTGACCTAAAATCCAAAAAATAAATTATTTATTTATTTTTTCCAAAAACCTTGTCAAATTCCTAAAGACCACTAACCTCTTCTAGAATCTTCTAATCCTTCTTTAATTTCGATTAAAGGCTATTTTACTCATTTCCTAACCCTAATCCCAACTCAAAATATTTAATTAAGATTAAATATTTAATTCTCATATTTATTAAATTCATTTTTAATAAATATTCTCAAAACTAAACCATGGAAATAAATAAATCTTTATCTATTTCCTAAAATCCATATTTATCCTAAGGAAGTTCTAGACTCTTCTAGAAAGTCTTATCCTTGTCCTCCTAATCCTAATCCTAATCCTAATTCCCCCCCTAATCCTGTCACATTCCCTAACCAAGGTTACCAAACTCCTAAGCTTAACTCAAAGTCAACAAACTTCTAGAAACTTCTCTTACATGCATTAAATGCATTTAAGGTCTCCTTATCCCTCTTACATGCATTTATGATGCATTTAAGAAGCCCCTCACCACTTTCTTACACCGTTTGACCTTAGGCACATTTCCCAAATTGTGCACATCCCTCCCATCTTTCAACCCAATGCCCTTGTGACACTTGTCACAAGGAGGTGGCCCTGAACTAGCACAATCCATGTGCTCCCCTTTGAATGAATCTTGGCCTCTCTTAAGGATTTTGATCCTAGCCACTCATTCCTCCTTCCCAAAAGCCTATAAATACTTCTCATTTCCAAGAGCAAAACATCCATTCACCTTTCATTTTAAGCATTGTTATCATGCTCATTTAGCTCTAGACATAGCATAATCAATACTAATTGTTAGTTTTTCATCATTTTCAATCTTTCTTAAAACACATCATAGCTTAGTAATAATGGATTAACATAGTTTGTTTCATTGTTTTGCATAAGCATAGCATCATATCACATCTCCATTTGGTCTAAAATCAATCTTAGCATAAACATCATGTAGGTTAACCTTCATTTCAGCATCATTTAGATCCTTGAGGCCTTAGGGGAAAATCAGGTGTTCTATACCTATTTTGTGCCATTTATGAGGTTTCCATGGATCTCAATCCATCCTAAAATGCATAAGGAGTATGCTCCAAGTGCATAGAGAGCACACCCACATCCCCTTAAGCAAGAGCAAATCAAACAGTGCTTGGGTGCACCTGTTTCAGCTCAATCTGAGGTGGCTTAGCTTAGAGTTTCTTTGTTTTGGATTGATTTCATGCTAGATTAAAATATAAATCTTTGTTTGGTTTGAAAACTTTCAAAATAGGTATCCTCAAAAGCCTTGCTCACATTCTGGCACACCTGGTGGGACTCAAAACTACAATCACTTGATTAGATCATACTTTTTATTCTCATATTTGCAGGAAACAAATGAAATGTCGCCTACACACAATACAGTCACACCTACAAACAGTTTGATCACACCTACAAGCTCTATATCGATGCCTATTTTCTGAAAGATTTTCACCCATGATAACTTCTTTTTTGTCTCAAACTTCTTTTCTGTCACCTGTAACAGAAGTAATCACGCCTGTAAGATAAACTTTCATGCCTCTGCATACAGAAGTCTCACCTGTAACCATTCCATTATCGCATTCCATACTTCATTTATCACCTGTAATCATTTCTTTGCCGCCTGTAATATTTTAGCTGCCGCCTATCCATCTTTCGTTGTCGCCTACTGAACATTTTTCTATCACCTATGCACAAAGCTTCTATCACCTATGAAAATTTATTTGTCGCCTATAAACATTTAAATGTCACCTGGGAGTTTTTTGGTGTTGCCTTTACATTTTCCAGCATCACGTTTTAGCTAGACAATGTCACTTTCATCTTGTTTGTCTTAATTTGTTCTCAAATTGGTAAAAAGAAAAGTTCAAAACAAATCTTGAATGAAACTAAGGGAAAGAACTTAAGTCCTAAAGAGTCATTGTCAATTTGAAAAACAAACATACTCTTGAATGCACTAAAAGAAAACAAACATCTCGATTCCCTCTTTTGTTTCAATTCAAGAAAATGCACAAACTCAATCTTGAATGATCTAAGGATAAAACAAAGCTCTTTTCAAAGTTCTAAAAACAACACGCCAATCTCAATCTTGAATGATCAAAGAAAGAACTTGCAATCACTCAAATCATTTACTTTTTGGAGAAAGAACAAAACAAAAACTTAAACACTTGTGTCTTCAATTTCAAAGTTTAAATCACACTTAATCAATTTGGGAAAAAGAACAAACTTGCTTGATGTGCAATCTAGGAGCTTTCATTTTCTATAAATCCTTGTTAAAGTAAGCAATGTAGAACATTTTAACTTGGACAAGTTCACTTATTCTACTTTTAGCGAGGCTTGTCTAGGGAGAAAAGTGCTTCCTCCTCAGAGAATGACCTCAAACTGGTATCCCCCTGGCCAGTATATAAATAAAGTGAAGGAAAAAAGTACTCACTTATATCTCTTACAGGTGTTTTGTGCCAAATGCAAATGTCTGGGGATGGTAAATATTCCTCCCCCAACATTGTTGGCTAGGCTCTTAAGTGAGTCACAAGTGGTCAGCATAACCAGGTATGGAGACTCCACAGAACTATTAAAAACCTGATAAAATAGAGGCTACCCTATCTACATCTGAAAGTATCAAAATCCTTGTGCAAGGACTGATTCTAAGGGGTTTACCGGGTTGCCTCAAGATTACTCACCATTTGTATTCCCTTCTAAGGGGTACCAAGCTGTGGGCAAGTGATTTTGATACTCACCTTCCTTAGGTAGATCTGCTTGAATTGCCTAACAGTCAAATACTTCATGAAAGCATTGTTGGAACATACACTTTCAAAGCTTTATTAGAGTCAGTTATCCTATTTGTATCCCACAAAGTTTCTTTGTCCCTTGTGGAGATTGCTTTTCCAAAAGTCTTGTTTATCCATCCTTTGCCATTGGGAAACATCAAACTGATCAACAAACCCGGTTTGAGATACTTAGAACATTTTGCAGAGAAACCCTTGAAATTAGATATCCAAAAAGCCTTTTTGTCTCAAACCAACTATCAGGAATTTCCCCAAAGTTATGCCAAATTTGATCAAACATCCAAAAGCTAAGTTGCCAAAATCCAAAGATTATCAAGAGAACAAAGTTGTAGAAAGAAACCTTAAGAGCCATCAATCCTCTATCTGAGCAACCCAAGCAGAAGAAAAATATCGAGAAAGGCTTGATAATATTGGCTATAATGAAAGAGTCGAACAATTTGCCTACCGATTCTAAGTAAACCATCGCTATGTCAACCTTGAAAGAGAAGATTAGCCAGATCCTTTGCATGTCCCATTCTACCTTCAGATCTCAAAATCCTATCTCGGCAGTCCTTCATCCTAGTATCATCCTAGTTTCATCTCGACATCATCACCAAATCCTTAGTTGCATTCTAGAGTCCTTAGTTGCATTCATCATCATCTTCCTAGCAGCATCATAGATCATCCATCCCCATTACATTTGCATCATCCTTTTAGAAAGAGCATTGTTCCATCATCCTTCACCATCTTTCCATCAACAATCCATAATCAGAATCCCAAATCCTTGATCCAAATCCAGCATCCATTATCCAAATCAGAACCCACCATCTTTTACACCAAATCCAGAGATCCAAATCCACAAGCACTTAGTGTTCAAAACCTTTGAGTTGTTTCCATCCCTTATCCTAAATCAAATATCATCCCCTTTTTTGACAGAGCATTGTCTAAAGGAAATCCAACTTGTCCTTGCATAGCCTCATCATCTCGAGCAAGAGATTGGCTTGTATTGATAAGAATCCAGTTGACTGAAGATCATTAGTCTATCCTAGGTTGACCAAATCCTATCACTGATCCTCCATCAGGAAAAACAATAGCTCATTGTTGACACTTAGTAATCTTCCACCAGCATCCCACCAATCCTCCACCCAATCTTGACCCAAATTAGAGCATCCCATTAAGCCTCCATCATCGTCAAGCTTTTTTACCAATCTGTTACCATCTTCCATCAAATCTTCTGCCATCTTTGATTCATATCCAAGCATCTCACCAATCCTTGCATTATAGAAATTCCATCATCCTTAGAAGTTCCCTAAAGCTTGCATCCATAATTCTTTAGAGTCTTTAGGAAATATCTTGCATCCATCTAGCATCTGCATCTCCATGCCTGTCGAGACAAGATACGGATCTAGAAAAAGAAGGAACATGAATCCTTATCCAATCACCAGTTCATCTAATCCCAACATTTTTACCAGTGCAATGATAGCCTATGATCCCCAAATAAAAACTAGAAATACATGGGATGATCCCAATATCCCCTCGGCTCCTCTGGCAATAGAAACATTTGTAAATCATCCAGAGAATCCACCAAAAGTTAATGCACTCATGACCCAAAACCAGCAAAGCATGTTCACTAACTTTGCACAAGCGCATACTTCCATTCCACCATATCTCCATCCTCACATTCCCATAAGTACTATCCAAATCCCAGCACAAGTATACTCTCCATTCATCCAACCATTCCTTGATCTAACCTTGCAAACATCTCAAGCAACCTCCACCATTCCCCTTCTTTTGCAAGGAAGCTTCGCAAGTCCTATAGCACAAGCTATAACACCATCTGCTCCATTCCTTACCATAGGTACTTCATCATCTACTATGGTTTCCCAAGCTCTTGCACAAATACAACACTTGTCCCAGAATCAACTCCCACCTCTTACACAAACCTTTGCACAAGAAGTTCCACCATCTTCCATAGGCCAAGGAGCACCTTTCACTCCAGGAGGGATGCAATCATCCTTCCCCTTCACTTCACAAGCTTCCACATCCACACCTTTTATGCCAGGAGGGATGCAATTATCTTTTCCTTTCAATCCCCAACCTTCAACATCCACACCATCATTTCAGGGGTCAACGCAATCGTTTCCCTCTTTCATCCAGCAAACCTCTACATCATCTACTCCGAGGGTAGCGCAATCATTCCCTTTTCAAAATCAGAAAATTCCCACATCACCTTTTTCATGGGGAACACAAGCATCCTCTTCATTCTCCCCCCAGCAAGCATCTACCCAGGCACAATCCCAACAAAATTCCTTCGCCATAGGAATGCCTTCCATGGGTTTTTCCAATCCACCATTCATATCCCAAACTCCCATTACATCTACCTTCTAGGCATCCGCTGCAGCAAAATTCCCACCTCACACTAGTTCTCATTGAGGTCTCACTCAAGAAGACATTAAAGCCTTTGGAATATCAACTCACTCTCCTACATCTATGTTTACAAACCAACAAGACACCTTCTCACAAGCAGCACAACAATAACCATCTCAACCTCCACCAGCTTCATCCTTCAAAAGCTATCCATTCCCAACACCTAGTGCTTTTCAGCAAATTCCTCCACCTCAGTAGAAAAGTTCCTCCCATTTCACAAGTTATCTTGCCCAGCCACCCTTTGCTTCAAGCTTCCCTACATCAATTCCACCCTTAAGCAATGTGGGAATGCACCTGACCTATATCGGTCAACCACAGAGACAAGTTTAGCAAGGACCATCTTATCAACAAGTTGTATCATTCCACTAGCCACCCCCACAACAACCATACTTCCAAGCATAGCAACAAGTTTCCTCCTATCAGTTACAGCAGCAAGTCTCCGTCAACCCACAACACCAGCAAGCAGTCTCATATCCTCCACTGCAATATCCCCCTATGCTACATCAGCAATATCCCCAACAAACATCACTCCAAAATCCACTCCAATCTACCTATCCTACTGGATCATCTCCATATCTTGCTCCACAATACCCATCTCAAATAGGAGCACCCACTCAAACACCAATCAATGCTAAGTGGGAAGCCATGAAGAATGCTCTTAAGGAGCTTCAAACTGGTACTAATAGCAAAACCTACAAGTTTGAGGAGGTGTGTCCTTATCCGTTTGACCAATCCATTACTGCTATACCTTTCCCCAAGCACTTTGAGACACCTAAATTTGATAAATATCAAGGGAAAGGAGATCCATTCAACCATATTAAAGAATTCTATATGGCATGCCTAGAAGTGGCTTACAGTGATAACTATCTCTTATGCCTATTCCCCAAAAGCTTGGGGGGAACTATTTTTGAATGGTTCTACAAAATACCGTGTGGGACTATCATGACCTTTGTTGAACATTCTAAGAATTTCATTTCCCACTATGCCCACAATGTTGAGAATGAGTTGACCTTGTTAGATCTCTACAACTCAAAACAAAAAGAAGGAGAAAGCCTATTAGAATACTTGCAACGATGGCAGAACCTTACCACCAGGTTATCATACCAGCCACCTGAAAAACATTTGACCAAAATCTTTATTGATAATCTGCATCCTAAGCTATCCCACTTCATGAGGATGAATTGTCTCCAAACCTATCAAGATATCAAGAGCAAGGGGATAGGTATTGAAAAGGCCCTCCTAGATGAAGGCACGATCTGACACTTCAAAAATGATGCCCAAAAACCTAGCAATGATAAATCCTATTACTGGAATCGTAACAAGAATGTTGTTACTAATGGAGCCACTGATACCGAGCATGTCCAATTTGTCATGGCTAGTCCTCCATCAACTCCTACATACCAACAACAACAAGCACACATCTATTAGCAACCTCCTCAAGTCCATCAACAACCGACACAACAATATCATTCTCAAAATAATCAATAGAATTATCAACAGCAAGCCCATCAAGCTCATCAAGGTAATCCAAACAATCAAGTCAATGCCATTAATGTTTCTCCCAAACAACACAAGCCTAGAGCTTAGAACTATCCAAGGAAGACCTTCACACCACTGGGTGAACCTCTAGATGTTATCTTTCATGGATTGGTACAAAGATCACAAATACTGTGATTATCATCATGTCAAAGGACACACTACCCTGAAGTGTATGAGACTCAAAAACTATATCGAAGATCTCATTGATCAAAAGGAGATCCAAGTAGATACACCTGCTCAAGCCTTGCCAAATGCCAATTTGCAAATTTATCAGAATGTGTTCCCACAACACAATGCTGGGAACAACCAAACTAATACCAATCATTCCCAAAATCATGGCAAGGGCAAGCAAGAATATCACACTACTACCTACATCAATTATGATATATTTGTTGGATGTATAATCCAAGTTGAGCCCATAGTCAATGCCATCCATGTCAGAGGAGTGGATCATCAATGTGTTGTTACTACCCACAGAGGCTGGATCACTATTGTTGGTGCCCATCCAAGGCTAGTACACAATGCACAGTATAACCTCATAGAACATCTTGGGAACACACCAGCCCAAATATCCATCTTGGACCTTCTCCACACTTCACCTCTCCATCAGGAGATCCTTGACCGAGCTCTCAAAGAAGGAAATGTCCCCATAGACATTAACACCACCCAGTTTGAGACCATTGTGGGACATCTATCCACTACCTATGGTTTATCCTTCAAAACATCTGACATGCCAGATGTTGCACCTGACCATACTCTCCCTCTTCGAATTGCCATCATGATTAGAGACTTTTCCATCAAATGGGTCTTAATAGATAATGGCTCGGCCCTAAACTTGTGTACTTTAAAATTCATTCAGCAAATTGGGTTCACATGAACTGATATAGCACATGAAATAATCACCATCAAAGCCTATGACAACTTGGAGTGTACCTCTGAAGGTACCATTACTTTTCCTATTTAGCTAGGCCCAGCAACACAAGATACCATTTGTCATGTTGTTGATCTTGACCTACCATTCAATATCCTCCTCGGCCGACCATGGATTCATTCCATCAAGGCTATACCATCCATGTACCATCAATGCATCAAATTTCCACATCAAGGTACTAAGGTTACCATCCATGCTAATCCCTGACCCTTTGCATACTGTCATGCAATGGAAGCATCATTCTCTCACTCCACTCATTGTCCTGGAACTTACATTGGTACTTCTATTGCTAGCTCATCTTGATCCCATTGCGATCTAGAAACCATTCTCACCTCCACCCTCTCTTCCATCAAGATCAATAACCAAGGCTATGATGAATATAGCCTACATGATGCATTTTTCATAGGGGCCCTCCCACATGATCCACATACTCAAGGGTGCTCAAGTCACCAAAGCAAGCCTATTAAAGAGCATCATGAAATCACGAGAATCAGATCTATGACTTTTGAATCCCATGGCAACATAAATAGTCAAGAGATGGATCTTGACATCAATAGGTGGTTGTACAAAGATCCCCCACCACCTGACACTCAACTTCTTGGCTATTTCAAAGATAAATATCTGAAACAACATAAGTATAACACTGAACAATGGAACTATCAAGGAAGTGGTCTAGGACCACAAGAAGGTGGTAGCCAATATCCCATCATAGCATCAAAGAATCTTGAGCATCAGGGTCTTGGCTTTAATACCCCTTGCCTGCATATACAAGGGCCCAATACCACAACTGGGGGCACCAACATGACTAGCATTCCCCTCTTGAATAGCCAAGACAACCTCATAGAAATCGAAGACATCCCTGAAGAGAAAGAAATCAGATCCTATGATGACATCTTTGATGATGATACCCTCCTAGGGACTTCTATCCTCTGACAACTTGCCATCAATCTCATAGACATTCCCCTCATCCACCCTCAACTCATAGACTGGGACCAACCAAGCATCACACACATTGATGAGTTCCAAAGCACAGAAGCACTCCTAGAGTTCATGGGGGCATCAGGCCCACAACCAATTTAGGATTCAAAGATGACTCACATGTACAAGCTTGACCGAGAAGGATACTTTGGGGAGGAGGAAAGCTTTAGTTGCAAATGTAAATAGAAAGAGTAAAACATGAGTCTTTATGTGAAAACCCTTCTAGGGCACATTCTGATTCCAAAATAGTAAAAATAAAGAGCGTATCTTCTAATGAAAACTTGGCAATTCAAGCGCTAGAAGATGAAGACTTGCCTCTTCCTCCTATCTGAGATTATAGACTTGAGTAGTCACCTATCATCATAGAAGAAACCAAGCCAGTCAATTTGGGTACAGAAGAATGTCTGAGAATCACCTACATTGTGGCCAATCTGATAGAGGGTGAAGAAATGGCTTTGATTGCACTTCTTAGAGAATCAATCATAAATTTTGCATTGTCATATGCACACATGCCTAGGCTTGATCCTAATCTTGTCTTCCATCATCTAGCAGTGGATCTTAATGTCAAGCCAGTAAAGCAGAAGCTGAGAAAAATGCATCCAAAAGTTACCTTATTAGTCAAAGCAGAGCTTTAAAAACTCCTCCAAGCCAAGATTATCAAAGCTACAGATTACTCTGATTGGATCTTTAACATGGTGCCTATCACAAAGCCTTCAGGCGACATCAGAATATGCACAAATTTTAGGGACCTGAACAAGGCATGTCCTAAAGATGATTTCCCACTACCAAATATAGACATAATTGTAGATCTTACAGCAGGTCATGAAATGCTGTCACTAATGGATGGTTTTTCAAGCTACAATTAGATTTGTATAGCAGAAGTGGATCAACATAAAATAGCATTCACAACTCCATGGGGTACGTTCTACTACAACATGATGCCATTTGGGCTAAAGAATGCAAGAGCCACATATCAGAGAGTGATGAAAGCAATCTTCCATGACATGATCCACAAGATCTTAGAAGACTATGTGGATGATATTCTTGCAAAATCAAAGACATGCCATGAACACCTTGACATTCTTGAGAGTGTGTTTGATCGCCTGTAGCACTATGGGTTAAAGCTCAATCCAAAAAAATGTGTCTTTGGTGTTACATCTAGAAAGCTTCTAGGTTTCATAGTATCACGATGAGGCATAGAGATCGACCCCAAGAAGGTCAAAGAAATAACAGAAATGCCTCCACCAAGAACACTCAAATAGCTCAAAAGCCTACAAGGAAAGCTTCAATCAGTGCATCGGTTCATTTCTCAATTGGTAGACAAGTGCCAACCTTTTACGCATCTCTTATGCAAAGGCACAAGCTTCAAATGGGATCCCATATGTCAGAGAAGCTTTGATAAACTCAAGGAGTATCTAGCCAACTCTCCAATCCTAGTACCACCATTTCCAAGATACCCTCTCATACTCTACATCTCAACAACCACTACAGCACTGGGGGCACTCCTAGCTTAGCATGATGATGAAAGTAAAGAGAGAGCCATCTACTACATCAGTCGAACTCTTGTCAGCTATGAGCTTAATTATTTACCCATGGAAAAAGAATGCCTTGCAGTGGTCTTTGCTACTCAAAAGCTTAGACATTACATGCTCAGTCACACAATCAGGGTCATTTCAAAGGTGGACCCCCTCAAGTATCTATTATCAAGGACAACTCTCATAGGCCGTATGGAAAAATGGGTCATGTTACTTAGTGAGTTTGACATCCAGTATGTTGATCAGAAAGCAATCAAAGGGAAAGTCATTGCTGATCAGCTAGTAGAAGCACCACTAGTGGATGCTTATCCACTAATCATGGAATTCACTGATGAACACTTATGTATGATCGAAGAACAGCCCATGCGGAAACTATACTTTGATGGCTCCTACACAACACATGGATCAGGGGCAGGAATCCTATTCGTCACACCTCAAGGTGACTACATTCCAAAATCATTCAAGCTGGGATTCCCATGTACTAACAACATTGTAGAATATGAGGCACTCATCTCAGGTCTCAAAACAACCATTCAATGGAATATCATAGAACTGCAAGTGTTTGGAGATTCACAGCTGATTATCAAACAAGTCCTAGATGAATATCAGATAAAGGATGACAAGTTGCTACCCTACAAAGAGCTGGTGGATAGATTGAAAGAGCATTTCCTAAATCTATAGTTCACACAGATACCAAGACTTCAGAACAAAGCAGCTGATGTAATGGAAACTATTGGGTCCTTGTTAGAAATCCCATGCTACGCATCACAGTATGAATTCTTAGTCAAGAAACTACATACACTAGCTTATGACAATACCGATGTAGAAATGGTGTGTGTCTTGGTTGGTCCTTAGTCCCCATGTTACCATGACATCCATGCATATCTAAAGAATGTTATCATATCTCCCCATCTCACCAATAACCAACACCAAAACCTTATTCATAGAGCTTCCCGTTACACTCTTGTAGCCAACACCCTTTATCATCAAGGGTATCACCATATCTTCTCTAGGTGTTTAGATTCAAATGAGGTCATCCTGGCTTTACAAGAGGTCCACACTAGAATTTGCGGTGCCCACACGAGTGGCATGGTTCTAGCTAAGTAGTTGCTTTGAGTTGGGTATTATTGGCCAACCATAGAACATGATGCTTGTGAGTTTGTTAGAAAATGTTTACCATGTCAGTAGCATGCAAATTTGATTCATGCACTAGCGCAAGACTTGCAACCCATTGCGCCACCTTGGCCATTTTCATGTTGGGGCTTTGACCTTGTCAGCTTAATCACTCCCCTTTCCTTGAATGGACACAAGTACATAATAACTACCATAGAGTACTTCACCAAATGGGTTGAAGTGATTCCGCTCACCCTAACTACTGGAATCCAAATATCCAAGTTCATCCTTTACCACATCATTTGTCATTTTGGCATACCATCTATCATCTTCATAGACCATGGCACACCTTTTGAAAACTAGCATGTGGATGATCTGTGTGCCAGACTCTACATCCATCACCATTTCTCCAGTCCATATTTCCCTCAAGGAAATGACCAAGCTAAGGCAACCAACAAAACTATCTTGAAAATCCTCAAGAAGGTTGTCAATGATTCTGGTTGTGACTGTCACCTCCAAATCAATCCTGCCCTTTGGGCCTACCGTACTTCTTATCATAGTCCCATATTTACCACCCAATATTCCCTTTTATATGGTGCCAAAGCCATTCTACCGATCGAGGTCGAGCTCCCATCATTGCGAGTCTCCATGAAGAACTACACCACTGATGAAGACTATCATGTGGCCCGTCTCACATAGCTAGACCTGTTAGATGAAAAAAGAGAGCAAGCATATGATCACCTGGTTGCATACCAGAATTGACTCAAAAGGAGTTATAACAAGAAGGTTCATCCCAGACAGTTCCAAGTTGGTGATATGGTCCTCAAAGAAAATTAGAAGGTCCAAGCAAACAAAGAAAAGAAAGGCAAGTTTGAGCCTACTTGGCTAGGCCCCTATGTTGTCACAACATGCTTCGGCTCTAGCACCTATCAGCTATCTACACCAGAAGGTGAGCCTTTGAATGATCCCATCAACATCATACATCTGAAGAGGTTCTATGCCTAAACCAGATCCTACATATTCAGAAAATCCATAAAAATTGGAAAAAGTAGAAAAATACAAAAAAATCAAAAAGGCAAAAAAGAAAAAGAAAGATAATCATCCAATAGTGAAAATTTGGCAATTCAAGTGCCTTGGACAAGTATGTTGGTGAAAACCTAGCAAACAAGTGCCATACACAGTGGACCGAGTCATAATCTATCAAACTCCCATTCCCTCCATCCCACCATCTTAGTCATTTTTATACCATCCCCATCCCCATCCACCATCCCCCCATATTCCTCTTTTCGTAATCCTCAAGCAAATCCACAATCCCACCTATACCATATCTTGTACCCTATCTTGCACATATCTTGTACCATCTCCTGTATCTCCTGTCTAGCACTATCCTTCCTATATATCATGTATAGCAAGATCTTCCTATCCCCAATCCTGAGCTTCTGTCCATATCCGTTGTATATCTTTTCCTATCCATTGTAGATATCATCCCACCTTATTGTACATAACCTTGTCAGTCCTGCAATAGCATTTGATTAGAACATCTTGTCCTACCCAGCCTTGTACTTCAGCAACATCACTTGTCGACTATTCTTGATCCCAGTGATTATTCTTTGACTTCATCATTTTCCCAGTGACCAACAACACTCTTTCTCTCATCAATCAGTGGGTCCTTGAGGGTGTATCCTTCCTCCTGTCAGACCTAATCTTTCACCAAGCCCACCAGGTCCATGTCGATGTATCCTTCCACATGTTCAGACCAATCTTCCCACCATCAATCCAATCCCTCACATCAAATCTCTCTCCTTGGCAAAGGATGTCCTCTTGGAGTTCTCATTTTGGTCTTGGATTTTGTCCTTTGGATCTTGTTAATCTGTTCTATCTTCTCGTTGTTCTCTACTCAAAGTTTCCATGATCCTTTATATCATGGTGTGCTGGGAATGAGGATAATCTGGGGCAAGGTCTTTTTCTTTTTTTTCTACCTGTGAGTCAGTCATGTGTTTGTGGTTTCTTCAGCATCATTTCCACCATGCCTCCTTCGGGTTTCATGTGTGATGCTGGGGCAACCCTGCATGTCTTTTTAGCATCAATCCTATGTAGTGCTGGTGACAAGGCCTCGTGATCCCAGTATCCTTGGAAGGTCTCTAGCATTGCTATATTAAACTAGGTTGTGCTCTCCACATTTGCACTTGGAGCTTCCCCCAATCCCCTACATTCTGCATCATATACATTAATCTTGCATCTTGCATCTTGCATCTCTCATGTAGCTGCATCCTGCATTTTGCATTCCATCTCATCTTGCATTCACCCATCTTTTCTCTTGGAAGCTTGGTTATTTATTTCCCCTGCTTCCTCAGTCCTTCCTTCTCTGTTTCCTTTTGAGAAAATTCCACAACGTTTACTCCTTGCATTATTTTCTCAAGGGGGCACAACCACTTATTCCTCTAAATTCTAGCCTTGGGCATCTTATTTTCTTGTCTTTGATGCCATGCCACTTGCGGCATCACATCAAAGAGGGGCAAAATGTAGACACCTAAAAATCCTTTAGAAAATAAAATATTTTTATTTTCTGAAAAACCCCTGATGACATCGTCATTTGTTAATTAATTATTTATTTAATTTATTTATTTATTTTTATGTCATTAAATCCTTTTATCTTAATTAAAAATATTTAATTAAGGAATCCCTCCCAAAAATGTTTAAATCTTATTTAAACATTATCTCCTTATTTATTAATTATTTAATTAATAAATTGACCTAAAATCCAAAAAATAAATAATTTATTTATTTTTTCCAAAAACCTTGCCAAATTCCTAAAGACCACTAACCTCTTCTAGAATCTTATAATCCTTCTTTAATTTAAATTAAAGGTTGTTTTACTCATTTCCTAACCCTAATCCCAACTCAAAATATTTAATTAAGATTAAATATTTAATTCTCATATTTATTAAATTCATTTTTAATAAATATTCTCAAAACTAAACCATGGAAATAAATAAATCTTTATCTATTTTCTAAAATCCATATTTATCCTAAGGAAGTTCTAGACTCTTCTAGAAAGTCTTATCCTTGTCCTCCTAATCCTAATCCTAATCCTAATCCCCCCCTAATACTGTCACATTCCCTAACCAAGGTTAGCAAACTCCTAAACTTAACCCAAAGTCAACAAACTTCTAGAAACTTCTCTTACATGCATTAAATGCATTTAAGGCCTCCTTATCCCTCTTACATGCATTTATGATGCATTTAAGAAGCCCCTCACCCCTTTCTTACACCCTTTGACCTTAGGCACATTTCCCAAATTGTGCACATCCCTCCCATCTTTCAACCCAATGCCCTTGTGACACTTGTCACAAGGAGGTGGCCCTGAACTAGCACAATCCATGTGCTCCCCTTTGAATGAATCTTGGCCTCTCTTAAGGATTTTGATCTTGGCCACTCATTCCTCCTTCCCAAAAGCCTATAAATACTTCTCATTTCCAAGAGAAAAACATCCATTGACCTTTCATTTTAAGCATTATTATCATGCTCATTTAGCTCTAGACATAGCATAATCAATACTAATTGTTAGTTTTTCATCATTTTCAAGCTTTCTTAAAACACATCATAGCTTAGTAATAATGGATTAACATAGTTTGTTTCATTGTTTTGCATAAGCATAGCATCATATCACATCTCCATTTGGTCTAAAATCAATGTTAGCATAAACATCATGTAGCTTAACCTTCATTTCAACATCATTTGGATCCTTGAGGCCTTAGGGGCAAATCAAGTGTTCTATACCTATTTTGTGCCATTTATGAGGTTTCCATGGATCTCAATCCATCCTAAAAATGAATAAGGAGTATGCTCCAAGTGCATAGAGAGCACACCCACATCCCCTTAAGCAAGAGAAAATCAAACAATGCTTGGGTGCACTTGTTTAGGCTCAATCTGAGGTGGCTTAGCTTAGAGTTTCTTTGTTTTGGTTTGATTTCATGCTAGATTAAAATCTAAATCTTTGTTTGGTTTGAAAACTTTAAAAAAAGGTATCCTCAAAATCCTTGCTCACACTATGAATACAAACCATACCCTAGCTCGTGGCTCATCGGGCATCTGGTGCTCCAAGGTGTAATATACCAAATGACATCAATAATAGTGAGTATGCCTGGTTTATATGGAAAGTGAAATACATAAATGAAAAGAGGCATAGTGCCATGGGATGATAGTGAATAGCATCACAATTGGCATCTGGAACATGTGCCCTGAATATGAGCAGGTCACATAGAAATAAAAAGACATACTGAACATGAAATAGACATGGTGCCCGAGAGTGGAATAACATCAATCCACTATTGTGAAGGAATATAGAGATGTCATTTGAAATGCAGAAGAAAATCACCACTATTCGTACATGCCCTCAAAACCTACAGAGGCCGAGATGCATCACAAATGAATAGAGGCATTCAAACATGGAACACATTACATAGAACAACATTAAGAAATTACAATGTAGAGAATGTAAGGAAACAATGTGATATCAGCTACCATGGCAACAGTGCCCTCAAACATGAAATGAGATGATTGTTCAGAGTAATGCCTACCTCAAGAAGATGTTTCCAGGGTTAGGTTGTTGTTTCTAAATCAAAGAGGGAAGTTTTCATTTGAACTACAGTGAGATTGGAAGGTTGCCAGGTGCCAAGCTTTAGGGCTTTGATGTCGTGGGCTCTTCATCTTCTTGCTATGTTTGGACAATATTGTTATTTTCTTCCTCCCCTTTTTGGGTTGAGTGTTATGTCGATATCTCTAGACTTAGGTTATGTATGGTTTAATTGATTATGTGAATATCCTCCCATTTTGGGTAGTTGATATTTCATCTTTTTTATGTCGGCTATAGTTTTTCCTAGGGTTTGAAGATTTTTTTTTTATTATTATTTTGAAGGATGTGCTTCCCTTTTGGTTGAGGCTTTCCTTTAAAAATATAATTGTAGCTATTAGAGGTCTTAGTGGATAGTTTTAAATGTTAAGTCATGGCCCATTTTTTATTGTAAGATAATCGACAAGTGGTATTTCTATAAACCATTGTCAGATTATTAATTAATGGCATGACTTAGTGGGTGTAATGGTCATTTTTGACTGTTCATTTTTAGGTCCCCACTTTACTCGCCCCTAAGAATCTAGGAATCTAACATTAAATGATGATGTCACCTCATGGATCCATATTTTGACTTTTCTATTCTTAGGAGGTAGTGGAGTTGAATGTAGATTCTTAGATTTCATTTTTATACCTCTCACTTTTGGTGATTGAGGTTAGCTTTTCACTTTTTCTCTTTGATATGAGTGTTGTAGCTTTGAGAGACACAATTGTACCTATTTCTTTTTAGCAATAAAATTTGATCCTTCTGTCCTCCTATAATTCTATGGTTGCTGTTGAAGCCATATGTGAGATTATTGTAATGTTTCTATATCCTTAATCTACATTTTGGATTCAAGTGGGTATTCAAGGGATTTGTCTTAATTCAGTGGTGTGGTTTGTGTATAATCAAGAATAATAGATTTGTGAAGTTTTCTTCCTTTTCTGGATTCTAGGTACCTTATTTCATCAGGGATTGAGAAAGTAGGATTGAGTTGTGAATTAGATTTGAATTGCTAATGAAGTGAACTTATTTATCAATTGTGGTTTCTCTTCAATTTTGGTGGATCACCTTTATTTTATTTCAAGTTGCAGTTTTTTATTTTCCAGCATTTTCTATCCCTTTTCCCTCCAAGTTTAGACAAGTTTCAAGTAATCCATAGGGAAGCCGGCCCTTAATCCAGAGGTCTATTCTCAGATAGGTTACCCATAGCCTGAGAATAGTCCCATGTTTCATAGGATTGCTAGGTTTAATACTTAGCAAAATAGGGTGTAATCCTTAGTGACAATAGTAACCTGTCTTGTTGTGCTTTGGTGATATCTATATGTAGATCTAAAGCGGTGTGAAGTGTTTTATGTTGGAAGTCAATCATCATAGAGGAAGGTTTTCTAGATACCAACTCAAAAGGAGTAAAACCTATGGTGGTTTTCCATGTGGTGTGGTAAGCCCATATGGCTTCAGGAAGGTAGGTAGCCCAATCCTTTTTATGCATAACTACTATTTTTTTGAGAATGGATTCAATCTCCCGGTTTTTTATTTTCACCTGGCCATTGGCTTGAGGATGGTAGGGTGAAGATTTTCCATGTGCATCATGTACTCCTACATCAACTCTGTGATAAGGTTAGAGGTGAATTGTGCCCCTTGATCTGTGACAATTTCCCTTGGTACTCCAAATGTGGTGAATATTCATTCATAAAGAAACTCAACAACTTTGTGATCTTTGGCATGTCTCATGTTGGAAATATTCAAGACTATCTAGGTTACTGAGAGGGGAGGGGTGAATCAGTAACTTCAAAACTTTTAACAGATTCATATCTTAATGATATTAGATTGATAATTTGACTGCATGCATGAGTAACAGAAAGATAAAACATTCATAACACTTAGAACACAGAGATTTGGTGACCTAGAAACCTTCCAAGTAGAAAGTAAAACTGGGGTGGGGATGATACCCACAAAACTTCAATACTACAGTATAAAGTTTGCCGGTTAAGGCTTACAATGATCACTTCTGATGATCTGCCCTGTTAGGAGCAATAACGACTGCTAGGTCCACCTTGTTAGAGGTTTTACAAATATACAATGAAGTATGCACTCGGTTAAGAGATTTTTACAAAGACTGTTAATTCTACCCGGTTAAAGGATTTCAAGTTGATTCACCTATTAGGATGAAATAGTAGATCTCTTACTTGCAACTGTACTTGCTGATTGAGATTCTCTGATGTACTGATCACCTTCTGTGATGGATAGATCTTTTCTGCTTCTTATACTACTGTAGCCCTTTGTAATTCTCTTATCTCTGCCTTTCTCTCTTTTTCATACTTCTCTTTTTTTCATCATACTTGGATATGACATAAAACATTGTTTATATATCAATCTAAGTCAATTCCAAAACAATTACAAAGTCGGCTCTTAAACAAGTAAACACAAATATTACTAAGTCGGCCCAAATATAGTTACACGGTTACTGCAAACTAACTTAGTGACTTTTTGATACTTGGCATCCACTGCATTACTCGGCATCGTCATGCACTCGGTAGAAGTGGAAACTCAGTCCATACTAACCACTCAGTCATAGTTTCAAACTCGGTAAATACTGGAGACTTGGTAGATAAAGTGTTACTCAGTAGAAACTAAATTTCTTGTTTAACCGTGCAGTACTCGGTAAACACTATGAAACTTTGTGAGCTCGGTATGCACTATTCTACTTGGTAAGCTCTGCTTAGCTCGGTAAGCTCTACTCGGCTCGGTAAGCTCTACTCTACTTGGTATGTACTATTCTTCTTAGTAAGCTCTGTTCTGCTTGGTATGTACTATTCTACTTGGTATGCACCGTTTAGAATAAGTGTTGTCACTAATGAGAATCATGCTTAATGCCAATAATCTCCCCCTTTGGCATTAGTGACAAAAACACTTATAGCCAAAACTTATATACAAGAATCATGCTAAATCTTTTTTTTTATTTTTCAAAATTTATCTTTGTCAAACTGCTATTTATATATTTCATGACTCCCTTATATAGAGTACTTTCTCCCCCTTTCATATTACACACCTTAATCTTATACACTTTCTCCTATACATTTTCCCCCCCTTTTTGACAATAATGCCAAAGGTGTATATACAAGTATTTTACAGGGAGAATCCAAAATGTGAAAGAAAATTAGAATGTACCTTTATGATTAGTGCCAGAGTTCTATCCTAATTCTCTTGTAGAATCTTGCATGTTTGGAGTGCAATTTGGACTTCTGCAGAGAGTTCAATCATGTGATCTGCAATGGAAAATTGATTGTCATGGAGTAATTCTTTTGAGTGAACAATGTACTTTTGCATGATGTCCATGATGGGAAGGATCATGTTCGGAATATCTAGCAGTGTTGACCAGATCTTTGTATCTTCTTTTAACAATTCTGACTACCTATTTGATAGGAATGTGATTTTCATATGATGTGTAGAGCTTGAACTAGGTTCAAGTTGCAACCTCTTTACACTATCCTTCAGATCCTCATCAATCTTATTCAATTTTTCCTTGACTTCCTTAGTGAACTCAACAACATTACATAGCTTAGCAACAAGTGAGGTAACATTGGAATAGGAGGACTCAATATCTATCAAAACTAAAGATAATTCTGCCTGATTAATAGCTATATGCTGAGCAACATGCTCAAGAACTTTATTGTCAAATTTCTTCTCGGCTTTCTCAATAATATTTTCTGACGCAAAGGAATCCTCATGGAACTTGTTTACTGCCTTAACTAACTGTAACAAAATATGTTGAGAGGAATCAACTTTAATACCTAATGCTTTTGACAAAATATCCTTTGCATCTTCAATAATTTTATATTCCTTGTCCCTTTCTTCTTTTAGTTTCTTCTGCTTTGCTTTCTTTTGGAGGAGTTCACCAATGTTTTGCATTTGATCTGCTGAAAGATTTGCAAAGTCTAATTTTGGAATCTCTATCTCCTCATCTAAGTCTATATCCTATTCTACATTCTTAATCAAAAATCTTGTACTCAGTTGAGCCTTAGGATCAACCGTTATTGCACTTAATGCGTTTGTAGAAGTTATTGAAGACATTGTAGGACTAGCTGTGAAAAATGATAAACTACCGACTGGAATACTTGAAGGGCTCAAAACTGAAGTATTCACAATTGTAGAATCAAAAATTGAAATACTTACTGAAGTATCCAAAACTGAGGTACTTACTGCTGGAAAACTTGATATGGAAGTAGGTACTGAAGTAGATACACGAGACTGCAACTCGGTAAAAGAGGTGGTAGTCCTTTCTGTCGATGATTCATTGAGTTGTGCTAGTGATGATTTGACATTTGATGTATCTATGGAAGTTGTCATAATCATACTTGAAGTTATCTCTGTGCTAGGTGTAGCAACTTTTGGTGGAGAGTGAGGAAGTGAGGCAATGACTTTTGCAGCTATCTGAACAATATTATCTTCCTCATCACTTTGTTGGTCTACCTCGGTATCTTCTTCATGTTCATCACTGTCATCATCAATATCCTTGATTATCATAGTTTCGACACTCAGTTTGTGAAGATTATAGATGTTTTTCCATGTGGCAGTGGCACTCTTCACAACCGACTCAATATCTTTGATCAAAATCAAACAACTGTTGAATTTGAGTGTCATCTTAATTTCATTATCTATCGATGCCTTATTAATTTTAGAATTTTTCAAACTTGGCATTAATTGCCTCAAGGTTTGAGCATAGATGTCCTTGATAGTTTGTCTTGCATTAGACCATCTCAACTTAATTTTGTTCAGTAGAGTTCCTATGATTTGAGAAGCTATCTCTTCAGGTGAGTATTTCCATCTTCCTATTTTCTCGATAACAACATCTTCAATTTCCTGCTGCTCTTCCTTAGATCTGATTTCATATTTTAGAGATTTGAAGTTTGCAATTCCAGATCCTTCTTTCATATCCTTGATCTTTTCTTTTAATGAAGGAGGAGGCCTTTTGAAGACTATTTCTTCACTGTCTTTGCCTGCCTTGCCTCTTGCACTCCTTCTTGTAAATACTGCAGAGGGTTGCTTGGGTGCCTTGGTGATAATTACTTTTCCTTTCTTCTTTGTTGGTACTTGTTCTTCTTCCTCCTCATCCTTTTTCTCTTCTTCTTCTTCAAAGTCCTCTCCTTTTTCTTTGGTTGACATTAGAGGTGTGCTAGCTTGTATTTTGGCCATTCTCTTTCTTCCTTTGTTAACCGCCTGTGGAAGCTTTATACTAAGCTCAATTCTCTCCTTAGCTTCTTCATATGTCCCAAAATATGGTGCCTTTGGATTAATAGGTTGATTAATTATATTCTTGGTTTCATCAATATTTACCTCATAGGGAAGAGGTTTCACATGTACAATCCTTGGTTTTGCTACCTGTATATACAGATTATCACAGTCCACCATGAAAAAAATATCATCTTTGTAATCTTCCACCAATTTCTGTGGAATCCAGAATCTATTGTTCATTTTCTCTTTAAATGATTCAAAATAGTTATCCATTATGCTTTCAAAATTGTCACCCATTTTTGAAATGTATTCATTCATCTAATAAAGAACCGGCACATCTTTTCTCCATACTACCGTGCCTTTTGATGGGAAAAACTTTTGAGCGTAGAAAAATAAACAAACCAACAGTGAGCCAAACTTACATGGATTGTTCTTTGAGGTTTGGATGCTCTCCATGTTCTTGTTGAACTATTTCAACAAAAGATCTACTAGGTCAAATGACAGATTGTTCTTTACAATTTGATATGCTAGGTCAACTGCTTCACACGGAACACTGTTCTACCGACTTGAACTGTATATCTTGTGAGCTATGATATGTATACCAAACTTCAATTCTACATCTATAATTTTGCTTATCTTCATACCTCTACCATCCCACTCGGCTAGGGTTTTCTCTTCTAGTTCTGTCTGACCTAGGGTTTTTGTAGATTTTGCCTTGTCGAGCATGGGAAGACTAGTGATTCGGTGAATCATCTTCTTCATAATCTCTACTAGTTGCTCAAGCCATATTTTACCTTCATGTACTCAACTGAGGATATATCTAACCCATTTTATCTGAAAGCTCTGAGGCAAGTGTGTGATGTGAACTAAACCCTTATCTTCCAAATATTGATGCTCCGGTTTGAGAACACCATCGACACATAGTTCCTCATGAATAGTATCTATCTCTAGGGTTCCAATCTCTTCAATTGTACACTTAAAATGACTATGAATATCATTAATAAGGAGTACCTTAGGAGGAATCTGAGATTGAGCTCCACTCGGGTCTAGGGTTCCGGCAACTGTGGGCATGAGTTTGAAGTCTGGTGCTTTCCATTCTCCATGAACCAACATTTCTGAATCTTTCTTCATTTTAGCGCTAGATGATGCCATGGTAGCTCGGTGAACACAGTAAATTCTTCAAGGAAAGAGAATATCTTGCTAAAATATGCTTCGAAATGCTTGATTGCACTAGGAGACTTTTGTTTGTGGTGAATAGTGAACTTGATTTCACTCCTTTTGTTAAAACTTTGTCATTAATGCTTAGTATGAATTAGGGTATTGAATTAGACAGGCTGTCATCCACTATGAATTAATTGCTCGGTGAAGACTCCGCAACTCAGCAATCATATGAATTCATACTTCTTCGACCTTACTCGGTAACCAAATGAAGTTAGGTTACTCCTGACCTTGCTCGGTGATAATTGATACCGAACTTCTAGTGATCCTATTGTATCTTGCATACTGATTTGGATCTATCTTCCTTTCAGTTTAGGAATTGTTTTGGAATATGTCTATGAAGATATAGTTCCAGTGCTTTCTTGGAGACTAGTTAGAGCTCATAGAGCCACTCCCTTCATTAGTGACTTTAGGATTGGTTTGCTTGGTAGGTTTAGGAATCCACTTCTGTCTCATCTGCTTCCTAATGTTATTTTCTTTTTCTTTCTTTTCATCTTCAATTTTGCCTAAATTCATGCAGTTTTTAGCTATGTGACCAAGCTTAGTGCAATTATAACATCTTATGGTAGAATCCCTTTTTCTCAAGTGGTGCCTTACACAATTCATGCCAATGTGTCCATATTCTCCATAGTAATGACATCTACACCAAGTGTTGTAATCCCAACCAAACATTGCTTTAATAATTTGTTCCGCTGGATTGGGTGTTTTAGTTCTGCATTCTGATGCCTTATGACCTTGTTTGCTACATTTGTGACATATGCCTTTAAATCTTGGTTTCTCCTTGCATTCATTTTCTTTATGACCAAGCTGATTGCAATTGTAGCATTTTCCATTGAATTTTTCTTTTCCATTGTTCCAACATTTGTTTGAAGTATGACCAATTTTGCCACAGTGATTACAGGTAGGTTTCTGATTCTTTTGAGTACCTTGTTTGGAGGATTCACCTTCTTCTTTGTATCCAAGTCCTGCTTTTCCTTTTTGCCTATGAAGGTTTCATTCATACACCTGATTCATATCTTCTTGAGATTTCAATATTCTCTCATTGATTTTCCTTTCAGCATCTAGCTCACTCATCACTCTTAAATTGATTTGCTTTTCAGATCTCAGCTCTTCTCTCATATTTTCATTTTCTGATCTTAGAGTCAAGATTTCTTCATTTTCATTGGAGATTTGATCAATAAGATTTTCTAGCTAAAGAGTTTTATTCTAGATTTCATTGTTCTTTCCATCTATTTCATCTTTCATCTTGTTTCTTTGTTCCAAGACTTCACAGAATCTTGTTGACTGAATTTCCTGTTCTCTTTTCAATTTTCTCACTTCTTCTTGCAGAGATCCATTCTTTTCTAGAAGTTCTTTGATTGCATTGTTTGCTTCATCTGAGCTGTTTGAAGGGAAAAAGTCTTCAATCTTTTCTTCAACATACTGGTGGTCATTGATCTAATTTGCAAGTTCCTTCCTTCTTTTTAGGGAAAGGGAAAGATGCTCTCTTGCTTCTTTGAGTTGAGTTATGGCCATTTCCAGATCTAGCTTTTCATTCTCGATTACTTTGTTCAGTCTGAATATCTCCATTGTCCTGAATCTTTTCTCAAGCTGTCAAACTTTATTCTGAGATCCACTGTGCTCTGATACCAATTGTTGGAAATATTCAAGACTATCTAGGTTACTAAGAGGGGAGGGGTGAATCAGTAACTTCAAAACTTTTAACAGATTCAGATCTTAATAATATTAGATTGATAATCTGACTACATGCATGAGTAATAGAAAGAATAAAACATTCATAACACTTAGAACATAGAGATTTGGTGACCCAGAAACCTTCCAAGTAGAAAGTAAAACTGGGGTGGGGATGATACCCACAAAACTTCAATACTGCAGTATAAAGTTTGCCGGTTAAGGCTTACAATGATCACTTCTGATGATCTGCCCTATTAGGAGCAATAAGGACTACTAGGTCCACCTTGTTAGAGGTTTTACAAACATACAATGAAGTATGCACTCAGTTAAGAGATTTTTACAAAGACTGTTAAGTCTACCCGGTTAAAGGATTTCAAGCTGATTCACCTGTTAGGTTGAAACAATAGATCTCTTACTTGCAACTGTACTTGCTGATTGAGATTCTTTGATGTACTGATCACCTTCTATGATGGATAGATCTTTTCTACTTCTTATACTATTGTAGCCCTTTGTAATTTGCTTATCTCTGCCTTTCTCTCTTTTTCATACTTCTCTTTTTTTCATCATACTTGGATATGACATAAAACATTGTTTATATATCAATCTAAGTCGATTTCAAAATAATTACAAAGTCAGCTCTTAAACAAGTAAACACAAATATTACTGAGTCGGCCCAAATATAATTACACAGTTACTGTAAACTAACTCGGTGACTTTCTGATACTCGGCGTCCACTGCATTACCTGACATCATCATGCACTTAGTAGAAGTGGAAACTCGGTCCATACTAACCACTCGGTCATAGTTTCAAACTCGGTAAATACTAGAGACTCGATAGATAAAGTGTTACTCGGTAGAAACTAAATTTCCTATTTAACCATGCAGCACTCGGTAAACACTGTGAAACTTTGTGAGCTCGGTATGCAGTGTTCTACTCAGTAAGCTCTTCTCAGCTTGGTAAGTTGTACTCAACTCGATAAGCTCTGCTCTACTTGGTATGTACTGTTTAGCTTGGTAAGTTTTGTTCTGCTTGGTATGTACTATTCTTCTCGGTATGCACTGTTCAGAATAAGTGTTGTCACTAATGACAATCATGCTTAATGCCAATAGTCTCATAGCTTTGGCTTCAACCCATTTTGTTGCATAATCAATACATACTAAGATGTAAGACTTCCCATGAGAAAAGGGCTCAATAGGTCCAACGAGTCAATACCCCACTTGTCAAAGGTTGTGACAACTACCTGTGGCTACAAAGGCATTTCATTAGTCTTTGTAGGTCATCACATATGTTGGCACCTATCACAATGTCAAATATGTTTTGCTACATCCTTATGCAATGTAGGCCAGTAATACCCAGTTGTCAAGATTTTGTAGGCTATCTTGTTTACAAAAAAATGTCCTCCACATGGCTTATCATGCCATGCCCTAAGGATGTCATATGTTTCATCCTCTTGAATGCATCACCTTGTGACCTCATTTGGTCCTGTATAAAACATGAAGCCTGAAATCCAAGAGAAGTTAAAACTCTTTTCAACTAACAAATGACATTGTTTCGGAGAAAAGTGAGGTGGCATTCTCCCTATAGCAAGGTAGTTGGCTAAGTCTGCATACCATGGATTAAAAGAATCAGTAGAAAACACGTGCTCATCAGGGAAACTATCATCAATTACTACAAGATCATCTAGCACTTGCAGTCGTGACAAGAAATCAGCCACTACATTAGCCTTTCCTAGTTTGTCTATGATCTTTACATCAAATTCCTCCATGAGGAGTAACCAGTGTGCTAGTCTACCACTAATGGAAGGTTTATTCATTAAGTACTTGATACTTGAATGATCAGTATAAAAAAATACTTCATATCTTGTGATATAGTGCCTAAATTTATTTAGTGCATAAACAACTGCTAACATCTCTTTTTCAGTAATAGTATAATTTAATTCTGCTCCTTGCAAATTTTTACTAATATAGTAAATTGCATGTTCAATAATACCTTCTTTTTGTCCTAGAACTACTCCAATAGCATAGTCAGATGCATCTGTGTGGATATGGAATTGAAGCTTCCAATCAGGTCCTCTCAGAATAGGTGTTATTGTTAGAACATCTTTCAACTTCTGGAATGATGCTTCACATTCCTCTATCCATGCAAATTCAGCTTCTTTCTTCAACAAATTATATAATGGTGCTACAAGTTGGCCAAAGTCTTTTATGAGCCTTCTATAGTAACCATCATGGCCAAGGAAACTTTTGACATCCTTCTACTTAACTGGTGTGGTGAGTGTTTTTATAACTATAATTTTTGCAGGGTCAACCTGAATTCTAAAAGATGAAAGGTAGTATCTTAGGACTACTCCTTCCTCCATCATCATGTAGCACTTCTCATTGTTAAGAGAGAGATTGTAATCTTGACATCTCTTAAGAACCTTTTCCAAGTTTTCTTGTGCTTCTTCAAATGTGGTTCCATGAGTTGTAAAGTCATCCATATAGATTTCAACACAATCAGTAGCTATGTTAGAGAAAATACCCAGCACTGCTCTCTGGAAAGTAGTAGGGGCATTACATAATCCAAATGGCAAGACTGAATAAGAAAAGGTTCCCCAAGGGTAGGTAAAAATTGTCTTGTCCTGGTCTTCTGGTGATATTTGTATCTGATTATACCCACTGAAGCCATCTAGAAATGAAAACTACTTTTTACTCGCAAGATTATCAAGTACTTGGTAAATGAAAGGTAGTGGAAAGTGATCCTTCTTAGTGGCTTTGTTAAGTTCTCTATAGTCAACATAAACTCTCCACTTTCCTCCTTTCTTTGGAACAATTACAAGAGGAGAAACCCATTGACTGTCAAAAATAGGATAAATGAAACCTGCATTAAGAAGCTTCTGCAACTTGATCTTAACTATATCTCTTAAAGCAGGGTTAATTCTTCTTTGACCTTGCCTCACTGGCTTGTATTCTGGGCTTATATATATTCTATGAGTATAGAGTTTGGGATCTATCCCTTTCATGTCAGTGTAATCCCATGCGAACGCTTGCTGACTATCCTATAAAATCTTGAGAAGACTAGACATCTGAGATTCAGTGAGGTTTTTATTAACATTTAGCTCCTTTCCTGAAATAATTTCAACTCTCTTAACTATTTCTAACATTTAAATTTCTGCTATGGATGGAGACTTTATCTCATGGGGTAGCAAGGTGTGAAGATAATAAGGTGTTGTAGGAAGTTGAGATGTGGTTTAATTGGGTGGTATCATTTGAAGGGAACAATTTGGATCATCAAAAGCTGACTCCTCAGAACCATATTGATTGGTAAGGATTGCTGCTAGTATATCATCTTCTTCTTGTGATACCATGAATGGATTTCTCTCAATGACCATGAGTTTTTGCATAGAGTTTACTTCAAGGGCAGCATCTCCTAAGTCTGGCCAGACAATTTGATCAAGTTCACTTTGGGGTTTTTCTAGAGAATACAGAGTTAACTTCTTGGTATTTATGCCATCTGATATGGTCATCTTCCCTGAATGGCATGCAATGCAAGCATCAACCTTGGCTAACCAAGGTCATCCTAGGATTAATGGATATCCTCCTAGGGTGGCTTTGGGTGACAAGACCATAAAATCAGAAGGGTAATATAAGGAATCCAAAGTAACAACAATATCCTCAACCATACCATCAGGCTTGACCATGGAATTATTAGCTAACTGCAATATTGTTGGTGTGTCCCACAAACCAATGATGCTAAGTTTCAGTAGAACTTCCCTAGTCATAACATTAATTGAGGCTCCCAAGTCAATTAGAACATTCTGAATTTGGGTATCATTAATGTAGATGGTTACCACTGGACTTCTTGGATCTAAATACTTAGGCATGAAAACTTTTCTTAGCATGAGATCAAAGAGATGACCTAAGACATAGATAGTATCAGGGTCTTTCTTTTTCCTTCCAGGTTGTTTGATACACGCTTCTTTAATTGCTTTGGTATAGACTAGAATTTCTTTAAGGGAATCCAACAAGGGAATTTGTACTGTCATTTGCTTAAGATGACCAATCAAATTAGTGGCTACAAGATTTTCTTTTGGAGGAATGACTTGAGACAATCTGTGTGGATAAGGAGGATTTTTAGGCACTTGTGTAGCTTGAGCAACATGTAGAACATCAACGGGCTATTTCATGGGTTTATCTTCAGTATCAGCAATTTCAGTGATTATTGGCTCCTTGGGTGCAGGAAGTGTAGTTCCTGATCTAAGATGGATATCATTTATGTGCAAGGAATAAGCTTGTTGCTTATTATTAGGATTTGGAGTGGGCTTAGTAGGAAGTTGAGTTGACTTTTATGGGTTTCTATTTGCTACAGGAGGTGGCGGCATAATAGCTTGCTACTAAGGTGGGGGCATTATTGCTTGTTGTTGATTAGGCTGATTGGGTCCCCACTGACGTTGTGGTTGCCAGCTACCATGAGGTGGCCATTGGCTATTCTACTAATAAGAGTTATACTACTATTGGTATGGATTAATGGTGGTTATTGCATATAGGCTTGGTTAAAGTATGGTTGTTGATTTGACTAGTTGTGATTCCAATTATGACCCTGAGGAGCAGAATTTTGGGGGTTTTGGTTTGGCCAATAGCTATTATTATTATAACCAAAATTATTTAGTGGGTCTAGAGGCATACCTTGTCTCTAAGACCATGTACACCTTTGAGCAATGTAGAAAACTTCTCCATTCTCCTCATCTATGGCTTTGAACTCACTGGGCATTGGGTTAATGTCCAAAGATGCAACCATCTTACATTTGCAATTTATCTTCTTCTCTCTACAATGAGAACAAAACTCAGTAGACACAACATCTTACTCTTCCTTCTTCCTTCTCACTTGCATACTATCCAGCTGAGTGGCAACATCATTAATGATGTCTTGCTTGAAGTCAGATAGCAAATTAGACAAATCCACTTTGGATACTCCTGATCCACCATTGGACTTATATGGTAGGTCTCTAAGTCCCCTACCCTTCTTCAAAGTGGCCCTTGAATAATTTTGACATATATTCTTTATGTCAACCCAACCTTTTTGTGTGATATCTCCTCCTGCCATTAGGTCTAGAGGCTCAATACTTCCATCATTCACACCTTTTCGGAAGAGGTGTTTCTGAGATGCCTCATTTAGCTAGTGTTGTGTATTATGTCGCAGGCTAAACATGAATCTAGATACATAATCCTCTAGGGTTTCATCCTCCTTCTGAGACATTTTAAAAATGTCATCACCTTTCAAATCTTGACCTCTACAGTACTCTTTGTACTTCAAAAGAAACATTATGCACATGGCATTCCAATCTGCTACAACATTAGCACCTAACCCCATGAACCATCTCAAAGTAGCTTCTTTTAGAGTTGATGGAAACAACTTCAGCTTGTGGGCATCAATGGTATAGTCATAACTCCAACAAAGAATATCAAAGTCAAAGAGGAAGGTCTCAGGGTCCTCTTTAAGGAAGCCATAAAATGTGGGAAGTTTAGCAGTAGGTATATTCTTCAAATTTTGGTTACCTTACTGTTGAGGTATAGGAAAAGGAAAGGGAGCCTGAGTAGCCATTCTGGGAGGAGGACCTAGTGGTGGTGGTTGATATATAATAAGAGCAAGCAAGTTATCTTGGTATTTAGGTTCAGCAAATAGGTCATTCAAATGCACGATTCCTCAGATGATGAAGAGGATATGTGTTCCTAAGCATCAACAAATGGATTTTCAAAGGGTTCTTCTTATTTGTTGTCACTTTGAGGTTCTTCAACTTGTGGATTAAATAAATCAAATGGCTCTCCTTGGTAGTTATGGGGAAGAAATCTCCCAAGGTGATCTCTCGTTCTATGCATAAAAATGCTTACTTAAGTACTAGATTAAAACCAAGACTACAACTAAAAGGATATGTTTGAATTAAAACCATCCCCAACAATGATGCCAAAAATGCTTGGCCATATAATAGTATCAAAAACCTAGAGCAATGGACTGCCTATTTCATGATTGGATACCCCAAATGATTCCTAAATGCATTATTTGGTCTCATTTAATTATCGACCAGGGACGTAAACTTGGAATGGTATTTGCAAAGTATATGCTTCAAACCTCCTCTTTCTAAGTCTATCTAAGGAATTCAAATGCTTATGCTTCAGGAGAACTATACTAAAACTGGTAAGAAAATGTATTCTAATCAAAGCAAAAAATCACAGTTAGGAACTACTCCAACTGATTGTGTTGCAGGAACAGGCTACTAATTTTGATATCAATAGCTATAGAAACAACAGAGTTCTAATACATATAAATGAATAGGAAATGAACTCTACACTAACAAAACAATTCACTCATCAAGTGCACCCCCTTGAATGAGTGAATGAGAAGTACAATCAAGATGAAAGATGTAAACTTGAATTGAACATTCTATTCATCCATAAAATGATTACACTTGATTGAAATAGTATGCAAGAGTTCTATTAAAATCCAGTTTGTTCGACTAACTCCAAAAGAGTCACAAAATTTGATTATTTAAAAGGAAGCTACAACTATCTCCTAAATCTACAATCACTTCATAAATGAGGATTGGTTACAACTCATAAAGTTTCACAACAGAAACATTATTGACCATGAACAATCCCATAATATAGTGCACACTAAATCTACATGTTGCATGCAACAAAAAGTATTGACTTGCTTGTGAATATTCTACAATCTACGGTTGGCTTTGATGACTCCCGTGCCAGTATGTTGGTCCTTGAATATCCACTTTCAACTCTTGCAAAACAATCAATGCGCACATATCTAACCATATACATATATATCCACATCATCAATATTAGGAAAAGGTGTAAGTCTTAATTATCACTCTTTCAAATCCTATGGCTACAGGAGGTAACTACCCAAAACATAGCTTAGGAGATAAAACATCCATTAACATGTATAGCTATTATATTCACCATTCATGTCCATGAATTTAAGTAGATATTATGTATTTAGAAGTATCCACATTTCCA
This sequence comes from Chamaecyparis obtusa, assembly GCA_027943335.1. Lineage (NCBI taxonomy): Eukaryota > Viridiplantae > Streptophyta > Pinopsida > Cupressales > Cupressaceae > Chamaecyparis > Chamaecyparis obtusa. Next base: position 123,361 of record BSBK01009805.1, read on the forward strand.
TCTTATGTTCACACACACATATATAACATATACATAGAAACCATAAGTTCATATGCTTAAAACCATAAATTCATGTCTATGTGCAATCAACTTGTTCTAGAAAGAGGATAAAAAGCAGTGAGAAAGATGGCTATTTTAGAAGCCCATCAAGCATCTCAAGCATTGCTTCTTCGACTTTTTCCTTGTCCTCTATACTCATCTTTTCAAATTTTACTTTCTTGAAACCTTCTATTCCAACAAAGCTCTTGATGTTGTGGCATATTTCATCCACAGTCAATGATTTTCTCTGTAGTGGTGCCTTTTTCTTTATTTCCTTGTCACTTTTTGTTTCATCATCATCTTTCTCCAAAATAATTTTTCTTCTCAACTTCTTCCTACACTGGCTCAGCACTGCCTTAGACTGAACAATTTTTCTCTTCCTTGATGTAGGGCTTTTCTTTTGAGGCTAAGCAGCCACATCTATAGAGATTTCCCTAGTTCTTGGCCTAAGTACTGGTGAGGAGATAGGCTTAGGTTTTTGCATTGTTTTTCTCATAGGCTTAGCAACAAGTTTCATCTTTCCTTTCTTCTCTACTACTTTCTCCTCCTCTTCACTTTCACTAGACTCACTTGATTTATCTTCTCCTAATCCTTGAGTTAGTTCTAGAGGTACATCTACCTCTCTTTCTTCTGTCATATTTTTTATATTTTTCACTATCTTTTTCCTCTTTCTCTTCATGGTAATAGACTTTAGTCCCATGGTTATCATATCCTTTTCTTCCTTATAGGTTCCAAGATAGGTAGCCTTCTTATCAACTTCCTTGGCTTAAAAATTTGTGATTGTTGTTGTAGTTTCATCAATGTTTACTTCATAAGGTAGTGGAATTAGCCATGATACCCTTGCTATTATAGCTTGAGCATATGTGAGGTCTGGGTCAACTAGGAGATATATGTCCTATTTGTATTTCTCTACTAAGGATATAGGAATCCTATTTCTCTTCCTCATTTTCTTCTTAAATTCTAGAAAGTAATTTTCCATAATGCTCTCAAAGTTATCACCCATTTGTCTAACAAACTCATTGATCTAAATTGTCACTGGCCTATTCTTATCCCATACTAATCCCCCAACAATAGGAAAATTTTTTTGAATGTAGAAGAATAAACAAACATGTAAGGAACTGAACTTACACATAGAATTATATTCTTTCCAGATTGATGTAAGATTCTTGGCAAGTTGTGTTAGTTGGAGCTCGGCAAGGTCATAGGTGTGATCATTCTTAATTATTTTCCAAGCTTGGTCCAATGCCATGCATGGAACACTATCGAACTGACTTGACTGATAGAATTTGTGTGCTATCAACCTTACTACAAACTTGATTTCTGGGTTAGTGATAGTATAAATAGTCATGTCGTGCTTATTCCATACTACCTGTGTGTTTGCCTGAATTTCATCTTTTCTTTGACATCTCATAGTTTTCTTTCCAAGGAGTTTAGGGTATCCAGTTACCTAGTGAATCATGTCTTTGGTGATTTGGACTGGTCCATCCTTCAGCCATATTTTCATGTCATGTACCCTGCTTAGTACAATCTTAATCCATTCTACTTTGAAATTTTGTGGAAAGTAAAGGGCATGAACTAACCCTTTCTTGGCAACCTTCTGGTGTTCCAGCTTCAACACCCCGTTGCTGCATAGTTTCTCGTATGCTTCTCTAGATTTATAATCACCAATTTCTCCAATCTTCCACATGTAACATGATCAAATATCATTTATCATTAGAAGATTCTTTGGAATTGACGATAGGACTCCAGTCAGATCTCCCATGATCACACTTTCTGGAACAACCTGAAACTTTTGTGGCTTACATGCCTCATTCTTCTCTAACTAAACATTAAAGAACTACTTTCCTTTCTCCTTCATTGCAGCCGATGATGATGATGCCATTTCTCACAATTAAAGGATTAAAGTATTCAAAATATTTTACTCAGTAAAGTACCTTGCACAAATGTTCTTCAGATGTTTTTGTCGACAACACACTATCAAGATTTCTGAAATCGCACTTATCACTAATCACCCTAGTTACTTGCTCTCTGAATCACTCTTAGAAATTCTCAATTTGCTGGTGAAAATGAAATAAATGGAAAATTATCACTTTATAGACTTCAAACAGTTGGATTAGTACTTCTTTAATGATTCGTACACTTTCTAGGTTAGATATAGTTGTCTCAACAATCTCATGTTAAAGTTGGTCAACATAAGCTCGGTCAATACAACCATTCAGTTACAGCTCCTTGTACATCACATCTTGGCTATCACAGGTACTCAGAAAACATTAGTGACTCAATCACTATAGACTAAAATACTGATGCTCGACATCAAATATGAATTGTTGCACTTTTCTCAAATCTGTCCTAATGCATCTTAATCTATGCAGATATGGACTTTTTCTCAACATATGTTAGGAACTAATGTAAAATTAAAACATTGTAGAACACAGTTCCATACATACCTTCTTTTCTTAGTTTGAAGTGGTGTGATCACTTGATCCATTGGATTGGGTGACCTCAGGTGCACTGGCTTCACTACTACTTCCCTCTTCTTTCTTCTTCCAAGTTTTGTTCATCTGAATTCTCATTTGCTCAATGATTTATTCATTCTTTCTTTGATCATTGCTGAGTATGGGTGTTCTACAATCTTATTGCATTTATAGCATACCATAATTCCATTCATCTAACTCTTGGATTTACCCCTAAAATGTGTCTTCAGACAATTTTCTCCTATGTGCCCATTTTTTCCATAGTAATGAGAATTGTACCAAGTGTTGTAATCCCAATTGTATGTATTAACCTACTTAGGTGACTTAGTCTATTGATTTGATGGTCATTTGGGTTTTGATATGCATTCAAATGTTCTATGTCCATATTTCTGATAGTTGAAACAGTGTCCTTGAAATTTTGGTGAGGTAGGTGGATTATTGACCTTTGTCCTACATTCTTGTGCCTAATGTCCATGTTTATTAGACTTAAAAAAATGTCCATTAAATTTAGGTTTAGGATCACACTTACCATGTTTTCTTCTATAGATTTTCATTGTATGTCCTAGATTTCCACAGTGATAGCATGTAGGCTTGTTGTTCTTTGGTTTAGCACTTCTTTGCTCTCCACTCTTTGATGATTCTCCTTCCTTAGTAGATGATGATTATTCATTAAATCCAAGTCCAGATGTGTCACTAGATCTTCTAGGTGACCTTAACAGCTCTTCAAAGTATCTTACAACTTTATTAGGCTTGTTCATCCTTTCATTAACTTCCTTTTCAGCTCTCAGTTTATTCCTCAGTTGATGTTTTTCTGATCACATATTGGTGACTTCCACATCTTTCCTACCCAGTTATTGATTAACAAGTAGCAGTTAATTTACCATGTCTAGTTGATTGTTTGTCAACATTTGCATGTCATTTGTCTTTTCATCAAGTCTCATTGATATTTGTCATTTATCTTCTTCAGCCATTGTCTTGTCTTCTTCAGTTTTCTTTTTATGTTCAACTACTTCACAAAGTCTCACAAATTGAATTTCTTGTTCTCTCTTCAGATTTTTTATGTCCTCATTTAGTATGTTGTTTTTCTCTAGTAGTTTTTTTATGGCTTTGTCACTTTCTATAGAGTTCCCATTATCAAATAGTCCATTAGTATCATCTTCTTGATATTGTGTTTCATTTTTTTGAATAGTAGTTTATATTCTTCTACTTAAGGATTTCTTCAGTTCTCCTTTGGCTACTTCAAGTTGTTGGAATGCAAGATGAATGTCAATCTTTTGATTCTCTATGATTTTTCCTAGCTTATAAATCTCCATCTATAGATCTTTAACTCACAAGTGGTTAGACTTATATAAGAGACCAATTCTCTGATACCAATTGTTGGAAATCTATTGGGAAAAAGTAATAGTGAGAGGGGGGGTGAATCAGATATCATTGATTTATCCATTTTGAAATAAATGAAACCTTGCATAGAATTAACATAAAACTCAATAATGTAATGGATCTAATAAGCTAAACATCACCCATGAAAATACACAACACAATGATTTTGGTTACCTAGAAACCCTTGAAAGGTAAAACTGGGGTGGGGATGACACCCACAAATCTTCAATACTAAAAAATAAAGTTTTCATGTTAGGGTTACAAATTTGATCACAAAATATGATCTACCTTGTGAGGGGTCTACCCTATTAAGAGCTTTAAGATTTATACAATATACCTTGCAAAATGATTTAAGACTTACCACTAAGTAAGCACTCAGTTAAGAGATTTACTAAGGTTTGTCAAAACCACTATGTTAAAAGATTTACCTTGATACACTTGTTAGAATGTCTCAGTACCTAATCTTTTAGTTTGCATTATGGTGCTGATTAGAGATCTTCTCCTTGAAGTGTAGATTTGATCTAATCTATCAAGTATGTCTTTGTTCTTCTCTTCATTGCTTTGCTCTATTCTACTTGGTCACTAAACTCTATCAGAATACTTCTTTGTTCCAAAGATATTATCTTTGTCACACTTCTTCCTTCCACTTATACATCATTTAAGGGTTTAGACCACATCTTATATAGACAATTAACTTTCCCCAAGATTTAAGATCGACGATCTAGAATATCTCATTTTTCCACTTAACCTCTCCCTAATTCTGATTGGTTCCATGTATTACATAGGGATTAATGATTACAATATAGGAGTTTAATCATCTCTGTGATTCCCTCAAACACCAAAAAGTAAAATATAAATGTCGACCAAAATGGTTTACCTAAGTATTTGTGCCATAAAAAACACATATGTCAATTCTTGCCTGGTCGGCATTGGATATCTCTGGCATGCAGTATTCACTATTCTTTATACTCTGGTGCTCAGCATTGTCTTCTTTACATAACATGAAAAAATATGACTCAGATAATACAAAAGTACACTGTGATCACTTTTTTACTGGGCAGTGACTACTGGATGGTAAATGTACATAATACATGACTCGACCTATATATGATGGCTCCTTCATAGTGATGACCAACCAACATTACCTAGAAAATAACTAAGTCTAAGACACTAATAAACAACAAAACTTTAGGGATCGACATGGTTAATGCTGGCAGTTAGTGATTTTTATTCTGAGATCCAACGAAAAAGCTTGGAAGTGGTTATCTCCTATTCTCATGAAATAATAGTTAGGCCTTGAAACATCTGGAGATTCAGCAAGGACCATAAATTAATTTAAAGATCAATGGTCGACACTTTGTCTCAGGAACTTACCGAGATTAAGTAAATTATCTAGCGACTTGGAGATAAAGGCTTTTTGTTGAATCTCGTAGCTTGACTAGGGTTGAATGTTATGTCTTGAGATTGTGAGAATACCTTGGTCGCTAGATCTGCAGATCAAACATGAGTTAATTAAAGGATGTAGAAAATGTGAGAATTTCCTTAGTCACTGAATCTCCTAATCTAACTAAGGTTAAGAAAATAATTGTGAGATTACGAGACTCACCACAGTCGCTGGGTCTTGTGATTAGATATGAGTTTAGGAAAAGGGTAATGAGACCACACGAAAGCTTTGGTCGATTGTTATCATGATGTAACTCTAGTTAAGACGTGTGTCTTAAGATTCAAATATTTTCTTTAGTCATTGAATCTCATGATCAGACTAGAGTTTAGTAAAGTGTTATGAGATCATGAGATAACTTCAGTCGCTAAATCTCCAAGTAATATATGGTTAGGGTCGCTGGGAAATAATAGAAAAGGAAGCTTTGACATGGAAAAGTATCATGCCAGGATTAAGAAATTAATGAGATAGATAATCCAACTTCAAGTGAGGGTTTTTTAGTAGTTTTTGAGGGTTAAAGAAATAAAACAATAATCATTAGTTTTTTTCTTTCTTTCTAAGAATTTAATGCATCCTGTCAACTTCTCACCTCACAGCTAGCCTGGATTCAAGTTTGGTTTCAATTAGAAGTGAATGTTGAGGTGACATAGAGAAGATTTGTAGTGATTCTAATAATTTCCATGCATTTAGTCATCAAAGACATATAAATAGGACGCTCCTACAATCAGACTTATGAATTTTTGAAGAACGATTATGGAGTCAAGTTGTTGCAGTGTGTCAATTTCAAGGAGATAATTTATAGTCAAGAATATTTTGAGGGCGGGAAGAATGAGTCATCCAGAGGTTAGTCTTGCTTCATCGAGTTAAGGAACAAGGGAGTAGGGTGGCAACCAGATAGGAAAGCCAAATTGTTTAGAGGAAATCATCCAGCTACTCCCAGGGTCGACACAAAACAAAAAGGTTAGTGATAGGACATTTACTGATGCCTTAGCCATTTTTAGAGATTCTAGTGGTAGATGTACCTGATGTGGCCACTGATGAACCAGAAAAGGATAAGGTGAAAGTGGCTCTCAATGCCCTGACAGACATCATGTAACATAGGATTGAGGTGATAAAAGGAAAGATGGACTCAGTCTATAATTCATTTGTCATGTTGCAAAGGATAATTGGGAATGTGAATGATGTTGTGGCTAATTTGGAGCCATTGTTTAATATGTGGTCTAGTAGAGGTGCACTCTTCGAGAAGCTTGAAATGTTGGAGCCACACAAGACTGATATAACATAATTTATTGCAGAGAAAATTGAACTCATCAGTGCCATTTGGGCATTTTTCAAAGGTAAATCTAGCTAGGTCAAGGCCAAGATAGAAATGTTTGGACCTGATTTCAATAAATACTTGCCTCTAATTCACAATGGTGATGGTGACATCACAAGTGCTGAGGAGTTGAAATCAGGAATGGATTAGTTGTCGACAAGATAAAAGGGCTCCTTGAATAATGATGGCACATTAAACATTAGTAGATTCAACAACATCCTAGATGATGTTTTTAAGGTGGAGAATTATTGTACCAAGTTCGTAGCTGATGCCAAGGCTATGAGAGATTCTAGATGGGACAAATAGTTGAAGGTATTGTAGGATTTAAAGGAGTGCACATGACCTACTGAAGAGGAGGTTGTACTATGGAATAAGAGTACAAAGCCCAAGAATAAGAAGCTAGTAGTCATTGATGTGGAAACAATGGAGGAGGAATGAGCAATATCTGGCACCTCGTCATTGAGCATAGGGAGGGTAGCTATCATGAAGAGGACAGTGTATGTTAGTCAGTGGAGGCAGTCACTATCCATATAACAACTTATGAAACTACCTTTTATATATGCAGATGAAGGTGCCAGTTGTTGAAGATTTTGAAATGATTGGGAAAATATTCCTCCAATTTCATTTTCCTTATTTTTAAATGATTTCTACCTATTTTTTTTCTTCTAGTTCTTTTTCCTTTCCTATCCATCTGAAACTTGTTGCATCCCAATTCTTCCAAGATTCCAAGATGGCTAGTGAAATTTATATATAGTTGGTTGTAACTTTTTGATAAGGATGTTGAATTTTGTAACTGAATCCTATTGCAAAATTTTGATCTCCAATTTTTGTTCTAGCATTAATTCCATCTCATGTTGTGTATGTCTTCTTGTTTTAAGTTTGAATTCTCATATGTCAATTGCAAAGCAAAATTAATGTATGGTTTACAAGCTAGATTTTGAGTTTGTCTTTGTGTTCCTTTTCAAGAAAGGGGTAAATCCTTTAAGATAACTTCAAAGAATTCATAATTTTTGCAAGAATCTGATGTTTGAATCTGAGAGTGAGAGGAACAATTTTTAAGGCATTTGTTCTAAATTCTAGGTGTTTTAGAATTGTGTTTTCTATTTGATGTATGTTGTGGATGACTCTATGCCTAAGAATAATATATTGATCTATTCTTGGTAGTTAGTTCTTCATCATCGAATGAATTTATAAATGATATAATCTCTATAAAAAATGAGTAATATTAATGCTAAGTAATGCAAATAAGTTTTCTAATTCCTTTCAAGAAGTGAATCCATAGGTATACCTGCCTGAGCTTAAATGCTCAAAGTGTAGGAGGGCCATAGTCTTGATCCTTTTCCTTGGAAGATTTGGAGTGGGTTTAGAGATTCAGTGACACTAGTTTGTCAGTCATATTGTAAATCTTGAAGTGGAAACAAAAGGAGCCAACAAAATGGTGACTCTACTAGGGATTGTAACAACACTAGGTATTTGAACTTCTTGCAAGTCATTAGGTTTAAAAAATTCTTAGAAGTCTCTGGCTTTGATCTTAAAGAAACATTGTTCGGTGCACATTTATCTCTTCCTAGAGCCCCATGTTCTTCCTATTCTATTGATTTTTTCTTTTTAGATTCTCAAGCTTTGTCTGCAAAATTTTCACATTAAATGTAGGTGGTGACTCAAAGGGTAGAACCAGTGTGGTTATAAGATAAAAACCATGGATAAAAAAAAAATAAAAGAGCCTTTGTCAAGAGGCACCCAAAGATCAATATAGAGGCGTTGCATTGGTTAGGAAGGAAAAGTTTTCTTAGAAAGGGTGGGGAATCCACCAGTGCACTTGTAGGGGAGAAAGACAATGTTGAAGATGGGGTAATACATATGTCTACCAATGACAATGGGTCACAGTACAAGAGTTCAAAGTCCAACAGTGGTCTCTCTAGAGATAATTTTTATGATACCCCAGAAGTGTTATTCCAGGATAAAGTAGTCCTCCCTGCAAATCAAAACACAAAGGCAGGAAGTAAGAATTATGTGCCAAAAATGCATCAAAACCAATATAATCTAGAAATGAAATCATCTGAGCCAAGAAGGGTCCACTTCCCATATCAACAAATCACTGATATGGATGTGTCATCGAGCTCTAAAGATATTATGGTAGACCCTACTGATTTGGGTGCTTTAAGATTGCAATTAGTAGAGCAAGATGCAATTCACAAGAGGTTACAAAAGGAGACAGAGGCTAATACCATAAATGCATTAATAGAGAGAGAGTCTCTGCATAGAAAAATTAATGAATTAAAGGAAAGAAACATGATATTTTCTTTTGCTCCTAAATATTTGCAACCTAATCTTTTTGGAGACCTTCATCCTTTAAGAAAAGAGAAAGAATAACTGTTGTAGGACCAAAAGTTTGAACAAGAGGGCCCTGTAATTAAACAAGTCCAAAGTTATTCTCCTCAGCCTAAGGAAGCCAACAAAATACTAAATACCAGACCTATTGTTATTACAAATGAAAAAGGAAAATAGAAGATGGTTGGGATTAGAATAAATGAGCCTGTAGTTGTACCAAAGATCCCACCACCTATTTCAAGTTTTGATATAGAAATGGAGAAGAGAAGAAAGGAAAGGGATGATCTAGAAAAGGAATTGGAGAAGGATGAGGTTGAAGCATCTATTGTAGAGACAAAAAGGAAGATCCAATTCTTGAAGTATTCATCTACAGACACTCTCAAACCATCTGCAACTGAAATAGGTACGTCATCTATAACTTCTAGTGTTGTCCTATTTGGTAGTATTAACACTCAAAACCCACTTCTTGTTTCATATGCTAAGTTGAATTTTGATCCTAAACAACAATCAAATCTACAAGTAGGTGGTAATACAACAACAAATTCTAGTCCTAGTGGAAAAACCGAATTGAATTTTCAAAGAAGATCTATGTAATTAGAAGGGTATAGGAAAATTAGTTTTGATGGGATACCTGGTTATCCTAATGCTATTATAACTGAGATAAAAGATAGGGTACCCAAATTTTTAGGTAATAATGCTATTAGTTGTGAAGATTATCTTAAGTTATTTATATATATGTTAAATTATTATGAGATAGAGCATCAGGATGTAGTTCTGAAACTATTTGTTCAATCTTTATTAGAAGATGCTAGAGACTGGTTTAAAAGACTCCCTGGCCGATGTATTGATACATGGGATGCTTTTGAAAAGTGTTTTAAAGAACAATATGGTGATAGACCAAATTTTAGCTTCATGTTGAATGAGATCAATAACATAAAGGAAAATCAAATGAATCCATAATTGAGTTCAACATGAGATTCTAGAAGGGTATGCACAAGTTGTTTCAAGTCACGAGTTTAGATGTTAATGCTTGCTTGACCACATACCTCAATGCTTTTGATGGAAATACTAGATACCAACTGAGAGACAAAGAACCAAGGACTCTCAAAGATTCCTTTAGAATTGTAGTAAACATTAAGAACAATATGAAAATAACATGAAGATTGGGTGGGAAGATAGATGATCCTAAGCTATTTGAGAGCAAGAACTACAAAAAGGATAATGAAAGGACTATTGGAAATGAGAGGCAAGAAGATGACAAGTTAGATAAGGTTCTAAAGGCATTAAAAGACTTCAAATTACCTAGTTGTAGGAATGATAAGGTTCATGTTGTTCAAAAGCCTCACTTCAAAAATAATTTCAATAGGCAAAATAGGCTGCAAAATTACCCTTATAACACTCAATGGAAGGATGGTAAACCTATTGTCTTGAATGCAAAAGGAAATAATGAAAAATTCATCCCTGATCCCTTGCACAAAGCTACTATAAATGTTGTGGAGGATACACCATGGTGTATGGCTTGCAAATCTCCTCATTCTGTAGAGAATTGTGTAGTTGTACAGTCCATAGCTACATATCAAGATGATAATGTTGATGAATTTAATTAGGTAGAGACTAATGATGATATTATTTGCAACATGATGATTCATATCTATAACATGAGGATGTCTCTGATGCTAATGAAGAAACTGATGTGTGTTCAAAGAGACACAACAAGGCATTATTCCATCAAAGAAATATTTTTTGATGATGAAGAAATTGATGAGAAGACATGTAACATGAACTCTTCCTTAGAGAAAATAAACTTAAGAAGACCTTCAAAAGAGGAAATTGCTAGGATTACTACAGAAATGGTTTCCCATGTGAAAACTAGGAACATGACATCAAATGATGGCACTGGAAAGGATACAAGAATATTTATAAAAAGTACCAGTTCTAAGGAATCCATAGGGAACAAATTAAAAAATGACTGTGTAGTAAAGGTCAATAATGTCAAAGGTAAAAAGTGGGAACCAAAGGAAACTGGAGCTGTCAAGGTGTCTAATGTTCATGACAAAGATACCCAAAAGGGAGTTGAGAGGCTAGTTGATAGAATGACTAAAGTTGAGAAACTGAGAGTGACAACAACAGTTAATACACCAGAGAAAAAAAAGCATGTTAGAGAAATGCAGGTTAAAATTACTTCATCTACCCTTGTTGACATGCTATCAGTATTGTCTTAGATTATTGTCAAGGTTCTCCTATCAGAGTTATTAAGGATCCCTAAACACAAGGACAGAGCTCTAGCATGGGTAGATAGTGTTCAGAACAATAGTATTTCTTACAATACCAGTGAGCCACAGTCAGAAGCTAAAAAATAAATACAATTTCAAGGAGTGGTATCTTAGATACCACCTATGTATTTGGATAACTCTGTCAATCCTATCCTTGAAAACTAACGCAGGGCCAGGGTGGATACAAGCAGAATCAAGAAAAATTAACTCCACTTGAATCAGCAAACAAGCCCTGCTCAGAGTCACACATGGAAGAAATATGAATACCACATGAAATCCATGAAAATAAAATTTATATGAGACAAGCAACTGGTAATAGCACTGGTGTAATTATATTAAATATTTCAACATGCCCGACTATGAGGCCTTCCAGGTTTCGGCCTTATACAAAGAGAGTTATGAATTCAAAGTCTCAGCTCACATATTATCTTCTCTTGTTCTTCTACTACTCTTCTACTATCACCATATTCCCATCAACTAAACAACCAAAGCTTCTTATATAGCCAACAAAGCCACAAGTTGGCCAGTCAGGCATTTAATTACAATATAGGTCCAGCCTAGAAGAGTAAACCAAAACTAAAGAAAGAATGAACAAAACTTAATGAGAAGTTATATTTATGTCCACACATGATTTATTAACATTTCCATAACTTATGAATATCCCATTTCATCACACGGAACTGCGCAAGATGAAAAACTCCACATTTTGCGTGTAGACTGGCTAAAAATCAATACTCGAGAAAAATAGTCATAACTTTCAACTCATAATGAATTAGGACTTGTGATCTTAGGTCAAGATATTAATTTAGGTCCTATTGAGTTCCATAAGAGATAAAAGGCTTATTCATTAAGGATCAATAGCTACATGATGCGCAATCAGCTCACGAAAAGCAGGAAAATACAGCACTAATAGCAAGGAAAATAACTCTAACTTTGAAACGGTCCATCCAGTCCTTATGTGCTCATAGGAGAAGGTTCCAAAATAGGTCCTAAAAATCATGTAATATTAGAACAATATGAAACCAATAAATGAAATGATTATAATGAAAACAATAGAAAATAGGAAATGTTTTTGGTTGATGCAAGATTGCTCAAAGACCCAAGATGCTCCTGTATCAGACACCTGGGGTAAATAAAGAACTGATGTCCACATCAGACACTACTCATATTCTAAATTGAATCATAAAGATCCAACTTAGCTTGTGTAATCCATGAATTGTCTTCAACTGGCTTATCATTCCACTGAACTGGGTATTCCATGTATTCTTTTCTTCTTGTACTCTTGCTTACTCTACTATTCAAGATCTTCTCAATGTTGTCTTTATTTTTCTTAGGATAATCCAGATCAACTCCCATCTCATTAGTTGATTCAAAGTAATCAAATATATCAACAATATTTAATATATGTGATATATCCATTTCCTCTGGTAATTCCACTTCATATGCTACATTTCAGCTGTCAAACTTCTTCAGAATCGTACAAGGTCCAAAGTTCTTCATTTTTAGCTTGTTGTAGGTAGCAATAGGAAATATATTTTTCTTCAAATGAATCATAACCTCATCTCCAACTTCAAAATATTTATGTCTCCTTCTCTTATCTTCTCTCTATTTATATTTCAAATTACTGTCCTCCAAATTCCTTTTAACTTTATCATGAAAAGTTCTCATATATACTGCAAAATCCTTAGCTTCAGTACTTCTTATTTCAGTAGGTAAATCTCTCAAATCTATAGTTCCCTTAGGATGAAATCTAGTAACAATCTCAAAAGGTGTCCTCTTAGTGCTTCTATTCACATAATTATTATAAGAAAACTCTACTTCTGCCAAAACTAAATCCCAATTAGTTGGCTTATCCCCAACTAAATATCTCAACAAGTTTCCCAAACTTATGTTCACAACTTCAGTCTGTCCATCTATCTAAGGGTGAAATATAGAACTAAAATTCAATTTAGTATTCATCTTTTTCCAAAGTTTTCTCCAAAAGTAACCAATAAACTTAGTATCTCTATCTAAAACAATAGATTTAGGTAAACCATGCAATCTTACCACTTCCTTGAAGAATAATTCAGCTACATGCAATGCATCAAATGTCTTCTTACAAGGTATGAAATAAGCCATCTTAGAAAATCTATCAACCACTACCAAAATAGAATCATTACCTCTTTGAGTTCTAGGAAATCTAAGAACAAAGTCCATACTCACATCTTCCAAAGGTCTATCAGGTATAGGAAAAGGTGTATATGATCCCAAATTCTGACTAGTTCCTTTTGTTTTTTGGAAAATTCTACAACCTCTAACCATTCTCTATACATCTCTATAAATATGTGGCCAAAAGTATCTTTCTGAAATCAAATTCATAGTCTTATCAATTCCAAAATGTCCAGCAAGTCCACAACTATGTTTCTCCTTTATTATGTTTTCTCTCATAGATCCACTAGGTATGCACAACAGAACTCCTTTAAACAACATGTCTTCTTGAATGAAATAATCAGCCCACTTGTCATTTACTATGTGTTATTTACAAGATTTCCAACATTCTACAAAATCAATGTCAATCTCATACAAACACTTCAAATCATCAAAATGAAGTACCTCAACTCTCATCTTTGTCAGAAAATTTCTTCTTTAGCTCAAGGAATCAACAACCTTATTTGACTATCCACTTTTATGCTTCAATGAAAAGGAAAAATTCTGCAAGAACTCAAACCACTTCATATGTCTCTGATTCAACTTATTCTGACTTCCCAAATACTACAAATCTTTATGGTCAGTATACAACACAAAATCTTTAGGCATCAAATAATGTCTCCATTTCTTCAAAGTTGGAACAATAGCATAGAATTCCTGGTCATAAACCAAATATTTTCTTTTATCATCATTCAACTTCTCACTAAAGAAAGCTATAGATCTTGCTTCTTGACTCAAAATAGCTCCTATTGCACTTCCACTAGCATCATATTCAACTTGAAAAACTTTACTAAAATTAGGCAAAGAAAGTGTAGGCAACTCTGCAATTCTTTGTTTCAATGTCTCAAAACTCTTTTGTGCTCCATGTGTCCATTTGAAATCCCTTTTATCTCCTCTCATAGTTTCAGTCATAGCATTACAAATAGAACTGAAATTTCTGATAAACTTCCTATAAAAACTTGCCAATCCATGAAATGATCTTACCTCCCCAACATTCTCAGGTGTAGGCCAATCAAGTATAACACTCACTTTATCTGGATCCATCTTTAATCTATTAGTTGAAATTACAAAACCAAGGTACACAATCTCTTCTTTCATAAATGAACATTTCTTCAAATTAATCAGGAACTTTTATTCTTTCAATCTCTTCAATACTTGTCTGATATGTTCAAGATGTTCTTCCTTACTCTTATTGATTATCAAAATGTCATCAAGATATACAATCACAAACTTACCCAAGAATATTTTCAGAACTTTATTCATCGGCCTCATGAAAGTACTAGATGCATTAGTCAAACTAAAAGGCATAACAAACCATTCATAAAAACCTTAATTAGTCTTAAAAGAAGTTTTCCTTTCATCCCCTTCTCTAATCCTAATCCGATGATATCCACTCTTCAAATCAATCTTTTTGAAATAATTTTCTCCACTCAAACTATCCATTATGTCATCCATCCTAGGAAAAGGAAATATGTACTTTATTGTTATCTTGTTTATAGCTCTAGAATCAGTGCACATTCTCCATTCTTCATTATTTTTTTATTCTAACATAGCAGGTACTACACAAGGACTCAAACTTTCCCTAATCAAACCTCTCTCAAGAAATTCTTGCACTTGTCTATTCAACTTAGTCTTTTCATTAGGTGTCAACCAATGTGGTGCTTTATTAGGCAAACTAACTCTAGGTATCAAATCCATACAGTGAATTATACTTCTCATAAGAGGAAAACCATCAGGTACATTATCTGAAATGATGTCATGAAATTCTATCAACCAAGGTTTAACCTCAGGTGCATGTTCTAACTCATCTTGTTTCTCAATTTTCCTTGGAATTAAAGCAAAAGAAACATTATGTTCTTTCATTTCTGTTGTAAATTTTTTACCATCAACCAATCATACTTTGACTGTAGTACTGTGACCTTCATTAGAATCCTCTACTAAAGGTAACAATACTTGTTTCTTTCCATCCATCCAAATAGTATATTGATTCAATCTACCATCATGCAAAGCTTTCCTATCATACTGCCAAGGTCTACCCAAAAGAATATGACAACAATCCATAGGCATAATATCACACAAGACTTCATCATGATAATTCCCAGTTTTGAATTTAACAAGGCATTATTCACTTACAAGTAGTTTATGCTCCTTCTGGATCCAAGCAATATGGTAAGGTTTAGGATGTTTTAATCTCTGCAACTGTAATTTGTTAACTAGCTCTTCAGATGCCAAATTATCAGAACTTCCACTAGCAATGATTATTTTGCAACATTTATCAGCGATCTTACATCTGGTTCTGAAGAAACTTTTCCTCAGAATAGGTTCCTCATCATCTTCTTCATTCCACAAGATCCTTCTTAGCATCAATTTCTCACCATGTTCAGGTTCATTAGACATTTCCTCAACTTCTTCATAGGCCAAATTGTTTCTACCATTACCTCCATTCTTCTTTCTAGAGTTAGTACATTCAAATGCTCTATGTCCTTCTTCACCACATTTGAAACAAGTACCTTTAAACCAATATTTCTCTTCTCTTTTCCCATTATAGTTATTCTTGGAGTAACCAGTATCTACCTCTAGAGTAATTACCTCTTCTACCAATAGGTTCATCTTTCCAACCTTTATCTTGTACTGCATTGTCAAATATGCTACTTTCTCCATAAGATCTGCCTCTACTTCTCTAAAATTTTCCACCTATTCCTCTTTGTCTTTGATCATGTCTTTTTTTTAATCTCTCTTCTACATTCAAAGAAAATTGATATGCTTCTTCCACACTCTCTATTTTTACATAGTTGATCTCATCTTGAATAGATGTCCTCAGACCACTTAGATATCTAGACACCTTCTCAACTTCATCATCCACATGTCCAAATCTGATATCCAATTTGTAAAACTCCTCAGTATATTCTTTCACACTCATGTCCTTTTGTCTCAAATTTTTCATTTTTCTCATTAAACTAACTTGGTAGTTAGCTAGAAGAAACTTCTTCATCTTTCCAAGCATCTTCATCCATGTCTTGATCTTTTATTTTCCTCTCTTCTATCTCTCAGTTTGCAAATGATCCCACCAAAGAGATGCATGACCTTTCAACTTTGTGAATTCTATCTTAACCTTATTATTATCAAGAGTACCTCCATACTCAAAGTATTTATCCATCTCAGAGATCAAATCCAAAAGTGCATCAGTCTCAAGTCTTCCTTCATAGAAAGAAACTTCAACCTCAGGTATGGAGTTATGCTTAGACAAAACTCTCAAGAGTCATTCCTCATCTTGTTCAATTTCAAGTTCAGGATTAGGTCATGCTTCTTCTTCATCACTAACATCTTCAATATATGCACCTCTTCTCTGGGTTGTCTCTACAGCTTCAAGCCTAGTTGTAATCTGCCTCAACATATCCATGATAGCATTATCATTTCCTCTACCATGAACCATCTTGAAAATTAGGTTCCAGCAAGATCATAACCTTCTACAAGTTATATGTCATATCTTACATCTTCCAACCTACAACCAATCCAATAAGGTTCTCCATGATCCAATCCACAAGAAAGAACTCGTTCTTATACCATTTGACGCAGGGGCATGCTAGATAAAAGAAAAATCAAGAAGAATTGACTCCACCTGAATCAAAAAACAAGCCCTGCTCAGAGTAACAAATGGAAGAAATATGAATACCACATGAAATTAGTGAAAACACAATGGATATGAGACAAGAAACTGGTAACAACACTAGTTTAATTATATTAAATCTTTCAACATGCCCGACTCTGAGGCCTTCTAGGTTTTGGCCTTATGAAAAGATAATTATGAATTTAGAGTCTCATCTTGCATATTATATTCTCTTGTTTTTCTAATACTCTTCCACTATCACCATCTTCCCATCAACTAAACAACCAAAGCTTCTTATATAGCCAGAAAAGCCACAAGTCAGCTAGTCAGACATTTAATTATAATATGGGTCCAACTAGGAAGAGTAAACCAAAACTAAAGAAAGGATAAAAAAAACTTAATAAAAATTTATATTTAGGTCCACACATAATCCAAAAACATTTCCCTAACTTAGACAGATCCCATTTGATCACATGGAACCACACAAGACAAAAAAAACTCCATGTTTCATGTGTAGACTGGCTGAAAATTGATACCTGAGAAAAATGGTCATATCTTTCAACTCATAATGATTTAGGACTTTCGGTCTTAGGTGAAGATATTAATTTAGGTACTCTTGAATTCAATAAGAGCACAAAGGCTTATTTATTAAGGATCAAAGACTACATGATGCACAATCATCTTGTGGAAAGTAGGAAGATACGGCTCCAGCAGTAAGGAAAACAACTCTAACTTTGAAATGGTCCATCCAATCCTTATGTGCTCATAGGAGAAGGTTCTTAAATAGGTCCTCAACATCATGTAAGATTTATACAACATAAAACTAATAAATGAAATTATTATAATGCAAACAAAAGAAAATAAGAAATATTTTTGGTTGATGCAAGATGCTCCTACATCAAAAACATTGATCTATTTTTCCTAAGAATCATAGTGAATGGAATGATAGTAAAAAATTGTATGATTGATTTAGGTGCATCAAATACTATTATGCCTTTTAAAACTATGGAGAGATTGGGTCTTAAGGTTGATATTGTCCAGGGAAAATGTTGTGTAATGGATCAAAGAGAGGTGCTTTTCGTTGGGACTATCAATGCACTACCTTACAAGTTGGTAGCTTATCTAGAGAAATAGTTGACTATGAGTGTCTTGGTTGTGGACATCCCTCTTCACTATGGAATGCTACTATCCATGAAATGGAGTGCTGTTATGGGTGGAAGTTTACAATGTGACCTTTCCTTTGCTACCTTCAATATTGATGGTTAGTTTGTCAAGGTTGAAAGAGAGCCAAGGGTAACCCATATGATTGAGAAGAACATTGATAATAAAATTACCTATTTTGTAGACACTGATATCAATTCTTTTAGGGAAGAAGTCACTATTCTTGAAAGACAACCCATCTTGCCTCTTATCATTGTGGAAGTGAATTCCAAGTTTGAAAAGGGTGAGTTATGGGTGATGCACTTTGATGGTGCTAACTGTAAAGATGGTTGAGGGGTAGGTATTTTTCTCATTTCTCTTCAGGGAAATACCTATAAGTTCTCTTTTAGATTGAGTTTCTTGTGAACATAGTCAAATATGAAGCATTACTTATAGGCTTAAATTTGGCACATAAACATGGAGTTAAATGTATAAATGTTGTTGGTGATTCAGAGCTAGTTGTGTCTCAAGTGAGATCACTCTATGCCTCCAAGAATAAAAGATTGAAATAATATAGAAATGCAGTATGGGATATGATTGAGAGTTTTGATGCCTTCAATGTTATGTGGAAGGATAGGATCAACAATAAGATGTCTGACCTATTATCCAATATAGCAATCAATCCCACTGATATCACTTTTGCAGGTGGGTGACCCTACAATAGTGGGTCACACCCTTTTAGACATGTTGGTTTTTGCTAAAATAAAACATTTTTAATAAAATATGATGATTTAAGCCTTGGGAGGTTCCATTTGAAGGAATTAATTACCAAACATTAGCACAAAGCCTCTTAGATTAAAAAAACATTGATATAACATCTATACTCATTCATAGCTACAATGGAGTCTCCTTCGTACCTATTAAAATGCTGACAAAAAATCACTTCGACTTTATGTTTTGGCAGATCAAATGAATCCATTTGAAAAACCTATCTACTTAGTATGATGCTATTCAAAACAAGCTTTCTAATGAATATAATTTTAATACATATTGAGTTCATTATCACTTTAAAATATTACTTTAACTAAACATAGGTTGTTTGGTCATTCAACAACCTGTCTCTTCATGTCTTTGGGAAAATAGTAAATTATGAAAAATATGTAAGAAAAAAGTAATTGTCTTACACAGATCAAGTTAGAGCGATCCAAGTGACCTTATGTCTAAATTACAGCTACTATCACTTTAGAACTTAATAAACTATGAAATATTGACCCAAAAAGAATGAAATGAATTGCATCCTATAGATATTGAAGTTGAAAATATAATCTTGAAAGAATTACAATATTATCATATTTTAAAAAAAAATTATGTTGATCCAAATGACAGTAACTACTTAAAAACATAGTTTTTCACACAAACCACTTTTCCAAGGAGAAGGAAAAATGAATTTAAATGAATTTTAATTTTATATATATATATATATATATATATATATATATATATATATATATATATATATATATATATATATATATATATATATTTAGAAACTAGAAAGAAAATTCTAAAAGACTCTAGTTTGCATCATCTTCAAATTCCTAATAGTTTTGCGGCAACAAGTGTTTGAAAGTGAAGTTTTTTCTCAGAATGTTGATCTTTGTGTCAAAGTTGGCCAAAAAGTGGGACACACTAATGTGGGACCACCCAGGCCTCCCAAAAGTTGAAACTCAGACTAGGCCCAGTATACCAGATAATATTGAAAATTGGCAGGTTTTTGAGGATGACCAAGATATATTGAGATTCATGAATTGTGAAGATAAGTATCAGGGTCAAGAAATGGATTGCTCAACTTTGTTGGAGACTGCAGGGGAAAAGTGGTTATCCTTGGAAATCAAGTCCTACAGCTTAAGACTAACAAGGTTCCCAAGGGACTTGCTATTTTAGAAATTATATTTGATAGCTAGGATAGAATCCAAATGGATACTAAGAAAAAGACCAGATGGACCTAGAGGAAGTTAATCTTGGTACCTGAGAAACACCAAAAAATGTATAAATTGCAAAATAGATGTCTCAACAGGTGAGAAAGTCTTTGATTGAGTTATTGAGAAGATTCATGCATTTTTTTTCATGGTCATATGATGACCTAAATGTTTATGATGACCTAAAGGATGCCAAACCTTTCAAGCAGAAACAAAGGCCAATCAATCCTACCTTGGCTCCAAAGATGCAAGAATAATTGATGAAGCTAAGAGATGCTTGGATTATAGAGCCTATTAGGAATTCTTCTTGGGTTTCAAACCTAGTCCATGTTAGATAGAAGAGTGGGGATATCAGGCTATGTGTGGATTTCAGGAACCTAAACATATCTTCTTTGAAGGACAACTACTGCTTGCCTAACATGGAACCAATACTGCAAAGAGTGACTTGGTCTGACTTGATGTCTTTGATGGATGGTTTCTCTAGTTACAACCAGATCATTGTGAAAGAATCAAAATAGTTCAAGACAACCTTCATAATACCTTGCGGAACTTATGTTTATGTAAGGATGCCTTTAGGACTAGAAAATGTTGGTGCCACTTTCCAAAGAGCAATGGATGTTACCTTTGTAGAATTTATACATGTTTTCCTCATAGTGTACCTAGATGATTTAACTGCATATTCCAAGAGGGAAGAAGATCATTATTTTCATCTTGAGAAGATATTTATGAGGGCTATGGAATATGGCATTTCTTTGAACCTAATAAAATGTGCATTTGGTGTGATTGGAGGTAAGTTTCTTGGCCACCTAGTGGGGAAGTAGGGAGTAAGAATTGATCCAGAGAGAGTAGTGGCAATTGTCAAGATTCAAAAACCAAAAAATGTAAAAGGGATCTGGTATTTCTTTGGTCAAGTAAATTTCCTAAGGAGATTTGTTACTAACTTTTCTGAGATTACTAGACCAATATCTAAGATGTTAAAGAAAGGATTTGTGATAAAATGGGACAGTGAGCTTGATGAGGCATTTAGGAATATCAAACAAGAAATCAAGGATGAACCTATGCTAAAGGTACCAGATTATGGTATTCCAATGAATATTTTTTCCTTTTCTTCTTTGCACACTGTTGTTGAAGTCCTATTACAAAAAAATGATCAAGTTTTGAATAGTCTATTGCATTCTTCAATAAGTCTTTACAAGCTACTGAATTGAAATATGATATCAATGAAAAGAAAGCATATGCACTTGTTAAGTCCAAGAGAGCTTTTAGATGTTATCTTATGGGAGGAACTGTGGTTTCTTTTGTGCCATGTGCTACAGTGAAAGATGTCTTTTCATAGCAAGAGGAGTCTGGAAGAAGATGTAGGTGGATAAATAGAATTTAAGAATTCAACATTGATATCTAGATCACCAAGCTAGTTAGAGGGAAAGGACTAGAGAAATTGATGGATCATTCCAACCTTGATGGAAATCAGGTAAATTGGGTCAAGATTGATTATACATATGATATGGATAATTGTATCTAGTATCAAGATATAATTTATTATTTGAGGAATATGAAATATCCATTAGGAAAGGATGATAGAAAGAAAAGAACATTAAAGTTGTGGGCAATCAAGTATATTATCATCAGATGCAAGTTATGGATAAAAAATATGGACTACATCTTGTTTAAATGTATTGACGAGAATCAGGATGATAAGTTGCTAAACAAAATGCATAAAGGAATCTGTGGTGCACATTACTATTGGAGATTTTCCAGCAAGCCAGAGTTCTAACTCTATGTTTGTCATTGATGACAACATATGGTAAGCAGCATGCATGGAAGCCTAATGGAGAGAGATATGAGTATATTCTTCCTAGATATGTTATCAAAATGATATCATAGACGTAGAGGTTGATTCAGAGTGAAGACAATAATACAATAGTCTGTATCAGTGAGTCTTCTTGAGAGGTCCCAGGAAGAGTTTTATATGTGATTTATAGTTGTTAGGAATAACAGTCCACAATACAACTAAGAGGGGGGGTGAATACGTTGTATGACATATTATTAAAATTTAAACTTTAAGCACCACAATATCAAATTTGATAAACACAATAAATGCCAATACAATAACACAATATTTTTGTCTCAGGGAAATCCTATTAAAGGTAAAAACCCCAGTGGGAATTAGCACCCAAAAATGATGTACTGAGAGTATAGTTATCCTTGTTAGAAGATATAGCCCTATTAGTAGCTTATTGCATCATTACAGTACATAGTCCTTGCTAGAGGACAGACCCTATTAGGAGTCAAGAACAAAAGGGAGGGATCACTGCCCAAGGCTCATTGCCCAAAGAAGTCCACCTTCAAAACTCATTGTTTGCAATAGAAGTGTATATCAATAAATACATAATATTTTGAATTATTGAGCAGCAACTATCTTTTCTTGATCAGTTCCGATGAATTCCAATGATAAACCTCTTCTCTACATATAGTAGACACAAGCTCACAAATTTCACAGCCTCTCTATATAATCTTCTTCTTATTTATATCTTTTCCAAAGAAAAGACCTTGTATACCTTATTACAATTCTTATAAACAAGTCATCCCATAAGGCTTTCCTAATTATAAACAATTACATAAAACCTTTCTAAGATACACACAATATCTAGGACAAGTCTACAATGATTACATTACAATATTTAAGGACCGACATCCTTAATTCAAGTTCGCCAACCATCATACACACTATATCTCTACAGTCGACTTCCAAATAGATCACCTTCTAGAGTGCACACCATAGCTAAAATCATCCTACATTTTGTGCATTGTGGAGTTCATATAAGATTCCTCAATACTCTATCTTTCAACTTTGAAGTTCACATGCACTAATTCTGCATCACTAGAAAGCTATAGACAAAACTCAGAGACTAACTCTATCATTTCTCACTTTCATAGTCAGTGACCTGTCTTCACCAAAACATATGTAACTCATCCAAAATGAAACATTTCATGATGTGATCTTGGATATAAGATCACAACATCCTCCTGAACTCTCATCTATCTTCACAGCATCTAAAACATCCATACAGTGTCCATACACTATGATTACCAGTCTGATTCCCTCACAGAGACATATGTTGACATTAGTGACAAAATAAAAATGACAACAATATGAGTGCCCATTTAGTAACGTAGTGATTAAACATATTAAATGTCTCAATCACCTCCCCATGCATTAGCAATATCCAACAATATCCCCCTTTGGCATTGATGTCAACATATGGGAAAATCTTATCCCAAAGTTATATCAATCCAAAGTTCTGTAAGAAAACAATCTCCCCATACAATAGGGATTTTCTCATAGAAACACTCCTCATTTGACAACAATGGCAAAGGGTGCCATGAGTCATCAACTGCTTTTCAAAATCTCTCTTCCACTATCACTCCCACTGAGGAGTAGATCCCTACATCTAGTCTAGATTCTGATAAGGCTCTGAAAACCCTTGGACTAGTGCATCTCTACATCATTTAGTTCTAACTAGGAGGGGCATGAACCCCCAACATACCTCTAAGATATTCAAAGGTGTCTTTCAGCAGTGGCTTTGTGAAGATGTCTGCAATCTGCTCTTTTATACTTATATATTCTAATTTGATTTCTTTTTCTGCCACCTTGTCTCTCAACACGTGATACTTGATAGAAATGTGTTTAGTTTTGGAGTACATCACCATATTTTTTGACATATTTACTATACTGGTGTTATCACAATGGATAACCATAGGCTCATCAAAGGTTATTCCAATGTCTATCAGCATTTGTTTCATCCAAACAATCTGAGTGCATTTTATAGGAGCAACAACATACTTTGATTTAGTAGTAGATTGTCCTATACAATCTTGTTTCTTACTTAGCCAAGAAACCAACTTTTTCCTAAGGAAAAAGGCACCACCACTAGTACTTTTTCCGTCATCAATATTTCCTACCTAATCAACATCAGTATAAGCTTGAAGTTCATAGATATCATTTCTATCATACCATAAGCCATAGTCTATGGTTCCTCTTAGATACCTCAGTATCCTTTTCATAGCAACTAAATGTCTGTCTTTGGGTTCTACCTGATATCTAGCCACAATTCCAATAGCATTAGCAGTATCTGGTCTGGTGTGGGTCACGTATTGTAGTCCTCCAACCATTGATCTATACAAATTTTGAAAAACACACTTTGATTCATCATTAATTGTTAGCTTGTTACCAGTCACCATAGTTGTTCCTACTGGTTTACAATATTCCATTTCAAATTTCTTAAGCAATTCTTTGAGATACTTGATCTGAAAAATGAAAATATGATTCTCATTTTGAGTTATTTGCAATCCAAGAAATAATTTAATTTCATCTATCATGGACATCTCAAATTCACTTTCCATTTCATTAGAAAATTTCTTACATAGATCATCATTACCTCCAAAGATAACATCATCCACAAAGACTTCTCTTATTAGGATTCCATCTTCACTAGTTCTTAAATACAAATTAGTGTCTGCATTACCTTTTCTGAATCGAAGCCCAAGTAGATACTTGTCTAACCTTGCATACCAAGCCCTAGGAGCTTTCTTTAGCCCATACAAATCTTTTTTCAATTTGCACACCATGCCTTTATCTTCGCATAGAGGAAATCCATCTGGTTGTTCTATATAGACTTCTTCTTCAAGATCTCCATTCAAAAATGCAGATTTTACATCCATCTGATACACTTTGAAGTTTTTATGTGCAACATAAGATAAGAACAATCTTACTACCTCTATTCTAGAAACATGAGAAAATGTTTCTTCAAAGTCTATGCCTTATTGTTGTGAGTATCCCTTACACACTAGTCTTTCTTTTCTCCTTACAACAGTTCCTTCTTCATCCATTTTGTTTCTAAAAACTCATTTTGTTCCTATTACATTTTTATTTTTAGGTCTAGTAACTAGTTCCCAAGTATTATTCTTCTTCTTTATCTTATCTAACTCTTCTTTCATAGCATTTATCCAAGATTCATCTTTAAATGCTTCATCTTTAGTTTTTGGTTCAACTTGAGAAATCAAACAAATTTCTTCTCTAACTTTTGATCTAGTTAGCACTCCCTGCCTGGTATTGCCAATAATTTGATTTTCAAGATGGTTATTTTTTACATACATTGGTGTTTTAGGAGTCTTAGTAGCCTTACTTGTGCTAGCATCACAAGCCTCTTTTTCACTTTTTTCCTCAACAAGTTCTTCTTCTGTAGCAGTAGTAGTTTCTTTTATCTCTGCAATCTAGTTACTATCATACATTTGTTCTTGTATCTAAAACTTCTCATCTATTCTTAGATTGTTACTTTCAATCATCTTCCTCAATCTTAGATTGAAATATTTGTAAGCCTTTATTTTAACAGAGTAACCAAAGAAAATTCCTTAATCACTTCTAGCATCAAACTTCACTATCTCATCATCTCTCTTGATATAACACTTACTACCAAATATTTTGAAATATTTTACAGTAGAAGTATGATCAAACCATAATTCATAGGGAGTCTTACTTGTACCTTCTCTAATTTTAATTTTGTTCAATGTATACACTTCTATTCCAAGAGCCTCTCTCCAATGTACATGAGATACATTTCCTTCAATCAAAATTGTCTTAGCAGCATCAAGTATAGTCCTATTTCTTCGCTCTACTATCACATTCTGTTGTGGAGTCCTAGGAGAAGATGTTTATCTCTTTATCCCATTCTCTTCACAGTATGAATTGAATAAGTCTTAAGCAAACTCTTCACCCATGTCTAACCTTAAGCACTTGATCTTTAAACCTGATTCACTCTCTACTTTTTCTTTGAACAACTTGAATTTATCAAATGCTTCTGATTTCTCTCTTAAATAAGTAACCCACATCATTCTAGAGAAGTCATCAATAAAGAGTATTAAATACCTTTCACCATAGTATGACTTTGTTCTTGTAGGTACACACAGATCTGTATGTACTAGATCCAACTTTACTTTAAATGTATATTCTTTTCTTTTGTAACCGCTTCTAGTCTTCTTTCCCATAACACATTCTCCTCATACAGTGTTAGATGGTTTCACAATCTTCATCAGATCTCTTACTACGTTAGCCATACCTGCCTTCATAATGTTATCAAAATTAACATGACAAAATCTCCTATGCCATAACCAAATATCATCTACCTTCACAAAAAAATAAGAGGCTCCAGATGCGTTTAGTTCAAATACATTACCTCTAGATTTTGAATCGGTGGCAATCAGTTTTCCTTCCTTACTTCTGATAAAACATTTATCATTAACAAAACTTAACTAAATCTCTTTATCCATTAACTATCCAACACTCAACAAATTGTGTTTCAATCCTTCAACAAGCAATATATTGTCTATATTAGTCTTTCTATCCAGATTAATTGATCCTACTCCTATGATAGATTTAAGGAGATTGTCCCCAAACCTCACAACACCTCCATCATACTTTAATAATTTAAAAAATATGTTCTTATCACCAGTCATATGATGAGAACAACCACTATCAATTATCAATTCAATTTTCTTGTCAACATGAGATACTAAAGCTTTTTCTTCATGCATTGGTTCATCTCTAATAGTAATAGATCCAATCTCTTCACAATCTAAATCATCATCATCAGAGATTCCTTGACTAGCATAATAACATTATCTTTCCCTTTTAATCTTTTCATAATTAGGTTTGTACTTAGAAACTCTTCTAGGACATCTAGATGAAAAATGACCCACCTTATTGCATGAAAAACATTTTAAGGGTAACTTGCCTTCAAACTTTCCCTTGCCTCTTTTTTCTCTTCTAGCAATTAGTGCAAAAATTTCATCCATCTTTATTTCTTCTTTCATTATCTGTTCCCATTCCTTAACATACTCACCAAGCTCTTCTTTTAGGTCTTCTTTTCTATTGCACAAAAGTACAGATAATTTTTTGTGTGCGGGTGCCTTAAATCCAGATTCAACTTTAGGTAAAACTTCTCCTAATTCCATAGCTTCAAAAGTAGTTATCTTTGCAATCAACATCTCTCTGCTAAAGTTTAGAGTCAAAGGTATAGTTTCTTGAATAGACATAGCCTTGAACTTGTATGTAGGTGTTAGTGATCTGAGGATATTTGCAATAACTTCTTCTTCATCATAAGTGCCTCCACAATTTATGATTCCAACATAGCTTATGTAACCCTTTGAACATAGGCCCTAATGCTTTCATCCCCATTCATTTGTATCTTCTCCATCTTTGTCTTCCAGTTTTGTAACTTCTCTTGTTTGGTATACTTGTCTCCTTCATATAGTGCCTCTAATCTTTCCCAGATTTTGAAAGTTGAATCCAAGTCTTTAAAAAATAGTAAACTCTCCTTCAGAGAGTGCATTGATCAGTGCTTTTCTTGCAATAATATTCAATGAAAATATCTTCTTTTCATCCTCAGTAGCATTTGTCAAATCATCTTTGGTCTTTATAGCTATCTTGTTCCTTGTACTAATCAACCAATAGTTGATCCCTAAACAAAATAGGTGAGTTCAAATCTTGTTCTTCCAACTATCAAAGTTCTTAGGATCAAAATTTGAACTATCCTTCCTATACAATGCCATCTCCAAGATCACCTCAAGCTGTTAATCTTTCTCTCTAAGGACGACAAGCTCTGATAACAATTGTTAGGAATAACAGTCCACAATACAACTAAGAGGGGGGGTGATTCAGTTGTATGACAGATTATTAAACTTTAAACTTTAAGCACCACAATATCAGATCCAATGAATGCAATGAATGCCAACACAATAAAAAAATATTTTTGTCTTGGGGAAACCTTGTTAAAGGTAAAAACCTCAGTGGGAATTAGCACCCAAAAATGATGTACTGAGAGTATAGTTATCCTTGTTAGAAGATATAGATTTGTTAGGAGCTTATTGAAGCATTATAGTACATAGTCCTTGCTAGAGTACAGACCCTATTAGGAGTCAAGAACAAAAGGGAGGGCTCACTACCCAAGGCTTACTACCCAAAGAAGGTTAAGTCCACCTTCAAAACTCACTATTTGTAACACAAGTGTTTATGAAGAAATACAAAATCTTTTGAACTGTTTGGCAACAACTCTCTTTTCTTGATCAGTTCCAATGAAGTCCACCAATAAACCTCTTCTCTACATATAGTAGGCACAAGCTTGCAACTTTCACAACCTCTCGATATCATCTTATTCTTATTTATATCTTTTCCAAAGAAAAGATCTTTTATACCTTATTACAATTCTTATAAATAGGTCGACCCATAAGGCTTTGCTAATGAAAAAAAATTACATGAACCCTTGGTAAGATATGTGCATAGTGTCTAGAACAAGTATACAATGATTACATTACAATAATTAAGGACCGACATCCTTCATTCAAGTTTTCCAACCATCAGATAGGCTACATCTCTATAGTCAGCCTCCAAAAAGATCACCTTCTAGACTGCACGCCACAGCTGACATCATCTTGCATTCCATACCTTGTGCAGTTCATAGAACATCCATCAATACTCTATATTTCATCTTTGAAGTTCTCATGCACTGATTCAGCATCACCACAAAGCTATACACAAAACTTAGAGACTAACTCTATCATTTCCCTCTGTCATAGTCAGTGACCAGTCTTCACCAAAACATCTGTAACTCATCCAATGTGAAACATTTCATGATTCGATCTTGGATATAAGATCACAACATCCTCCTGAACTCTTGTCTATCTTCGCAGCATCTGAAACATCCGTATAGTTTTGTACACTGTGATTACCAGTCTGATTTCCTCACAAAAAATATGTTGACATCACTGACAAAACATAAATGACAATATTATGAGTGCCCATTTAGTAACATAGTGATAAAAATATTAAATGTCTCAATCACCTCCCCATGCATTAGCAATATCCAAAAAGAGTATGGTTGTAATAGAGCCTTGTGCATTTAGATTTATGTTATAGACATATGTATGATACTATGTTCATGGACATAGAGTCAGATATGTAGTACAAGTTTAGTTATGAAGTCTTCTGTTGACTAACACACTTTCCTAAGTTTATCTGTTAGAGCCAACATTGATTTTATTTTTGTAGTAGTTACATCTATTAGTTTTTTATGCGTGCTTGGATTAGTGCTTAGAGAAAAGTCAAGAATGTTCTATTAAGAGTGCATGACATAATTCAGATTAAGAAGAAAGTATCAGTTAATCTGGTGGAGCTGACAGTATGAAGTGACATGTCTACTAACATTAAGTTGGGTGGTCCTAATTTGGGTTGCGTTCTTAGTAGAGCTGACTGAGATTTTTTTTGAGAGTTGTATTATTTCTCTAATATGATTTCAAGATGGTTCTAATCAACTGAATTGATTATATCATTTAGAGGAAAGATATTTATATGTATTCATTTGTGACTGCTAAGTATGGTAGAGAGTTGAAAGATAAGAGAAGAGTAGTAAGTGCAAGTGTTGAGCATTAGCAGAAGGTCTATGTGACAATGTAGAGAGTATATGCTATTCATTGGAACTGATCATGACATCAGGTCTATGCGTAGTTCATCAAGATCCATATATAGTGTGTATCTATTAAACATAAGGTTGCAACCTTTACCCCTTTGAGCAGTGTGCTCCCAGACAGGGTGTCCTCACCCCTAACAGGGTTAATTGTAAAAGACTCCTAATAGGATCTGACCCTTGACCAGGTCACTATACTTATTGCATTATAAATAACAACTCCTAATAAGGTTGTAAGATCTTCTAACAAAGATCATAATACACTAGTGTAGTTCTTAGTGGGTGCCGATTCCCCTTAGGGTTTTTACCTATTTGGGTTTCCCCGTAACCAAAATTTTAGTTTTGTCTTAAGTGTTCTTATATTGTGTTTATGCTTAATGTTCTTCTGTACTTAATTGGATAAAGAATTGAATTTGGTAGATAACTCATTCACACCCCTATCCCTCTCAATTATCTCTTGGGACTATTCCTAATAATTGGTATCACAGCTAAGTGCCTTAGAGAGAAAGTTTTACAACTTGAGGTTGATCAGATGGCATTCTTTAGAAAATAAATTTTGAAGTTTAATGGAGAGAACTATCTAGATTGGAAGATCAAAATGATGACACATTTGCAGTGCATTGCCTCTGAGATTTTTGAAGTAGCTACCAAAGAAGTTTAGATTCAATCACTAGAAGATCTTGCAAAAGAAGATGCAACCTTGAAGAAAAAGGAGATATTCACTTCAAATGCTATTGCCAAAGAAGACCTTATCAGCACCCTATCTGACAATGAATTTTTAGAGATCAAGAAAATGGACAAATCCTATAAGATATGGAAATACCTAGAAGACATGGTTGAAGGAGATATTCAAGCCAAGAATGCACATAGAAAGACATGGAAGAAAAGATAGAATACATTAGAAATGTTACCAGATGAGAATGTTAGATCCTACAATCAAAGGATTAATGAAGAAGTTGTAGGAATCTGAAACAATGGTGGAGAAATTTCGAAAGAGGACATAATGCATAAATTGATGACTACATTAACACCAGAATATGACAACAAGATATGCACCCTAGATGAAACTATGCAGTCCACAAAAGTCTTTAAAAGAGAGACCTTAATCAGCAAGCTTTTAGCCTTTGAAATATCAAGGTTGAAAATAGAGCCTAAAAGTGAAACAACATTCAAAGCTTCAGTCCATGGTAAGAAATCTTTGAACACCTGTGGTAATTTTGATGATGATGATGAAGAGAAAGAACTAGATGATTTCATTGCTTTGATTGATAAGAAAGAAAGGAAAGGAAAAGGGAAATATGAAGGTCAATTACCATTCAAATGCTTTTCATGTAACAAGATTGGTCACTTTGCATCTAAGTGTCCTACAAGAATCAAGAAGTTCAAAAATAACTAAAAACCTAAGTATTCAAAAGAATGTTGATATGGTGGTGATGGAGTATCAGATGATGAAATTGGATTCATTCATCTTGAAGACATGGAGAAAATGGACCTTGAAGATGAAAAGAAAACATAAGAGTTAGCATTGATTCCATGAGCTGACATCAGGATAGATTGGATCATTGACAGTGGTTTCTCACATCACATGATAGGAAACAAGGATAGATTTGTACATCTAGATAGATACAAAGGCCACATGGTTAGATTTGGAGACAAAACTCCTAAACCTATGATAGGTCGAGGAGCTATCATCTTGGATGGAAAGAACAACACTGATGATGTTCATTATGTTGATGGATTGCAGCATAATATACTAAGTGTTGGACAGTTTCTTGAAAAAGGATATTAGTTGGAATTCAAAGACAACAAGTGTATCATTAATAACAAAGAAGGAAAGATGATTGCATCAGGTTCAAAGAACAAAGGTAATGTTTTTTAGCTCAATCCTGAAGCAAGTTTTTTTTATGCTAAAGTAGATGACAGCTGGTTCTAGCACAAGAGAAAATGTCACATTATTTTGACAACATAGTTAACATAAGAAATGTAAAGGTAGTAAGAGACCTTCCTAGCATTGAAAAACTAGTTGATAAAATATACAGGGAATGTATAGTGGGTAAGCATGTGAGGAATTCATTCAGAAGAAAGCATAATTTGGTAGAGAACAAATTAGATCTAGTGCATACATACCTATGTGGACCAACTCAAACAAGATCATACTATGGAGAAAGGTACTTTATTTTTCTTGTTGACGACTATTCTAGAATGATGTGCATTTCATTCTTAAAAGATAAATCAGAAGCATTTGAGAAGTTCAAAATATTCAAAGCTAAGGTTGAAAATGAGTCTCGATTGAAGATTAAATGTCTGAGATTAGATAGAGGATAATTCACCTCTGATAGATTTTATGAGTATTGTGAAGAACATGGGATAAAAAGATAGTTAAGTGCACCTAGAGCACCTCAACAAAATGGAATAGTAGAAAGGAGGAATAGGATCATTCTTGACACAACGCGCACCATCATGATTGAAGGAAAGGTCACACACACCTATTTGAGAGATGTTGTCAATACTTCAGTCTACACAATCAATATAATTCAATTGAGGCCAGGCATAGACAAGACACCTTATGAGCTATGGTTTGGGAGTATACCTATAGTCAAATACTTTAGAATCTTTGGAAGCAAGTGCTACATCAAGTGAGATGAAGCAATTGGAAAGTTTGATGCAAGAAGTGATGAAGCTATATATCTTGGTTACTCTACTAAAAGAAAAGCTTATAGATGTTTTAATTTAAGATTGAAGAAGATCATTGAAAGTTCTCATGTTAAGATTGATGAGAATTTCATGATTCAAGGGAGATATCATGATTATGCACCTATGATTGAAGAAGAACCTAGAGCTACCAGTAGTGAAGCAGTTGTTGAAGAAATGTTTGACAGAATAGATGTTCTATTCAATGACCCTAAAACAAGTGAAGAAAAAACACAAAAGGTAGATGAGAGAGTCACACCTAATGTTCCTAAATTCACATCTAGATATCATTCAAAGGAAGACATCATTGGAGATCAAAATAGTAAAGTCATGACAAGATCAAAAGCAAAGAGTTCCATAGCAAATGCAGAGGTATGTTTACTATCGCATATTGAACCCTTAAGTGTTGAAGATGCATGTAATGATTCAGATTGGTATAAAGAAATGAAAGAAGAGCTAGATCAGATAAATAAGAATGATACATGGGAATTGGTCCCTAGGCCTAGTGATAAGAATGTGATTGGAACAAAATGGATATTCAGAAATAAGATGAATGAAGATGGAACAGTGGTAAGAAACAAAGAAAGACTAGTGTGTAAAGGATATTCGCAAAGTAAAGGAATTGATTATTCAGATAAATTTACCCCTGTAAGTAGATTGGAAGCCATAAATTTATGTCTAGCCTATGCCACCTTCAAAGACTTTAAGGTATACCAGATGGATGTTAAGTCAACATTCCTAAATGGAGAGTTGAAGGATGAAGTATACATAGAGCAGCCTGAAGGATTAACCTTATCAAACAAACCTAATATGGTATGTTGATTGAAGAAAGCCCTCTATGGACTTAAACAAGCCCCTAGAGCATGGCATGAAAGACTTGATGGATACTTGAAAAAGATTGGATTCAATAAAAGAGCAGTAGATAGTAATTTATTCATAAGA
Organism: Chamaecyparis obtusa; assembly: GCA_027943335.1. Classification (NCBI taxonomy): domain Eukaryota; kingdom Viridiplantae; phylum Streptophyta; class Pinopsida; order Cupressales; family Cupressaceae; genus Chamaecyparis; species Chamaecyparis obtusa. The sequence continues at coordinate 156,678 of BSBK01009805.1, forward strand.
GAAACATCTGATGGACTATTGTTAGTTGCTATATTTTTTGATGACATTATCTTTGGTGTCAATGACAAGCTGAGTGAAGAATTTTCTAAGGAGATGTAGAGAGAATTTGAAATGAACATGATTGGACCTATCAAGTACTTTTTTGGATTGAATGTGCAGTAGATAGACAAAAGTATATTCATAAATAAGACTAAGTATGTGAAAGAGATCTTGAAGAAATTCAAGATGGGTGATTACAAGCTAGTAAGTACCCCTATGATAATAAGATGAAAGCTTTCAAAAGAGGATGATTCACCAATAGTAGACATAACCTTGTATAAGTCTATGATTGATAAACCTATATATCTTACTCAAACTAGACCAAACATTTCCAATGCAGTTGGTATTGTTGGAAGATTTGCAGTAGAACCTAAGAAAAGTCATCTCATGGAAATAAAAGGGATATTTAGATATTTGAGAGGAACTATATTCTATGGTTTATGGTATCCTAATTTAGAAAATGTAGAGCTTCATATATATACAGATGCAGATTGGGCAAGATGCATGGATGACAAAAAGAGTACCTCAGGAGGAGCAGTATTTCTTGGTGATAGACTTGTCACTTGGACAAGCAAGAAGTAGAATTGTATCTCTCAGTCAATAGAAGAAGCTGACTATGTAGCAACAACATTGAATTGTTCTAGAATTGTATGGATCAAGTAGACGATAAAGGATTTTGGTATTCAGATTGATTATCCTATTATTATTTATTGTGATAACACTAGCACTATTAACATGTCAAAGAACCCTGTGATGCATGCAAAGACAAAACACATTGAGATACAATATCACTTCCTAAGAGAGAAAGTAGCAGAGAAAGAAGTAAAGTTGGACTATGTGAGAACAAAAGATCAACTAGCAGATATATTCACAAAGCCTTTACCTAAGGATACATTTGAGCATCTCAGGGAGAAGCTAGGAGTAATCTGGGCCTTCCCTGAATCTGATTAGAGATTGTAGGACTGCATCAGTCCTTAGTGACTGATTAAAGGTTGACTACTCTACTTTAGGAATAGTACCGGTGCTTAATTGTTTGGTGCCCTTTTCCATTGATGTCAAAGGGGGAGTATATAGTCCTGAAAAATAGTAAATAATATAGCAGTTCATCCTTAAGTAAGTTTTGATGAGGAAATGGATAATTTAATAAAATAAATGCAACAAGGGGGAGTGAGGAATTAGCAAGAAGGAAAAAAATAGTAAGAGATGGAGGATTCATCCTTGGGGGAGTTTTGTTGAGGAAATGGAGAATATTATAAAAATATAGTACATTTGGATTGGTGGTGTTTTTCATTCTATATGTTTCCATCAATGCCAAAGGGGGAGATTGTTGGAGATTTTCCAGCAAGCCAGAGTGTTGACTGTATGTTTGTCATTGATGACAACATATGTTAAGAAGCATGCATGGAAGCCTAATGGAGAGAGATATGAGTATATGCTTCCTAGATATATTATCAGCATGATATCATAGACCCAAAGGTTGATTTGGAGTGAAGACAGTAATATAATAGTCTGTATCAGCGAGTCTTCCTGACAGGTCCTAAAAAGAGTTTTGTATGTGATTTACAGTATGGTTGTAATGGAGCCTTGCACGTTTAGATTTATCTTACAAAAATATGTATGATAATATCTTCATGGATGCAGAGTCAGATATGTAGTACAAGTTTAGTTATGAAGTCTCCAGTTGACTGACACAGTTTCCTGAGTTTATTTGGTATAGTCGACATTGATTTTATTGTTGTAGTAGTTGCACCTATCAGTTTAAAATGCATGCTTGGATTAGTGCTTAGAGAAATGTTAAGAATGTTATGTTAAGAAAGCATGACATAATTTAGAATTAAAAGAAAGTATTAGTTAATCTGGTGGATCCGACAGTATGAAGCGATGTGTCTATGAACATTAAGTTGGGCAGTCCTAATTTGGGTTGCGTGCTTATTAGAGCTGAATGAGATGTTATTTGAGAGTTGCATTGTTTCTCTAATATGATTTCAAGATGGTTCTAAAAAGACAACTTGATTATATCATTTAAAGGAAAGATATTTATAGCTAGTCATTTGTGACTGGTAAGTATGGCAGAGAGTTGAAAGATAAGAGCAAAGCAGAAGGTGTGAAGTGTCGAGCCATCATCAGAAGGTCTATGTGACAAAGTAGAGAGTATATGCTATTCAATGGAATTGATCAAGAAAGAAGGTCTAAGCACAGTTCACCAAGATCCAGATATAGTGTGTATCTATTAAATAGAAGGTTTTAGCCTTCACCCCTTTGAGCAGTGTGCTTTCGGACAGTGTATCCTCACCCCTAATAGGGTTAATTGTAAAAGAATCCTAACAGGGTCTGACCCTCTACCAGGTCACTGTACTTATTGCATTGTAAAGATTAACTCCTAACAGGGTTGTAAGATCTTCTAACATGGATCATAATACACTAGTGCAGTTCTTAGTGGGTGTCAATTCCCATAGGGGTTTTTACCTATTTGGGTTTCCCCATAACCAGAATTGTGGTGTTGTGTTAAGTGTTCTTATATTGTGTTTATGCTTAATGTTCTTCTATACTTAATTGGAAAAAGAATTAAATTTGGTAGATAACCGATTCAACCCCCCCCCCCCCCCCCCCTCTCAGCTATCCCTTAGGACTATTCCTAACAATTACATGTGGAAAAATACTACTTAGAAGATTCTAAGAGCATGGTTTTGGTGGCCCACAATTTTTAGGGATGTTGAAAGATTGGTAAGGAGTTTTGATGCCTGTCAGAGATTTTTTGGTAAGCTGAAGTTTTTAGAAAATATGGCACTAAGGCCAATAGAGGTATAGTCTCCTTTCCAATAATGGGGAATTGATTTCATTGGAGAGATACCATACATGTCTAGTGAGGGACACTCTTGGATTAAGGTTTCCACTGACTACTTTATAAAATGGGTAGAATCTATGCCCAAAAGGAATGCAACAAGTAGGGTGGTGATTGACTTCTTATTAAACAACATTGTTACTAGATTTGGTTGCCTTGAAAGAATTGTTTGTGATAATGCAATTTTTTTTAGATACAATGAGTACAAAGAATTATGTGAAGGTCTAGGGATTCATATTTCATATTCCTTTCCCTATCATCCACAAGGAAATGGACAAGTAGAATAATCCAACAAAATATAGGTGAATATTCTCAAGAGGATTCTTGAAAAGAACAAGAAATCATGGAACTCAAAATTGCCACTAGTTGTATGGGCTGATAGGGTAACTATAAAGAAGGAAATTAGGTGTGCACCTTTTGACTTGGTATATAGAATACATGCAAGAATGCCTCAAAATAACTTGTTAGAAATGTACAAATTTGTCCACCTATATGCCAATGATTTAGATGATGAGATGCAGTTGAGGATTGAAGATTTGATCAAGCTAGATGAAACAAGGAGAGAATTGACTTCAAAGAATGCTAAGATGCAATTAAAAGTTAAGAAATTGTATGACAAGAAAGATGTAGAAAGAAATTTTGAACCAAATGATTTGGTATTACTTTTGAATTCTAGATTGGAGGACAAAGGGAAACATTGAAAATTTAACCCAATCTAGTTAGGGCCATATCTGATTCATGAAAAATGGGCACCAGATTCATATATTATCAAAGAACTCATTGGTGACATCCAAGAAGTGCATGTTCATGGATAGTTCTTGAAAAGGTACTTCTGTTAGAGGTATCCTTCTTTCCAAGAGCAGTAGTTAGGGTTTGTACATATGTAAATTTTGTATAGGTGTGGTGTGTTCTTTTTCTACCAGGTGTGGTTTCTATAAATAGGTTTTAGCCCAATGCTCTATGCATGTTGTCAAGTGTTGTCAAGTTTGTGGTCTTCTCTCCCAAATATTATAAGTTCTTTCATGGGCACAAGTTACCCATCATCCCCAAATAGAGCCACTGTTAGCCAAAATTTTCCATGTCTTCAAATTTGTATAAAATTGCCTTAATTTGGAAAATAGGTCTTTGTCCTTCATAGGGTTTCAAAATTTGTTTTGGCCTATGCCTAAATAAACCCACCAATGGTCTATTTTGATGTTACTTTTTCCCATGGTACTTAAGTCTCCTTTCTAGCACGTGGTTTTTATTTCCTTTAGTTTGACAGGTCTCGTAATGTCTCAAGTGCTAAGTTTATTAATCTGGAGATCAGGCGACTAAGTAACTTTCAATGTTTGTCACATGATCTCTAAGTTCCTGATGGCTAGTTATTCTATCCAGTGATGCAACAAACATGGTTTTCTCCAAGTCTCAAAGTACTTAGCGGTTACCTTTCAAGGATCTAGTGATCCAGCAATAGCCATTGATGCAGGTCTTGATCCACGGTTATTTTTAAATCTCAAAGTTGATTCTACAGTTAGTAAAGATTTGGCGACTCAGCACAATAGTCATCTCATGATCGCTTAATGCTGGTAGTTAGTGATTTGTATTCTGAGATCCAATGACAAAGCTTAGAAGCGATTAATACTGTTCTCATAAAATAATGATTAGGCCTTGAAACATCTAGAGATTCAGTAAGGACCATAGATGAATTGAAAGATCAATGGCTGGCACTTTGTCTCAAGAACTTACCGAGGTTAAGTAAATTATCTAGCGACTTGGAGATAAAGGATTTTCACTTAATCTTGCAACTTAACGAGGGTTGAAGGTTATGTCTTAAGATTGCAAGAATATCTTGGTCAGTAGATCTCTAGATCAAACATGAGTTAATGAAAGGGTGTAGAGAATGTGAGAAGTGCCTTAGTCACTAAATCTCATAAGCTAACTAAGCTTAAGAAAATGATTGTGAGATTACAAGACACACCTTAGTCGCTAGGTCTCGTGATCAGATGTGAGTTAAGGAAAAGGGTTATGAGAACGCGCAAAAGCTTTGGTCACTTGTTCTCACGATGGAACTCGAGTTAAGATGTGTGTCTTGAGATTTAGCGATTTTCTTCAGTTGTTGAATCTCATGATCGGACTGGGATAACGGTTAGGCCTTGAAACATATGGAGATTCAGTAAGGACCATAGATGAATTAAAAGATCAATGGCTGGCACTTTGTCTTAGGAACTTACCAAGGTTAAGTAAATTATCTAGCGACTTGGAGATAAAGGCTTTTCACTGAATCTCACATCTTAACGACGGTTGAAGGTTATGTCTTGAGATTGTGAGAATATCTTGGTCACTAGATCTCTAGATCAAACATGAGTTAATGAAAGGGTGTAGAGAATGTGAGAACTACCTTAGTCACTGAATCTTGTAATCTAACTAAGCTTAAGAAAATGATTGTGAGATTACGAGATGCACCTTAGTCGCTAGGTCTCATGATTGGATGTGAGTTAAGGAAAAGGGTTATGAGACCACACAAAAGCTTTGGTCACTTTTTCTCACGATGGAACTCAAGTTAAGATGTGTGTCTTGAGATTCAGAGATTTTCTTCAATTGTTGAATCTCGTGATTAGACTGGGGTTGAGTAAAGTGTTTTGAGATCATGAGATGCCTTCAGTCACTGAATCTCCAAGTAATATGTAGTTAGGGTCATTGGGAAATAAAGGAAAAGGAAGCTCTAACCTAGAAAAGTATCCTGATAGGATTGAGAAATTATTGAGATAGCTAATCTGACTTCAAGTGAGGGTTTTTTGATAGTTTTCAAGGGTTAAAGTAATAAAACAATATTCATTGGTTTTTTTCTTTCTTTCTAAGAATTTAATGTAGCTTGTAAAATTCTCACCTCATGGCTATCCAAGATTTGAATTTGGTTTCACATAGAAGTGAATGCTGAGGTGACATAGAGAAGATTTGTAGTGATTCTGATAATTTCCATGCATTCATTGATCAAAGATATAGAGACAGGACACTCCTGTACTCACACTTATCAATTTTCAAAGAACAATTGTGGAGCCGAGCTATTGCAGTGTGTCAATTTCAAGGAGATGATTTGCAGTCCAGAATATTTTGACAGAGGGAAGAATGAGTCATCCAGAGATTAGTCTTGCTTCATCAAGTGAAGGAACAAGGGATCATGGTGGTGACCAGAGAGGGAAGCCAAATTATTCAAAGGAATTCATCTAGCTACTGTCGGGGTCGACACATAACAAAAAGGGTAGTGACAAGACCTTTATTGATGCCTTGGCTAATTGTAGAGATTCTAGTTGCAGATGTATCTGATGTGGCCATTGATGAATAAGAAAAGGATAAAGTGAAAGTGGCTCTCAATGCCCTGTAAGACATCATGCAACATAGAATTGAGGTGATAAAAGGAAAGATGGACTCAATCCATAATTTATTTGTCATGTTGCAAGGAATAATTGGGAATGTGAATGATGTTTTGGCTACTTTGGAGCCATTGTTTAATATGTGGTCTGGTAGAGGTGCACTCTTGGAGAAGCTTGAAATGTTGCAGCCACACAAGACTGATATCCCAAAATTTGTTGGAGAAGTGGGAGAGAAAATTAAACTCATTAGTTCCACTTGGACACTCTTCATCAAAGGTAAAGCTAACCAGACCAAGGCCAAGATAGAAATGTTTGGACCTGACTTCAGTAAATACTTGCCTCCAATTCACAAGGGTGATGGTGACATCATAAGTGCTGAGGAATGGAAATCAGGAATGGATCAGTTGCTGAAAAGACAAGAGGCCTTCCTGAATAAAGATGACACATTAGACATTAGCAGATTCAACAACATCCTAGATGATGTTTTTAAGGTGGAGAATGATTGTACCAAGTTCATAGCTAATGCCAAGGCCATGACAAATTCTAGATGGGACAAACAAATGAAGGTACTATGGGATTTAAAGGAGTACACTTAGCCTACTGAAGAGGAGGCTGCACTGTGGGATAAGAGTACAAAGCCCAAGAAGAAGAAGTGAGTGGTCATTGATGTGGAAACTTCATCATTGAGCATGGGGAGGGTAGCTATCATGAAGAGGACAATGTATGTTAGCCGGTTGAGGCGGTCCCTATCCATATAACAACTTATGAAACTACCTTGAATATATGCAGACAAAGGTGCTAGCTATTTAAGATTTTGAAATGATTTGGAAAATATTCCTCTAGTTTCCTTTTTCTTATTTTTTAATGATTTGTAACTATTTTTTGTCTTCTAGTTCTTTTTCCTTTCCTAGTCATCCGGAGCTTGTTGCATCCTGATTCTTCCAAGATTCCAAAATGGCTAGTGAATACTACATATAGTTGGTTGTAGCTTTTTGATAAGGATGTTGAATTTTGTAATGGAATCCTATTGCAGGATTTTGATCTCCAGTTTTTGTTTTGGCATTTTTGTCATTGTCAATGTATTGATACTGAAAACATTAATGAAAATACACTGGAATTCTATCTCAAATTGTGTATGTTTTCTTGTTTTAAGTTTAAATTCTCATATGTTAATATTGCAAATAAAAATTAATGGATGGTTTAGAAGGTATGATTTGAGTTTGTCTTTGATTTCCTTTTCAAGGAAGGGGTAAATCCTTTAAGACAACTTTAGAGAATTTATAATTTTTGCAAGAATCTGATGTCTGAATTTGAGAGTGAGAGGAACAATTTGTAATGCATTTTTTCTAAATTTTGGGTGTTTTATAATTGTGTTTTCTATTTGATGTATGTTGTGGATGACTCTATGCCTGAGAATAAGACACTGATGTATTTTTGGTAGGCAATTCTTTATGATCAAACAAATTTATAAATGATGTAATCTCTAAAACAAATGAGTAATATTAATGCTAAGTAATGCAAATAATTTTTCTGATTCCTTTCAAGAAGTTAATCCATAGGTATACCCGCCTGATCTTAAAGGCTCAAAGTGTATGAGGGTCATGGTCTTGATCCTTGTTAATTGGTCATTTTCCTTGATAGATTTGGAGTGGGTTTAGAGAGTAGTGACATTAGTTTGTTAGTCATATTGTAAATGTGCAAGTGGAAAGAAAATGAGCCAACACAAACATTGATGCTCTTCTCTCAACTAATAATTGATTTCTCTAGCCTATAATTAACAAAAAATACAATTTCTAGAATGAAAACACTTTAGAAGGCAAAAACACTTAAATAGAAAACTAGGTCATGGAGGCTTCAGAAAGAAGTCACGTGACTAATGTGACTTATTTTATAATAATTATAATTCACCTTTAACTTTTAGGTAAAACCAAGTGGGAATGAGTCTACTACAAGACATGATTTTTTTTCAAAAAAATCTCATGGAAGTAGTTCTAATTGACTTCAAGCTCAAAGATAGTTTTACAAACTATTGGAATGGGCTAAAAAGGATGTTGAGCATACCACATAACATAAAACTAGGCTAAAATTTATTGGAAAATTAAAGATTCTAAAATTAAATCATTATTTAAATAGGATGTTGACTTTCAAACCCTAATGATCCATTGTGTGTGTGTGTGTGTGTGTGTGTGTGTGTGTGAGAGAGAGAGAGAGAGAGAGAGAGAGAGAGAGAGTATTACTAAAATTCAACTAAGTTTGAAAATTTATAAGACATCCTAAAATATAGAATCTTCAATATGATTCTGAGAGATTTGAAACCATTTTAAAATATCTTACTAATAGATACATATAATATAACTTTGAGTATAATAAAATGACCATTAATGTCTCTCGTTGATGCTTAATAATCATATTTTATGTACATATCCTAATGAAAAACTTGAAGGAGAATACAAAAAAATTATCATTAAAAAATGTATGTGTTTTGTGGAAATAAAAACACAAGCGTATTTTTTCTTTTATAAAAAAACACATGCATTTTGGCTTGAAGTAAACACATACACATTTTCACATAGGCTTGGATGTTTCATTTGGCTAATTTTGATCTTAGTTTTTCCTCCATTCCTATGTCTCAACTTGATTTTCATAATATTTATACATTATATAATGAATCTTAGTAAAATTTCCACCATAATTTCATGTCTTCTAAGCTTTCTAACTATAAATTTAATTTATATTACAACTACATTAAAAGATATTTATTATTTGTTTATGTTATTAATGTTTCAATAGTTATAAAAGACATATGCATTGAATTTTTAAAATAACTTTTGATCTACTTGTCCTAATTTGAAAAAAACTTATATAATATTGTTCAATACTTTATCCTTTACTTATTGGAATAATTTATATATTCAATTATTTTTCTGTAATTTATGTGGCAGACATGCTAAGTGATGTGATTTTCAAGATGTGTCCACTTTGAATAATTATGAAAAAAATACTTAATCAATAATTCCAAAAAATATACAAATTGTAATACTCACTCTTAATTATATTTCCACCAATGGGTTTTCCAAAATGCTTAACACAACTAAAAACATTCGGGGAGCCCACATGAGATGCTATGTTATCTTTTGTTGATTAAATAGGAACACTTTTGACTACATGAAGATTTTATCATCTTATTCTTATCTATTTGTTTTTTTAAATTGTACTTTAGAGAGTAGATTTAGTGTATTATAATTCTTGTTATTTTGGTATCTTCAAATTTGAGTGTATGAGTCTTAAATTAATCCTCCAAGTTTATGTTTAGCTGATTTTAGAAGGAAAAAATTGACCACTTTTGATCCCCTTTTTGTGTACCATTTTGGTACACATACCCCCATATAGTCCCTTAGTTTATACCCCTATTGGTCTTCCACCACTCACCGCACTTCATCCAAACGTTGAATATTAAAGAGCACATCCTCTCCTTCCTAAGAGGCATTCTAAAAAAAAGCTCAACAAACATTTCTTATGTTTCATGTGATATGTTTAGTTATAATTTCTCTATAGGAAATAATACAATTTTTCTAATTTCTCTACAGATAGAGAAGTCTTATTACATTGAGGAACACATGTTTGTTTCTTTTATCAAATCAATGAACAAAAATAATTTATTGCATGATGAAGTTTTCACTTTATCAACCTTCACTGACTTAACTATTTTAGATGTCATAAATTTTAATATAGATTATAATATTTTTTCTTCTTAAAAGTGTACAAATTTTAAATAGGAATAGACAAATATGTTATCATATTCAACTTTTTAATCCATCTAAATATTAATTTTCCCTTTTAATACAGTAACAATTATGAGTTCAATAGTGAGAAGAACAAAACCTACAAATATAAAAATCTTGTACCGAGGAATACTCCAAGATGTCCCGTATCATCCCAAACCTTCTCAAGAATTGAAGATGTAGGAAAGTATGTACAAGCATCTCATGAAATACAATGTAACCATATCTATTTTAGGGATAAGAAATCGCTTTAGGACTAGGTCATCCTTCAAAAACCATAATGTTTGGTGGTTGCCTCTTATTAATTCTCTCTAACTTTCATTAGTAAAATCTCATTTTCATTAATCTCTTATAATTATTTTACAAAAGGTAGTCACACTATTAGAGATATGGTCTCTTGTCAATTTACTAGATCCCTTGACTCATGTTACAACCCAATTTTTAACTTTTTTATGGATTTACGTCTTCATTATTTGTATTTAGCAGATCATCCCTAAATCACACTTCATATATTTTCTCAATCATCCAAGAACATTTGTGGAAATATTAGTTATTAAATTTTGATATTATGAATTTACGAATTATATTTTGAGGCCTAATTTAGAAGACTCTTAGTCATTTCTAGTTAACTCTTAGAAATGTTACCAAGCAGCTTGACTTAAATTCCCTCCAAACTAAATCTTGAGAATTTGGCAAGCCAAACTTGAGGTAATCTCATTTTGTGCTTGGTTGATCAAGGGCATGCATTGGGTGAAAGGTTCACTTACACTAGTCAGCGTTGTGATTCTTAAATGACCAGCTTTGTGTGGATTGGAGGCCTTCAAAAGATTTTTGGACTTTCCTTTTTGCCCATAATTTTTGTAAGTGAATTTTTCATCTTTTGTCTCCTTTCCATCGAAATCCTTTTCTATGGAGGATTATTCTTTTTGAAGATATCAAACATCTAGTAATATTGCTAGAATTTAGACTTTCTTTAGAGGAACTATTAAAGCTTGGAAAGGTAAAAAATGTGTTATTTTTAATTCTATAGATATTAATTGTTATCTCAATGTTTGAAAAAGTGTTATCATCTAAATATTTCTTCAAATCTATACGCATGCAAATAAAGTGCATTAGAGGTTCAATATTTCTAGGAACTTACCTATTAGGAGAGTGTGTTATGCAGTATGAGCATATGGTCATTAGTTGGCAATGTGTAGACAACGATATTTTTTACGCCTAACTTACAAATTCAATCCCATAGCAAGGATTTACCTCAACTGTCTCAGCAACAAGACAAGTTTGAATGTCCTTACGATAATGCAACTAAATATTTTCATAGTGCAGCTTAAACTACTCTAGTAACTTGACCACCAAGATGAAGTGCTCGTCCCCCAATTATATAGGACCCGCAAGATAATAAAGAGATCTTCTAAATCTTTTTGTCAAATGATCCTTCTCAATAGATAAAATTTACTCCCCCCTCACCTAAACATTACAACCTATATTTACAATAAATATATATACTAAACCCTCAATTCATAAAATTTATTGTAATGATTGACCCATTAATATCAACCAACTAGCCTTTAATTATAAACCCAACAACTTTGTACTCTGAATATCAACCAACTAACTTTAATAAATATATATACTAAACCCTCAATTCATAAAATTTATTGTAATGATTGACCCATTAATATCAACCAACTAGCCTTTAATTATAAACCCAATAACTTTGTACTCTGAATACTTAATTCTTAATATGATAATCTTCCAAGCGTTCCAAGTTTAAATACAAAAGCCAAATTGCTAGGACCCTAAACAAAGAAGTTTGGAATTGCCCCGTCAAATGTACGCCCGCTTTTATCGGCAAGCCGTCAATGTAAGTTAAAGGTTCTCTAAACAAGTAGCACTCGGACCTAAACGAGATAGGCTGGCCTACGAAGAAATTTATATTAAAAAAAAGGACAAACCTTGTACAGACGAAATAAAGCGGTTTTGGAGATTCATTTTCCCACAATAGTCTACCCATATTAATTTAAAAGATTTAGTCCAAAACAGTTCTTTCAATATGTCTTCTTCTGTTTCTTTTCTTTATTTAAGAGCCCATCACATTGAGCTGACGTGGGGATGTGACGACATATTGCCTTGGGAAAAATATTAAATAAAAAAATATTATACCTAAATTTAAAGTTAACAAGTTTAGCAAGTGGGGAAGGAAATGTCGTCAATGGCAAATTTTAAAAGGTAACCTATAAAAGGTGAAATGATGATTTTGGACTTAATTAGCGTGTTTAGTGAGCTGCGTGCGGTTCATGCTTTAAAATAGCTTAAAGAAAGGGACAAGACTCTTGCAAGTGGCTTTTGTAGGAAATGGTGCCAAATCCAGCTATTTGCGCCCAGTTTTAGCTATGTAACAGGATAATAGAGTGGCGTACCACCATGAGCACTCACAGGCTATCCTTTCATTGATTGAAAACCAACTCTTAGATCAATCCTATTAAGCATCAATACCACGTGGTAATCTCTTCAATCGAAACACTTTAGGCAATATATAAAAAACAATTGTTCAGCCAATTCCAGTGATTGGATTAATGAATAGCTGGAATACAGTCCCCTTTTGGACATTTATCATTTATTTAATTCACAGACTTACTTACCCCTTTTGGCCTAGCTTTAAATGTAGTCTGCATGTACTACAAATATATTTGGAAACAATGGACTGTAAACCGTTATTTGTTGTGGTGGTGTTGCTATGCGTGGGAGCAGAGGGCATACAACCATTCTCCTATGTGAAGGAGGGAGGTCTGGGAGATTACACAGTGGAGTACGGCGGTACCTACAGAGCGGCTCCGTTGGCATCCCCGGGTGTCATTCTTGAACACCACTCCCAATGCATTCACATTAGCTATCCGCATGAGCTACTCGAGCTATGCTGAAACCCCAAACAGGCACCATCTTGTCTCTGAAAAAGCCACTCTCAACTTCACACGCAAAGGAGATCTCATGCTCTTCGACGCCCTATACATGGAGTTTTGAATATGAAGTTCAAATTTGGAAGATGTCAACATGATCAATTAATCTCACCCTAAATAGATGATTTCTGATCTAGATTCAGCGAATTTTTTTCATATTTGACATTGGAGACACTAAAAAATTCCTTCTTAATATTCTTATAATATCATTAGTTAATCATAATACCATAAAATTTATCAAATATTCTCACATTTATCATATTTATTTTATTTTATTATTTGTCATATTTTTTAATATTATTATTACTATTTTTTATTTATATGAGCTAGTTATCTAATTTTAGTAAATAATTAAGCCTTCGATTTCCCACCTTACTAGTTAACTATGTTTTTTATTTAAAATTAATTGTTATAATAATTGAGAGGGGGTGAGTCAGTTATCCTACAGTCCCAAATACAAAGATGTACCTTATCAAATAATTCTAACAAATTATGCAATTCGGTAACATAAAATATCAATATGTCTATTCACTTTACCGATTACCAGTAAATAACTAACTGTGATTACCGATCAAATCAATTATGCAGTATGTAAAGTATGATAGCAAAACAATCATCATAAATAACACATAACACAATGATTTAACGTGGAAACCCTGTTAAGGGAAAAACCACCTAAGACCGGTAACCCAAAATAATTCACTTTTCTGAAGTGAGCTCAGTGTAGAGCCAACCCTATTAAATGTTACAAAACACACTATTAAGTGCAACCTGGTTAGAGGATTTAACACTAACAGTTAACTTTTGACCGGCATTCACTATGGGGTCAACAAGATAACAATGTACATTCTCTGAATGACATAGGGAAGAATATAAGACTGTTAAGTCCACTCGGTTAAGAGATTTTCTGAATCAATGGTTAAACTAATAGAGTATAATCTGATTCAAATACAACTCAATTGCAGATATTCAGATCTATGCTAAACCCATACAAATCCTCTGATCAAATAATCAAATTCACTTCATCAATATTCTTCAACTTACATTCACTTGGTAAATGGTTGTCTAATGCTCAGTAAACTCTGTAGTTCAGTTCTTTCAATAACCAGTCTGATCAGGCATGCATGAATAGTCTTCACATGATATCTTTGTAGTCTTCTTCTTCCGTCATATTTCAACAATGAAACTGATATCTCTTATATAGACAAGTAAACTATTTTCATATCAACCATTAGATTTTGCCGCTTAATCTCCTTTGTCCATTTTGCCTCTTAAACCTTCCTCGGAAGATGTGTCATTAAAATGTTTCAATCTCATCCTTTAGATCTTCTCCGAATTTTGTCAGTCGTGGATCTCATAACAAACTTAATCCTTAATCTCGAAATCATAACAATTCCAGCTCATCAAATTTTAGTCAGTTGTTCTTTTCATTTAATGTTTTCATCCATTCTCGATCAATATAGAAATGTGTCAGTGATAACTAGTTAAACTAGCTCGGTTGATACTGTCAGTTGGTATACACTGTAGTAGCTCGATGTATACATAAATCTTTAATTAACGACCACATTGAGATATTTAATTTTAAATCTCTTCTTCATAATAGATTAATGTAACATGCACTCAAGTCAATAATATAAAGTCATAGACTCATCAATAAGTTATCCAATGTTTACCTTATCTTTATCTATCATATCCATCTTTTTCTCATGTAGATATCTCAATTCTTCATCTTTGCTTCCTCTAACAGTTGTTAAGATAGTTCATCAATCTCTCTATGTGTTCTCTCTCTGTGAATTTGATCTTTTCAGCTCTCATATTTCTTTTTGTTCTTAGCAACAAATATTCAAGTCTCTCCCTCTCTGTGTGTTCTTAGTAACTGATTTTTCATATTCATTCTCTCTTCCTTTGACAAAAATGCCAAAGAAAACAAAAAAACATACAAACATACAACTCTGCAGCAACCAAGTATTTCTTTGTTGTGCAGTTCATATTATGTACCTTCAGTGTACAGATAAATAAATTTCTATTCCAACTTATACAATCTTTCACAATCTTAGAAAAAATCCAAAGTGTGAGCTATGTGCATCAACATGAATGATCTTATGATAAGTGTAGGTTGATGCAACCTCCAGATCACATCAATGACTGGTAGATAGGGGATCGACCCCAAGTCTAGTTCTCAAATATTTCAAAGTGTCCTTCGGTAATGGTTTAGTAAAGATGTAAGCAAGTTGTTCCTTAGATGTTACAAATTCCAGTTGTACTTGCTTCTCTTGAACTTGTTCTCTTAAGTAGTGATACTTAATAGATATATGATTTGCCTTCAAATGCATCATAGGATTCTTAGAAATTGTGAGGCCTCACCCCAAACCCGTCTTAGCTCCTCCATTTCTCATTATGATAGACCTAATAATTGGCTAAATGTTTTGATGAATTAAGAGACTTTACCCTTTTGATAGGGATTTGATTACATTAGATGATGATACTTTATATTCTATGACACCTTCCATACTCACGATGTTGACCCTATGATATATTATGACTAGCATTATGATGATTGATTTAGATGAATACCGAGATGTGCAATTAGGGCATTTATGTTGATACAAGTTGTTTAAGAAAATAACAATCAAGAATTAAATTATGTTGAGATGTGAATTTCATTAAAGGTTAAAGGTGAGGTGATGAAATATATTGTTGAATTTCAAGACGTTATTATGGTTACTACTTGATGATCTGGTTACTTGGTTTAATGCCATTTGGATGATTTTAGAATTGACAAAATTAATGTTTATATAATTTAGATTAAACTACATCACAATTTATATAGATTTGGAATAATTAGCGTGGCATGTGAATTAATGTGATCATGTTCTTATGATTCAGTTTATGTATGTCATGTGTAAGTTAATGATTAAATTTATGATAAATGATCATAGAGACTACAAGGATATAATTCGTGTGTTAGAGAATCTTAATGGCAATCTTGATTTTTTCATTTCAAATTTTGATGTGTATACTTCTTGAGGTTACAGATGTTTGAACCGAGTGTGCATGATCATGGCCATGAAATTTTATCGGAGAACCAAGACTAGCCCCTATGTGAATTTTGTAAATCCAAGGTTGCGTCTAATGAAGAGACAAAACCTCATTGTAATGTATTTTCTTTCGTATAGTGTATGGTGTAAATTTTATCTGCAATTACATTCATTAAATTGTGTAATTAACAAGTGGACTTGCCAAGCGTGTTATGATGGGTAATGTAGTGCCAATTGGCACACTTGTTGTGAAAGTGATGTGGCATGGCATGTCCATTTGAAAAGCTTGAGGACCCACCTTTCCCACTAGGTACCTAGCTATGTTCTCCATAAGTACCACTTGGTTTGTGACCCCAAAGTGGAGTCATATCCATTGAAATTCATAGGTGATCTTAATTGAGATTTTTGAGGGGATATATAGCCACCTAGGATTGAGTTTAACCTAATTTTGACTAGCCCTCTTCATAAACCTATGGGTTAGGGGAGATTTTGACCATAGGATACCTTATTTAGGCCTTGGGATGCCTCCAAAAAGTTACTCATCCAAGATGGCCAAAAATCATAATGGGAAGCATGGCCTTGGGAAGATCACATTCCTTCGGAGGGAAAATCTTGTCTACTTTTCATGCCACTATCTTTTTAAGAACCATTATTTTAGAAATGTGTGAGGGTTTGGGAAGAGTGACCAATAGGAGCTCACACTTCTTTCAAGGATTGGGAGAATGAGAAGATTTCAAATTTAGAGGGGAAATTGGAGGGAGTTCCTCTTAGTCACCTACTCTCTAACTTTAGAGACCACTAAGATGACTAGGAGAAAAGAAGGGAAAGACAAAAAAGGAATGGCTCTACTTCAAATTTTATTTTCCACAACTTCTATTGCAAGGTTGGTGGCTCTCAAGCTCATTTCTTCTTCATTATGGTGTCTTTCTTATGGCTTCCATGAATGAATGAAGAAAGATTGTTCTTGTTGTATTGCATAGTGTATATTATTACTAGTATGTTGATTTTGTAATATTAAGTGATGTTATGTGAAGTGAAAATCTGCATTTGTATTATTTGTTGTTTAATGAATTCTTGTTCAAGGCCATACTCACCCTTGGGAGGGAAGAGTAGCCTTGTGGGTGAAGGGATTGTGACAACCCTCTTGGTGTAGAGTCTCTCTCCTTGGGAGAGAGAGATGCAACATGGATTATGGGGTCCATGGTAGGCTTGTAGCATTGATATGCATGGGGGTCATAAGTATTTGCTTGGGGGTCATAAGTTTCTTTTGACCATTTTTGTTGAGTATGATTTGGGATTGTGAAGAGGAGATGAGAAGAGAAGTTGTGATGATTTGTATGGAGGAATTTGTTTTTCCTTGTTGAAGGCTTGTATTTATCTTTAGCCTTGTCTCCCATTGGGTACTTGGTTCACATTCACCCTTAGGAAGCTTTACTTCAAGCTCCTTGTGTTAGCCATGGATGGGTGTGTTCTTGTGTTTATGCATCTTGTTTGTCATCATTAATTTATTTTTTGTGTCCGGGTTAGCCATGGTTCTCCTAGCTCGGGGGTGGCCTCATAGAGGCCTAGGATGAGAGGTGAGCCTACATGGCCAAGAAGTTTTCTTTTTGTTTGCAGGTTCATGCATTGAAAGGAGTTAAAAAAATAGAGTTTTGATGAGGAATCTTGTTCTCATATGCATTTGTTTGCAAACTCTTATTGTAAAAGTTGTAAAAATAAATATTTGCAACATATGACTTTGTTCCTAATGTAAAAGATGAAGTTTTCTTTTTGAGAAAGGAAGAAAATATTTGCAGATTTTTGTTAGTATTAAATTGAGAAATGCTTGTAAATGAAAGGTTAGTAAAGCTAGGGCTTAGATAAAGCCTATGTTGTATATTCTTGCTTGCAAAAGATTTGTCAAAATAAAGCTAGTAATTTCTTTACCTTGCTATGTACTTAGAAAGATTCTATTGCTAACCTCGAAGGAATAATATCATCCTTTTTTAAAGTACTTCATTTCAATAATAATAATAATAATAATAATATTCATTTGTAAAGTATTTCATTTCAAAAAAAATATAGACTTGAATAATCCATGAAAGTAGATGTTGATTTTTGAGTCTAGAAGCATATTTAAATTTATTTTAGATTCATTTTTTTTCATAGTTAGAAAGGTACTTGTTTATAATTTTTTTTGTAAAAAACACTTTATTGCTGTTTGTAAAAAAACAAAAAAATAAAGATTAGTTTTATTTCTTTTCTTTAAATAAAGAAAAACCTTATGTAGTGAAGCACAAACCTTTGGAGGATAATTTAAATTTATTCTAATATTTTTCAAGATATTGTAAAAAAAAAAGAAATAGTTTACCCTTTTTCATGTTTAAATACATTTAATGTTTTATATCAAAAATAAATATTCACTACATTTTCATAATTATCTACAGATTGATACTTGCTATTGAGATTAAACATAATAATAATAAAATAGTTTATTTACTCCTTTAAACTTTCCTATTTAAAATACAAAATAAATGATATCGTTGTATTTTCTTATTAATTGATAATTCTAAAAATAATATCTTTTTATTTACAAAAATATATATTCTTATTTTGATATATGTATATCAATAAGTACACACACACATATATATAAATCTAATAAACTATTTTAAAAGAAAATAACATATATACAAACTTAATAGAAATAAAAATGTTAATAAACTTTTATAAAAAAAAATTAATATAAAATTTTATCTGAAAATTTTTATGGGGCTGTCGGCTGCCCATGGTTCCCAGCCTCAAGGGTTGTAGGAGGTCATCATCATAGTTCTCCATGGGCTGCGAGAGGCCCAACTTCTACAGGCACGATGGGTTGAAAACCCTATGGGGTAACAAAAAAATTAAAAATAAAAATAAGAGTAAATATTTTTCAATTTTACAAAAAAAAAAAAAGCAGCTTTTGTAACAATAAAAAAAAAGACTTAAACTTAAAAAAATATACATACAAAACCATGTTTTATTACATTTTGAAAATAAAACAAAAAAACAACATATTTAAAACACAAAAGAAAACAACAGAATACCTCTTTCAAAAGGGGTTCCTCTTGTTTGCTTTAAGCATATATATTCTGATGGACATATACACATTGTGCCATCTTCTTGTTTGCTCTCCCTTTAAGCTTCAAACTGCAAAAATAGAGAATGACTAAAAAAAAAATCTACCCTAGGGTTTGGGGAAAGAATGGAAGAGAAAGAAAGAGGGAATAAGGAAAAAACTTCTTTTTGGAAGTTGCATTTTTCACCCTAACCCTAAATCCAAATTAGGGTTAGGGTTGAAGTCAACATTCAATTTAAATTTATTTTTTGCCCCTCTCTCCTTATTTTATCATTATTTGATTTCTTTTTAGTAATAGATTTAGAGAAATGTTTCTATTTGAGGTATGTGTTACTTCTTTTCCCCAAATCAAGTTTAATATTTGGAGATAACTTTAATTAACTAATTTCATAAATATATTATTGATACTTGGTTAATTAATCAAAACACAATATTTCTAGTAAAAGTTAAATATTGATAATATTATTATTTTCAGACGAAATGGATTTAAGTGAGATTATATTCCTTCCATCTTATGGGATTTACTTTTAATTAATGAGCTGACTTTTGTCTTATAGTCAAAAGTTTGATTTTTATTTTAATAATCTCAAAATAGAGTTTTGAATTAAAATATTAAATATGTTAAGAGGGAAGTTTAGTGAATGCTCTTAGGATGATTCCTTAATAAAGTTAATGATGATGGAAATTTTTTTAATTGGAACTTTGGTAAAGTTTTAATTGGCCAAATATTTGAACTTGGAAATAATTTTAATTAAAATATTTTATAACATTCTATTTATTAGTGGGATAATATATGTGCATCTTTGAGTTTATTTATTTTGATAATGTTGTTATATTGTTAAATTTTCCTTTAATCTTTTAAGGCTATACTTGGAAATGTATACTTTCTGATTTACAAATTTAACAATTATCTCTAATGGAATAGTAAATTTGATACTGAATTAAGTTGAAGAGAATAAATGAAATAAACTGCTAGAAGGATTATTATTAAAAAGAGATATGAATTAAATATTCATTAATCGTAGAGAAATGGTAGAAGAAATTGGACGAGTATTATTAAATTAAAATTAGTTCTTATAAACATGTAACAATAGTAGGTTAATTATGCCTTTAAAAAAAAAGTTTTTGTTGGTGTGTTTTGTCCATAGAATTTGGGCACGACAAAAATATTTATAGAACTGGTGTTGTCACAATATATAATCATCGGGTGAGTGATTACCTCATTCATTCCTTCCAACACTTGTCTGATCCAAGCTATATTCGAACAGTTTGCAACAACAACATACTCTTCTTCAACATTGGACTGAGAAATGCATGCTTGTTTCTTGCTAATGCAAGTCACAAGCTTTTCCCCTAAAAAGAATGCTCCACCGGTTGTGCTCTTCCGATCATCTATGTTTCCAGCCCAATCTGCATTGGTGTAAAATTTTAGTTCAAATTTTCCTTCCAATGTGTACCATAATCCATAGTCCTTTGTTTTCTTCAAGTATCTTAAGATTTTCTTTACATCAACCATATGTGGATCTTTAGGATTTGTAGAAAATCTTGCCACAATCCCCACTACATGTGCAATATTAGACATACTATGTACAACATACATCAGTTTACCAATCATAGATCATTACAAATGTTAGAGTAATAGTATATTTACCTTTATAATTAAGTCTATCTGATTTAATTATTAAAGGTCACTATTATTCTTTTTTCACTTAAGCTTGTCATTTAGGTGCATAATAATTAATATGTTTATTAATTATTAAATGCACAAACCTAGCTTTCTCCGGCTTTAGGGTTTCTCACCTTATAAGCCGCTTTTTGTAATTATTGTTCATACTTTTGAGAAATATAATTTTGCTCTCACTCCGCTGAGATTCTCAAAACCCTAGCTCTCTCTCTCTCTCAGGTTTTCGCTCCAGCTTCTGGTATTTTGCTTGCAGGTGATCTTGGTTTTTTGTAGATTTGCACATTTGTGAAATCTTACATGGTATCAGAGCTTCCCTGCCGCTGCCGAGGTTGAAGTTCTTGGAGCCTGGATTCGAAGACGACAGCCACAGCTTGTTTCTGCGGTTTTCTGTCACTTTGAAGGAGGCACGATCTTCTGGAGTAGATTGAGCAGAAACGGACTCCACCATTGCATTCAGAAGGTCCGGGAGAGTCGAAATCATATAAAACTCGACTCAGTTTGGCCCCCGTGACCACAGGGAAAAAAATTTCCCCTACCAGGGCCGTACGGGTCGAAAATCGAAAATTTTTTTCGAAAAATGCAAAAAAAAAAGTTTTTTTCTTTAAAAAACGGCGCGCCGCCAGCGCACCGCCAACGCGCCTCCTGCAGCAGCTGCCGGGCAGCGCGCCGCCAGCGCGCCCCCGCCGCGTCGCCGCGGCCAGCCACCGCCCGGCCACCGCCCGACCGCCACCCGCGCTCCGCCCAGGCCCCACCCCCGCTCCGCCCGGGCCCCACCGCAGCCGGTGGAGCCGCTTTTCGGCCACCGGCCCGCCACCCGCGGCAGACGCAGGTGACGTCATCTGACGGATTTTTTTTTCCGGCAACTTTTCAAAATTTTCTGGCAGTTTTAAAATTTTGCAGGATGACGTCATGCTGACGTCAGCGACGGCCCAGTGACGGTCATACGACCGTCAAATTTTTTGTCATCCCTGGTTTTTTCAGAGAGCTTACATTTGGGGGTACTTGGGCGTTTTTGCTCCTATAGGGTTCATACGGACTCAAAAATCAACATATGATATATCGCCGGAAAGGTCTTTCCGAGACGGACGCAATGATGCTAGTTTGGTTTGCTGATTCAGCCATTTGAGTTCTCTTTTTTAGCGTCAAAGTCAAGGCTTCTCCTTTCCCCCTTCTCTGCATCAGGAGTCCAGGTTTTCTCCTCATTTTTTGTGCTTTTAGTTATTTGCTATACGGGGGTTTGATTTATACATTGTGGGGGGGGTGTTTTTCCTTTCTGTAATTTACTTCAGAAAAGACCCTTCTACTTCTGTCTTCTTCTTCTCTCAATGTCGGATCCCTCTGTGGCCCGGCTGACACCGCATAATTATCATACCTGGAAAGCACACATGACCAGACTTCTTATGTCACGTGGCTTATGGTCATGTCTGGATGAGAACCAACCTGTCCTGCAACGTCCCTTTGAGATTCTTCAGCACAGAAATAAGATGGATGAAGCCATGGGCTTGATTGCACTGAACATCTCCGACAGTCTCCTCTTTCACTTGGAAGGTTTGACCACTCCTAGGGCCATTTGGGGCAAGTTTTCAGATTTGTTTGGCACAGTTAATGAGTTCAGGGCACTTCAGCTTGATGCAGAGTTGACTACTTTGACTCCTACCAGCTTTCCCACCATTGAGGACTTCTTGATGAAGTTCAAGTCTCTGCGTTCAGTTTTGCAGGGATGTGGGAAAACAAAGACAGATGATGAGTGTATCTTCTTGATACTCTCAAAGTTGAGAGGACAGTATCAGATCTTTTCTTCCACTTTCTACTCCACCATGGATGCTTTGGGTGCTAGGCACACCATGCCTTCTTTTGAGACATTCTGTGATCGGTTGACACGGGAACAGGCAAAGATCCAACAGATGGATGCTTCTGGCTCTTCTAGCCAAGCGTTGGTTGCTCAGTCTTCACAGGGGAAACCAAAACAGAAAGACAAACCGAAGAAAGATTCTGCAGGCAATGAGTCTTCCTCCAAACCTGCACAGAAAAATGATTCAAAACCTCCAGCGAACCCTTCTAAGGGTAAATCTTCTTCGAAGTCTACTGAGTCTACCTCCAAGACTAAGAAGAAATCAGTTGAGACCTGTAGCTTTTGTGGAAAGGATGGAAATCCCGTTTCCAGGTGTTGGAAATGTTTGGAGGCTTTAGAGGAAGCCATGCAGGAGCATCACATTTCAGCTCCCCAGTCCACCTCCTCCCCTGCAGGGAAAGGTCATGCTCTTACTGCACAAGCTATGACTTCTGGGCCCACCTGGATTCTTGATTCCGGTGCTTCTCACCACATGACTCACACTCAGCAGTTGGTCACCTCAATTGCTCCTTGTGCTACTTCGCAGATTGCTGTTGGGAACTCATCTCATCTTTCTGTTTTGGGTTCTGGTTCAGTTGCCTTAGCTGGGGGTTCTCTTCAAGATGTTCTTCTTGTCCCCGACATTTCGATGAACCTTCTATCTATCTATCAGATTTGCCACTCTGGCTCTGGTAAGATAGTTGAGTTCTCACCACATGATGTGGTTATTCGGGACTTACATGATACTGAGATGATTGTGGCTACTGGGAGTGTTGACACTGCATCCCGCCTATACAGATTTGATGGATTTGAGTCTTCTGCTGGCACAGGTTCCTATCTTATAGCACATGCAGATTCAGTGAGTAGACTTTGGCATGAGCGTTTGGGCCATGTCAATTACAGATATCTTCAGTAGATGAGCACACAGGCACTTGTTCTTGGGCTTCCACAGATTACTTGCACTGATGGGGTTTGTCAGGGTTGTGTTCTTGGCAAACAACATAGGGATCCTTTTCCTCAGGGACGAGCTACTCGTGCTTTGGCGCCATTGGAGTTGATTCACAGTGACCTCATGTCCTTTCCTACTCCTTTTTCTGGTGCCCGATATGTGCTCACATTTATTGATGACTTCTCCAGGCGCACATGGGTGTACTTTTTGAAGTACAAGTCTGATGTCTTTCATTCATTTCGAGTCTTTAAGACATTTGTGGAGAAGCAATCTGGTCTTTCTATTCGCCGAATACGCACAGATAATGGGGGGGAGTATGTGAACCAGGCTTTCAGGGATTTTTGCTCTGAACATGGTCTTCAGCATCAGTTTTCAGTGCCCTACACCCCTCAGCAGAATGGTGTGGCAGAGAGAAAGAACAGAACACTTCGGGAGATGGCTAATTGTATGATTCAGTCCAGGTCCATGGATTCGTCCTTTTGGGCAGAGGCTGTCAATTGTGCCAACTATATTCAGAATCGGATGCCCCACAAGGCAGTTCGACATATGACTCCTGAAGAGGCTTGGTCTCATGTCAAGCCTGATGTATCTTCATTTCGAGTTTTTGGTAGTGAAGCATGGGCATTTGTGCCTGACGCTCAGAGGAAAGTGATGGAGTGGAAGAGCCGACACCTCATTTTTGTTGGCTACTGCGAGGATGTTAAGGCATATAGGTTGTTTGATCCTGATTCTAGAGAGGTCCTGTTTCGACGGGATGTCCAGTTTGATGAGCGCCTTCCTGCAGTAGATACCCCACTTCCAGAGTCTACTTCACTTACCACTACTCTCTCATCTCTTCCAGTTGTGTTTCAAGATGATGAGGATGATGATCTTGGTGATCCCCATTTACCTCCACCACCGGATCCTCCACAGATGCCTAGATGGGCTCGTGTTACAATTGATGCTGCAGGATCTCTGGCTGGTGACCCTTCCACCTCTCGTCGCACCCGGTCTCATATTGCAGGTTCCAGTCTTCTGAGTCATGCTATTTGTGGTGATCCTCAGACATTTGGGGCAGCGACAGGACATACTGAGTGGGACAGTGCTATGGAGGAGGAGTATTCTTCTTTGATGAAGAATCATACTTGGGATCTTTGTTCGCTTCCTAAGGGAAGAAAGTTAGTGCGATGCAAGTGGTTGTATCGTACTAAGTTTTCTGCTGATGGTTCTATTGATAAGTACAAGGCACGTCTTGTTGCGAAGGGTTTTTCACAGGTTGAGGGTATTGATTACACTGAGACATTTGCCCCTGTCACCAAGATGAACTCTATTCGCCTTGTCTTATCCCTCGCAGCTTCTTAGGGATGGCCCATTTTTCAGATGGATGTGAAGAGTGCTTTCTTGCACGGTGATCTTAGTGAGGAGATTTACATGGAGCAGCCTCAGGGATTTGTGCAGGATTCCTCCTTGGTTTGTAGACTTCGGCGTTCTTTATATGGTCTCAAACAGGCCCCTCGGGCTTGGTATGAGAAGATGGACTCTTTTCTGCTTTCCACAAGATTCACACGCTGTCATTCCGATCCTACAGTCTACATTCAGCATCTTGAGGATGAGGTTTTGATACTTGTGCTATATGTTGATGATCTTCTCATCACAGGTAGCTCATCTTCTATGATTCAGGATGTTCAGTGCGCATTGATGGAGCAGGTTGAGATGACAGACCTTGGTCTTTTACACTTCTTTCTGGGTCTACAGATTGTGCAGTCACCTACTGGGATCTTTGTTTACCAGCAGAAGTATGCTCTTGAAATGCTTCAGCGCTTTGATATGCTTGATTGCAAGCCTGCTCCCACACCTTTTCAGTCGGGTGTTACTTTGTCTACCTCTCGCACTACGCCTTCAGTGGATGCTACTTTGTATCGGCAGTTGGTTGGCAGTTTGTTATACCTGACACACACTCGTCCTGATCTCTCCTTTGCAGTTGGTCTAGTCTCTCGGTTCTCACATGAGCCTCATGAGAGTCATTGGCAAGCTGCCAAGAGTATTTTGAGATACATTCAGGGCACACTTATGTATGGCATTCACTACACATCAGGGGCTCCGCACATTGTTGGCTACACTGACTCAGATTGGGCTGGTGATGTTGATGATCGGAAGTCTACTTCTGGCTTTGTTTTTTGTCTTGGCTCTGGTCCTATCACATGGTCGTGCAAGAAGCAGAACACTCGAGCACTTTCATCTACAGAGGCTAAGTACAGAGTGGCAGTTCATGCTAGTCAGGAGATTTTATGGCTTCGGCAGTTGATGACTGAGTTTGGTTTTCCTCCTGATCGTCCCACTGTTCTGTGGTGCGATAATCAGAGTGCTATTCACATTTCCCGCAACCCGGTGGAGCATCAGCACACTAAACACATTGAGCTTCATATGCATTTCATCCGTCAGCAGATTCAGGATGGTGTTCTCACTTTGGAGTACATTCCCACTGACGCGCAGGTTGCTGACATCTTCACCAAACCCTTTGCATCTCTGCGCTATCTTCGGTTGCGTTCTATGCTTGGGGTGACGGAAGTTGTCCTTGGGGGGTCTTGTTGAGTCCTTCCTTCCTTCATGTTTCTTTTCATCATGTTGTTGTATCTCTTTTTGGGGTAGGGTTTTTCCCACTGGGTTTTCTCTATTTCCCCGGTTCACAGAGATTTCTTTGTTGTTGGGTACCTGATCAGGCCTTGTTGCCGGGACCCATTTTCCTGCTTTCTTAGCTGTGCTAGGTTAGTTTCCTCCTGAGCTTCGCTTAAGGGGGGGTGTTAGAGTAATAGTATATTTAGCTTTATAATTAAGTCTATCTGATTTAATTATTAAAGGTCACTATTATTCTTTTTTCACTTAAGCTTGTCATTTAGGTGCATAATAATTAATATGTTTATTAATTATTAAATGCACAAACCTAGCTTTCTCCGGCTTTAGGGTTTCTCATCTTATAAGCCGCTTTTTGTAATTATTGTTCATACTTTTGAGAAATATAATTTTGCTCTCACTCCGCTGAGATTCTCAAAACCCTAGCTCTCTCTCTCTCTCAGGTTTTCGCTCTAGCTTCTGGTATTTTGCTTGCAGGTGATCTTGGTTTTTTGTGGATTTGCACATTTGTGAAATCTTACAACAAAGTCTTATTTACCTCGGTAGATTCATCATCCTTTGTTAATTTATAGCTAGTTACCAATCGTGTTCCCATCGGTTTAGCATCTTCCATGCCAAAAGTTTTCAATACTTCTTTAATATATTTTGATTATGTGATGAAAATATCATCTTTCTGTTGTATAATCTACAAAACTAGAAAGAATTTAATCTCTCCAAACATAGACATCTTAAATTCCTTTCTCATTTCATCAGCAAAAGATTGGAAAATCTAATCTTGTCCATCAAAGATTATAGAATTAACAAATATTGCAGCAATCAAAATGTTGTCATCAGAATCTCCTTTCATATACATATTATTGTTTTCACTATTTCTTACAAAGCCAATACTTATAAGATAAGCATGTAATCTTTCATACCATGCCCTCGGTGCTTGCTTTAGTCCATATAAAGCTTTGTGTAGTCTACATACCATGTCTTTTTGATTTGGATCAACAAACCCTTCAGGTTGTTCTATGTAGACCTCCTCCTCAAGTATTCCATTAAAAAATATTGATTTCACATCTATTTGATATACCTTAAATCTCTTATGTACAGCATAGGAAAGTAATATTCGAACTTCTTCCAGTCTAGCAACAGGTGCAAAGGTTTCACCATAATGAATACCTTCTTCTTCTGCATATCCCTTGCAAACAAATCTTGCCTTATTTCTTGTAACTTCTCCATTCTCATTCAGATTATTCCTAAAAATCCACTTAGTACTTATAACATTTTTATCTTTTGGTGTAGGAACTAAGGTGCATGTTTTATTCTTTTCAATTTGTTCAATCTCCTCATTCATAGCATTTATCCATTCCTTATTTTCAAGTGCATCCCTATCAGTCTTTGGTTCAAACTCACAAAATAAGCATGTGTTATGTCTTAACTATTGACAAAATGGTCAGCGCTCCCCTCAGGATTCGTGACATGGCTTAACTGCCTCCTGTGTCTTCTATAAGTCTAGTGATTGTATCGGGCATTAACAGATTGATCTTTTGGTGGAACGG
The DNA here is from genome assembly GCA_027943335.1 of Chamaecyparis obtusa. NCBI lineage: Eukaryota > Viridiplantae > Streptophyta > Pinopsida > Cupressales > Cupressaceae > Chamaecyparis > Chamaecyparis obtusa. Next base: position 184,404 of record BSBK01009805.1, read on the forward strand.
AAACCACTACTTTTAACAAGTGGTATCAGACCTTGGTCACAGGTTCGAATCCCCTCGGATAACACTGAGGGGGAGATTGTTGACAAAATGGTCATTGCTCCCCTCAGGATTCGTGACATGGCTTAACCACCTCCTATGTCTTCTATAAGTCTAGTGGTTGTATCGGGCGTTAACAGATCGATCTTTTGGTGCAATGGAAGCCACTACTTGTAACATTAACTTACTTTGAGTCAGCATGCCAACTTGCTTATCTCCAATGATTTGGTTCTCAGGATGGTGTCTTCTAAGAAATCTTGCTAGCACTTGATCTCTCCTATGTTGATCATCTGTTCAGGTACAATTTCCTTCTCGGGTGCTTCTTCCTTATTCTTGATTTCCATTTGCTGATTCTCAGTAGCATTTTCTTGATGCTCTGTAGATTCAGCTTGCGGCTTTGGTATATACTTTGGATCTTCAACATAAGTGAACCTACCATAGTCTTCCATCTCCTTCATTCTTTCTACATCATTCTTATCAGTAAACTCATCAACTTTTACATTAGCACTTTCTATCATCTTATTAGTAACTTTTTCAGACATTTATAAGCTTTATTTTTAGTAGAATATCCTAAGAATATTCCTTCATCCCCTTTAGAGTCAAATTTTACATTTCTATCATCTTTCAAAATATATCACTTGCTACCAAAAATTCTAAAATAACTTACACTCGGTGTGTATCCAAACCATAACTCGTAGGGTATCTTGTTTGTGTCTTTCTTTAGTTGAACTTAGTTTAGGACATATACAGTTGTGTTATCTATCTCTCTCCATTATATTTGTGCAACATTCTTCTCAATCATCAATTTTCTAGCACAATCAACAATAGATTTGTTTCTCCTTTCAACAATTCCATTCTACAGTGGTGTTTTAGGTACATAAACATGCCTTTTTATACCATGCTCATTATAGAAGTTAGTGAATTCATCAGAAACAAACTTACCTCCTCTATCAGACCTTAAGAATTTCAATTCTCTTTTGGTTTCTTTGTTTACTATTCATCAAAAAACAAAATAAAGTATCTATCTCCATAGTAGATCTGAGTTCTCATGGGACCACATAAGCCGGTGTGAACCAACTCCAATATTCCTTTAGATGTGTAGTCCTTACTTTTAAAAATAGATTTTGTCATCTTTCCTTTTCGACAATGATGGCACATATCATGATCAGGTTTGGTTAGACTAGGCAATTCTCTAATTTTTTTCTTTTTACTGATCTTAATCATGTTATCAAAATTACATGACATGACCTCTTATGCCATAACCATGATCTTCATTTTTCACTAGCAAACAAGAAGTCGCAGCATTGTCAAAATAAGATAAGTTACCTTTTAATTGTCCTTCTATCCAACAAGCTTTCCATTTTCATCATAAATCTTTACCTTCTTTCTTTCAAATGCCACTTGGTGACCTGAGTTATTAAGCTGTGCCTCACTCAACAAATTGTAATTCAGTCCCTTTACCCAGAATGCATTATTATATCTAATTCTATCATTCAATAGAATACATCCTTTTCCTTTAACCATGCAAGGTGTGCCATTTCCCATTTTTACTGATCCTCCATTATAATGCTCAAGATGATCAAACTTATCTTCTGTTAGGAATAGTCCCAAGAGATAGCTCAGAGGGGGGGGGGGGGGGGTGAATGAGTCATCTACAAGTTTCAATTCTTTATCCAATTAAGTATACTTAAACATAGAGCATAAACATAATGAAAGAACACTTGAACACAACACCAATATTTTGGTTACAGGGAAACCCAAATAGATAAAAACCACGATGGGAATTGACACCCACTAATATTCTGCACTAGTGTATTATGATCCTTGTTAGAAGATCCTTAACCCTGTTAGGAGTTGCTTTACAATATATTTAGTACAATAGACCTGGTCAAGGGTGAGACACTATTAGGAGTCTTTTACAATTAACTCTCTTAGGAGTGAGGACACACTGTCTGAGAGCACACTACTCAAAGCGGTGAATGTTACAACCTTCTATTTAACAGATACACACTATATCTGGATCTTGATGAATTGCACTTTGACCTACTATCTAGATCAGTTCCAATGTATAGCATAAATAATTTACTTGGTCACATAGACCTTTTGATGGCTCAACACTTTGCACACTTTTCTCTACTCTTACTGTCAACCATGAACCACACACTAGCAATCACAAATGACTGTCCATAAATATATTTTCTCTAAATGATATAATCAAGTTGGCCTATTAGAACCACCTTGAAATCATATTAGAGAATTCATAACAAACTCCTATAATAATTCAGTCAGCTGTACTAAGCATGGAACACATTTTGGGACCTGTCCAATAAGATAATAATAGATGCACGCTAGACACGGTCAGCTCTACAAAAACAATTGGATCTTTCGCAAGATGAATTACCTCATGCGGTCTTAGACAAACCTTACTAACTCTTCTCTAAGCTCTAATCAAAGGGTGCATAATGAAATGATAGGCACAACTCCAAAACCAATATAATCTCTGTCAGTTCTTCTAAACAAACACAGGAAACTGCTATTGGTGAATAGCGACTGCATAACTTCACTTCTAATGATCATCAGACTCTACGCCCATGACTGTAATACCACTAACATTTCCTCATCACATATCCAAATTTTCAAGGATCCATGATAACTGTATGAACAACTATACACAGAACACTACCTGTTACTTTGTCAGGAACGCTGCTGACACAAGCTGCTATATAATTGTTTGTACTAATAGTTAACCTCTATGCCCATGATATCATGCTGATAACATGTCTATGTCACATATACTAAAATATTACTACATAATTCTTCCACACATACTACTTACCATATGTTGTCATCAATGAAAAACATGCAATCAACACTGGCTTGCTGGAAAATCTCCAACAATCTCCCCCTTTGGCATTGATGGAAACATATGGAATGAAAAACTTGATCAATCCAAATGAACATTTCTTTTATAACATTCTCCATTTCCTCTTCAGAACTCCCCTAAATATTAATCCTCCATTTGCTATAATATTCTTCAACATTCTCCATTTCCTCAACTGAACTACTGTCATAATTGAATACTTCTGCCCCTTAGTGTAATACTCCTTCTTTACTTCCATTTTTCATGACTATATATTACTCCCCTTTGACATCAATGGCAAAGGGCACCGATCGGTTTAAGAACCAGTACTACTCCTGAATTAGAGTAGTCAACCATCCATCAGTCTCTGAGGACTGATGCTCTTCCTTCTTTCTTCTAAGTAGAATCATGGAAGGGAATTACTCCCAACTTCTCCCTGAGATACTCAAAAGTATCCTTTGGCAAGGGCTTTGTGAATATATCTACCAACTAATATTTAGTACTCACATAGTCCAACTTGACTTCTTTCTCTGCCACTTTCTCTCTTAGGAAGTGATACTTAATCTTACTGTGCTTTGTCTTTGCATTCATCACATGGTTCTTAGACATGTTGATAGCGCTAGTGTTATCATAGTGGATAAAAATAGGATAATCAATCTGAATTCCAAAATCCTTTATCATCTGCTTGATCCAAACAATTGGAGAATAATTCAAGGTTGCTGCAACATATTCAGCTTCTGCTATGACTGATAAATGCAATTTTGTTTCTTGCTTGTCCAAGTGACAAGTCTGTCACCAAGAAATACTGCTCCACCTGATGTACTCTTTCTGTCATCAACGCATCCTACCCAATCTGCATTAGTATACACATAAAGTTCAACATTTTCTGAATTAGGATACCATAGACCATAGTCTATAGTTCCTTGCAAGTATATGAATATCCTTTTTACTACCATGAGGTGACTCTGTTCAGGCTCTGCTGCAAATCTTCCAACTATGCCAACTGCATTGGAAATATTAGGTCTAGTTTGAGTAAGATAAATGAGTTTGTCAATCATAAAATTGTACAATTTTATATCTACTATTGGTGAGTCATCTTCTTTTTTAAGCTTGCATCCAGTTATCTAGGTGTCCCTACTGGCTTCCAATCATCCATCTTGAATTTCTTTAATATCTCTTTCACATACTTGGACTAATTCATAAAAATACCTTTCTCTGTTTGCTACACATTCAATCGCAAAAAGTACTTGATAGGTCTAATCATGTTCATCTCACATTCACTCTGCATTTCCTTAGCAAATTCAACACTAAGTTTATCATTACCTCCAAAGATAATTTCATCAACAAATATAGCTACAAGTAGTAGTCCTTCAGATGTCTCTCTTATGAATAGGTTACAATCCGTTGCTCCTTTCTTGAATCCAATCTTTGTTAGATATCCATCAAGTCTCTCATACCAGGCTCTAGGGGCTTGCTTAAGTCCATAGAACGATTTCTTTAATCTGTATACCATATCAAGTCTATTTGATAAGGTGAATCCTTCTGGCTTCTCAATGTATACTTCTTCTTTCAAATCTCCATTCAGGAATGCTAACTTGACATCCATTTGATAAAATTTGAAGTTTTTTTACTGTTGCATAAGCTAGAAACAACTTAATAGCTTCTAATCTGCTCACAGGTGCAAATGTGTCTGAATAATCAATTCATTCTCTTTGTGCATATCCCTTACATGCTAACCTTGCTCTATTTCTTACTACTGTACCATCTTCATTCATCTTGTTTCTGAATATCCACTTTGTTTCAATCACATTCTTATCACTAGGTCTTGGGACTAGTTCCCAAGTGTCATTCTTAATAATTTGATCAAGTTCTTCTTTCATAGCATCATGCCAATCTGAATCATTACATGCATCTTCAACACTTAAAGGTTCAATCTAGGATAGTAAACATACCACCTCATTGCTAGATGATTTCTTTTCTTGTGATCTTGTTAAGACTTTGCTACTCTGATCTACAATGATGTCTTTCTTGAAATAGTTTCTAGATGTAAACTTTGGAACTTTAAGTGATATCATCTCATCTTCATTAGGAGTTTCTTCTTCACTTATCTCAGGGTAATTGAATAACACATCAATACTATCAAACATTTCTTCAATAATTGTCTCACTAGTGGAGGGTCTGGGTTCTTCTTCAATCATGGGTGAGTAATCATGATATCTTTCTTGAACCATGAACTTTTCATCAATCTTAACATGAGCACTTTCAATGATATTTTTCAATCTTAAATTGAAACATCTATAAGATTTAATTTTAGTAGAGTAACCAAGGAAAATACCTTAATCGCTTATTGCATCAAACTTGCCTACTACTTCATCTCTCTTGATGTAGCACTTGCTTCCAAAGATTTTGAAGTATTTTACTGTGAGAAAATTACCAAACCATAGCTCATATGGTGTTTTGTCCACGCCAGGCCTCAATTGAATTCTATTGATGGTATGGACTGTTGTGTTGACTACATCTCTCCAATAGGTGTGTGCAACTTTTCCTTCAATTATGATGGTGCACGCTGTATCAAGGATGATCATATTCCTTCTTTCTACAATTCCATTCTGCTGAGGGGTTCTAGGTGCAGTCAACTACCTTTTGATGCCATGTTCTTTGCAGTACACATAGAATTTGTTAGAGGTGAATTCTCCTCCTCTATCCGATCTCAAACATTTTATCTTTAGTCCAAATTCATTCTCAACCTTAGCTTTGAATATTTAAAACTTCTCAAATGCTTCTGACTTCTCTTTTAAGAACACAACCCACATCATTTTAGTATAGTCATCAACAAACAAAATGAAATACCTTTCACCATAGTATTATCTTGTTTGAGTTGGACCACATAGGTCTATATGAATCAGATCCAACTTGTTCTCTGCAGAATTGTGCTTGCTCTTAAATGAGTTTCTCACATGCTTTCCCATCACACATTCCCTGCATATAGTATCAACTGGCTTTGCTATGCTAGGTAGATCTCTTACTACCTTTACATTGCTTATCTTAACTATGTTATCAAAATTGATATGACATAGTCTTTTATGCCATAACCAACTGTCATCTATTTTAGCAACAAAACAACTTGCTTCTGGATTAAGTTGAAAAACATTACCTTTATTCTTTGAGCCTGATGCAATTATTTCTCCTTCTTTGTTGTTAATGATGCACTTTTTTCCATTAAATTCCAATTTGTATCCTTTGTCAAGTAACTACCCAACACTTAGTAGGTTATGTTTCCAACCATCAACATAAAGAACATCATCAGTACTATTCTTTCCATCCAGGTGATGGCTCCTCTACCAACGATGGGTTTAGGAGTGTTATCTCCAAATCTAACCATGCCACCATTGTATTTGTCTAGATGAACAAATTTTTCTTTATCACCCGTCATGTGATGTGAACAACCACTATCTATAATCTAGTCTATTCTAATATCAGCTTGTGAAATTAATGCTATCTCTTCTTTCTCATCTTCATGATTCGTCTTATTGTTTATTTTCTCTATAATAGAAATAAATCCAATTTATTCTTCAGCTAAATCATCATCTGAAACTCCATCTTCAACATAGTAACATTCCTTAGAGTATTTAGGCTTGTAGTCATCTTCGAACTTTCTAGCTCTTGTAGGACACTTAGATGCAAAGTGACCAATCTTATTACATGACAAGCATTTAAATGGAAATTGACCTTCATATTTTCCTTTTCCTTTCTCTTCTCTTTTGGAATTCATAGAAATTAAATCATCTAGTGTTTTCTCTTCATCAACATCATCAAAATTACTAGAAGTGTTTACAAATTTCTTACCATGGACTGTTGTTTTGAAGACTGTCTCACTTTTAGGTTCTGTCTTCAATCTTGAAATCTCAAGAGATGAGATTTTTCTGATCAAGGTCTCTCTCTTGAAATTTGATGTAAGCTAGATGGTCTCATCTAGGATGTTGATCTTGTTTTCATAGTTTGGAGTGAGAGTAGTCATCAATTTGTCCATAAAGTCTTCCTATGAGATCTCTCCACCATTGTTCCTGATTCTAGTAACTACTTTATTGATCCTTTGATTATAACCTCTGATGTTTTGTTCAGGTATAATTTCTAATGCATTGTATCTTTTCTTCCATGTTTTTTTGCATGCATCCTTTACTTGTTTGTCTCCTTCAAATATGTCTTCTAGGTACTTCCATATTTTTTGGGTTGTATCTACTTTCTTTATTTCTTAAAACTCACTATCAGACAGGGTGTTGATGAGGGCTTCTTTGGCTATTGCATTCTGATGAAACAATTCCTTTTACTTTTCAATAACATCATCCTTTGCAAGGTCTTCTAAAGTAGGGATCTTGACTACTTTGATAGTTACATCAAAAACTTCAAAACAAATGCATTGAAAATGAGTCACCATCTTGTTCTTCCAATCGAGATAATTCTCTCCATCAAACTAGGACTTTCTTTTCTGAAGAATGTCATCTGATCAACCTCAAGCTATTAAAGTTTCTCTCCAAGGTACTTCGCTCTAATACAATTGTTAGGAATAGTCCCAAGAGATAACTGAGAGGGAGGGGGTGAATCAGTTATCTACAAGTTTCAATTATTTATCCAATTAAGTATACTTAAACATAAAGCATAAACATAATGAAATAACACTTGAACAAAACACCAATATTTTGGCTATGGGGAAACCCAAATAGGTAAAAACCCTGATGGAAATTGACACCCACTAATATTCTGCACTAGTGTATAATGATCCTTGTTAGAAGATCCTTAACCCTGTTAGGAGTTTCTTTACAATATATTTAGTATAGTTGACATGGTCAAGGTTCAGACCTTGTTAGGAGTCTTTTACAATTAACCCTGTAAGGGGTGAGGATACACTATCTGAGAGCACACTGCTCAAAGGGGTGAAGGCTACAACCTTTTGTTTAACAGATACACACTATATCTTGATCTTGATGAATTGCGCTTTGACCTATTATCTAGATCAGTTCCAGTGTATAGCACAAATACTTTACTTGGTCACATAGACCATCTTCTGATGGCTCAATACTTCACACACTCTGCTAATCTCTTACTGTCAACCATGAACCACACACTAGCAATCACAAATGACTATGTATAAATATATTTTTTCTAAATGATAGACTCATGTCAGCCTATTAGAACCACCTTGAAATCATATTAGAGAAGTCATAAAAAACTCCAATAATAATTCAGTCGGCTCTACTAAGCACACAACACATTCTAGGACTTGTCCAATAAGATATTTGTAGACGCGCGCTACACACGGTCAGCTCTACCAAAACAACTAGATCTTTCTCCTCAAGCTAAATTATCTCACGCACTCTTAACCAAACCTTACTAACTCTTCTCCAAGCTCTAATCCAAGGGTGCATATCAAAATGATAGGCGCAACTTCAGAACCAATATAATCTATGTCGGCTCTTCTAAAGAAATATAGGAAACTACTATTGGTTAATTTAGCGATTGCATAACTTCACTTCTACTAATCATCAAACTCTATGTCCATGACTGTAACACCAGTAACATGTATTCATCATATATCCAAATGCATAAGGCTCTAGGATAACTTTATAGACAACCATACACAAAACACTACCTATTACTTTGACAGGAACACTACTGACACAAGCTTCTATACAACTGTCTGTACTAATAGTTAACCTTTGCACCCATGATATCATACTGATAACATGTCTATGCCACATATACTGAAATCTTACTAGATAAGTCTTCCATGCATGCTACTTACCATATGTTGTCATCAATGACAAACATATAGTTAGCACTGACTTGCTGAAAAATCACCAACATCTTCATCACCAATCATGGGATCTATATAGCCACTATCAATGATCCAAGTATCCTTTTTACTAACTTTAGAAATGAGTGTTGTTTCTACATACCTTTACTCTTCAAAATCATCTTTCATTGCAAAAAATACAACCTCTATATCATCATCAGTGTCGCTGTCGGTGTCATCTTCTTTAACAAGATAGCATGCCTTTTTTCCCTTATCTTTGTGATCTCAGTTGTCTCTTTTGTTGTGTTGGTAACCTTTTTTGTTCCTTATTCCATAGATTCCATCACCAGATCAGTCTTGTATAATATAAAATATGGATGGGGTCCTAGAACAATGGTTTGCACATGAAAGAGACCCCAAAGCCAATATTTTACACTTACATTTGAATTTTTTTCATATGGAAAGTAAATGTAGATGACTAATGTTGAAATGAAGAGATAAAGATACTTACCTCCAAAAAAGAACCTGCTAAAAACTTTGTCAAACTGTCTCATAAACTGTTGATTTCCATGCTACTGAACGGAAACTGTGAGATTTGCAAAACTGAGAAATCTTTTCCAATTCCAAGGGAGGTCATCTTTGACCCTCATAAAAGGTCAAAGGCTACATTTTTATTCTAAAGAATGATTTTGACTCTGTTTGGAGATCCTGAAAGTTCACCGAAAAGGGTATCCGAATTTGATCTCAAATCTGAAATTCTTCACCTACACCTGCAAGAAAAAGAGGGTTTTTGTGATTTTTTCAGGGGGTTTACATTGGTCAAACCCTGGTTTGGAATCAACCTTAATATTGAAATTGAAATGGAGAATGCTAGCAAGTAGTAGAGGTAGATCTAACAATGAAGCTATGAAATTCAATAGATATGCAATTGTATTTGAAATGTAATCAACTATGTTAATATGAAAGCTTGAACATCAAAAAATTTAAATCAAACCTCCATGATTGTATGCTTGGAATCCACTTAGAGGGAAGGATGAATGGATGTTGAAGGTAGATCACATCATCATGATGGCTAGATCTAGGGTTTGAATGATGAATCTTGCATGCTTGAACCAAATCCCTTCAATGGCTTGAATGTTTGAATCCTTGATCTTCAATGGAGAACTTGGATGGAGAAGAGGACTTGAATGCTTGAATGAATGCTTTCTTGAATGGATGCTTGCTTGATCACCTTGAGAGCTTGAGAGAGGAGATTGAAAACTTGATGCCTTAATCATGGAATTGTTTGGAAACTTGATGGAGAAAATGAGAGAGGAAGGCCTCCTTTTATAGTGATCTAGGGCACAAACCTCTAGAGAAGGCTGACATTGAGGAATTAAATCCCAACTAACCTTAACCCCTAGAAATGGGCCCATAATTCAAAATTTTCCTCAAATTATGGTCCAATCACAATAACCAACTAAGGAGGGAAAACAATTAAATGAATTTCAAATTAAAAACTTTTCACACTCAGATCCAAGGGCTCAACATTGATTTTGGGGCCTGTCGGGACCAAATTTGAGAAAGGGGCACAAATTTCAAAGAAGGTAAAAAATGAGCTTGATCCTGACCTAGTTAGGGTTGAGCTCAATCCTGACCTAGTTAGGTACAAGCTTGATCCTAACCTAGTCAGGGTCAGGCTTGATCCTAACCTAGTCAGGGTCAACCTCAACTTTGACCTTGTGGGCCCAGATCGAGCCAAAATCAGGACAGGAGGTCCCAGGGATGCCCGAAGACCTAGAAATGAGACCAAAATATGACAGAATGCCAGGGACAGGTATAAAATCCTATGATGACTATGATGAAGGCTAGGAGGACCTATTTCTAAGTCCTACCTAGAAAATAGAGTAGTGGGAGAGGGAAATTAAGGAGAATGCTTGGGATCCTAACCCTAATTTCACCTAGAATGAAGAAGATAAGTGCAGAAAGAAGTGGAAAGTGGGGAGAAAGCCAAATTAAAGAAAAGATCAATTCAAAGCATTTGATATGACCACAAATCACTTACTTGCAGGGCTAAACTCTCTTAGCATGGAAGTGCTTCCATTTTAAGATGATACATTAAGCCCCCACTTTAGCAAGAGTATGGACTCAATGGAAACTCTTGGTAAAGAAGAAGAAAGAGGACATCCAAGTGGATTCACAACAAGATAAAATAACACTTAGCTAAGGACACAAGCCCCCAATCTAAGGATTCTAACTCAACATACATGCACGAGGGTGCGAAAAGAGAAAACCAAAAGAGTAGGGGTTAGTACTTAATAACCCAAATCAATTAGCATAAGAAACCTCACTAAGAAATATTTCTCATACTAATATCATATTTGGAAATCTATTATAAAATCATAAATGATTACATAAGAAAGACAAGAGCAACACTATAAATAGCATAGCTTCATGATCTAGTCCTACTAGCATGAAAGTGAAAAGAGAGAAAGGGAAAGAGTGATTACCTTGCCTAGTAAGATGCCCACCTTACCATGAATCACCCTGGAGGGAGAGCCTAAAAGGTTAACCCATAAACTATGCTTGCAATTGTAATGTGTCTTCTGAAGGCTTCTAGAATACTCATAGATCCACCTTCTTGTATCACTATGAATATGAAATGCATATCTCCTCAGGATTTGGAAACTTGCGTGCGTTACCTTCAGAAGATTTAGCATATGAATGCATGTCTTTCTAGGATTTAGCAACTTATGTGGGTTACCTTCCAAGATTTAGCATATTTGAAAAATTGGAAATGCATGTCCCTTCATGATTTAGCAACTTATGTGCATTACCTTCCGAGATTTAGCATATTGAAAAATTTGAAAAATGTGTGTCTCCTCAGGATTTAGGAACTTATGTGTGTTACCATCAGAAGATTTAGCATATAAATGTGTTTCTTTTCAAGATTTAGCAACTTATGTGCATTTTCTTCCAAGATTTAGCATGTAAAAATAAAAAACTATAGTACAATGGAGACCCTATAAATTCCCCTCTCCTTAATATGGAAAAAACATACTATTTTGACATGTTAAGGAAAGAAAAGAACAAGGATAAAGCCTTCTTCAGCATCAAGACAATATCCACAAACAACACCCAATCCAAGCCAAGAAGGTCATAGCTCCTATGAGGCCATGGAAGGGATGAATGTAAAGAGATATCATGGAAGAAGTGAAAAGAAAGTAACCCTTATGAGGGATAGCACACTATTCAGTTTCCAAGGTGAGAGATATATCAACCATGAAAACCCAATGTCAAACAATAAACTAGGTTGTGATCAAGGACAAAGATCCTGAATGCAATCCAAAATTTTCATATATGATTATATATCACATAATAGATAGATACTGCTTAACCAAGGAAAGAGGTGAATCCCAGAAAGATAGAAAAGAAGTTGATGGCATCCTTGCCCCCCAAGTGTAGGAACAAAGATGGAAGAGGATACCTAATTCACAATGCAAGGAGATATCTTCTTTAGCAACAATGTATACCGTATTCTTAGCGAGGGATATTGACCCCTACATCCAAGAGTATAGATAATCATGAAAAGGATATGTCAGTCATGGAAAATGATCCTCAAATGAAAGAGATCTTATCAACAAGACCCCCACCAAAGAGGAGTGCTTTAGATAAAATATCATCTTTTAAAAGGTGAGAACAAAGATTCAATCATCAAGCCCCCTGCAAACAAGAGGAAGAGGAATCTTTGGAGTGAGGGAAACAACTTTAACACCAAAGCAAGGGTGAGAGTTTATAAAGAACATAGTCTGCAACATAGAGAAGAAGTGATGACTTAGGACAACAAGTTCTCATATAAGAAGGTTATCCATAGTCAAAACAACTATCAATATGATGAAGTAATATTGCAATATAAACAAATACCACTAAGCTAAGGAAAGAAATTCCCTAGACAAAGAGAGAGAAGAAAGAACCTTGCCCACCTAGGGATGAAAGGCAAGGGATATCTTTGCAAAACACATGTCCTAGAAAAGATATCTTGAATAATAGAAGAGAGTAATAGTTGAAAAACTTATCATAATACAAACCATCAAATTGAAAGAATAACCAATTAAGCTCAAAGCAGGAACATAATGGATTCTAAAAGACAGGAAGAAATATACCTCTTGCCCCCTAGTCTAGAGGAGAAAATATCTATGTTATATCAGAGTGAGGGGTAAAATTACGAATAAATTTCAAAGGAGAAGTTTCTTTTCTTTTATCTTTATGGATCAGATAATAAGGAGAATGTACTTTGAAGAATCTTTGCACATCTACATCATAAACCATAGTTTGAACCTCAACATAAGTGTGGGAAGAACTAGGAATAGCAGATGGAGAATTAGGAATATGAATATTAGGACTCAGATTAGGAAAGATAGGATTAGGATTAGGAAGATTAGGAACTAGATTAGGAAAGGTACAATTAGGATCAGGAAGTTTAGGAATACTAGAAAAAGTGTAGGAAGTGATAAGAATGGAAAAAACAACCAAAGGAACACTTGGAACCACATTTGGAAAAGGATTTGAATAGATATAAGTAATATTATGGTAAGAAGGCTGTAAGGTATGATCTTGATTTCCCATAAGATCACCACTGAGAGGAAGAGTATTAAGGGAATTATGATCTTTCTGTGCTAATACCTCATCACTAGAAGGAATCCTAAATGGAGGTGAAGGATCTATAATGTCATCTTCTTTCGCATAAGGGGAGTATTTTTTAGAGGATATGTCATCCTTTTGTATCAAAAATTCTTCACAAGGAGGGGATAAATCAATGTATTTATCCAAGAGTTTATCCCAAAAAGTCTAATTATCCACAATGGCTTCATGAGGAAGAGAGTAATCAACATCCAAATCCAAAGGTTCATCCCAAATAGGAGGATTATCCACAATGGTTTCATGAGGAAGAGAATAATCAACATCCAAATCCAAAGGTCCATCCCAAATAGGAGGATTATCCACAATGGTTTCATGAGGAAGAGAGTAATCAACATTGAAATCCAAAGGTTCATCCCAAATAGGAGGATTATCCACAATGGTTTCATGAGGAAGAGAATAATCAACATCCAAAGGTTCATCCCAATTAGGAGGATTATCCACAATGTTTTCATGAGGAAGAGAGTAATCAACATCAAAATCCAAAGGTTCATTCCAAATAGGAGGATTATCCACAATGGTTTCATGAGGAAGAGAATAATCAACATCCAAAGGTTCATCCCAAATAGGAGGATTATCCACAATGGTTTCATGAGGACAAGAGTAATCAACATCCAAATCCAAAGGCTCATCCCAAATAGCAGGATTATCATCCCTATCCATAAAGCACATTGTAGGAGTGTCATAAGTCATTAAAGCTTGATCCCTAAAGGGGAAAGAAGGTAAATTGTATTGTAAACTAGGCTCATAGAAAAGACATATATTAGGAGAAGAATTAACATCAATCCCTAACTTATCTTTGTAAAGGTCAATTGAAGAGGTTGTAGAGGAAGATGAAATAGGAATAGGATCAATGGAGATCTCATTCAAACAATTTTCATCCTCACTTCCATGTACCTCATTAAGGGATCTATCCACTTGAACAACAAAAGCCTCATCAAAGTACTCAAAACAAGAATCATACATGTTGAATACTAAAAGCATGAAAATGTAAATGTTTTTGTATTTTTAAAGAATTTTTGCAATTTTTTTGGATTTTTGAAATGTAAATGCAAGAGCATAAAAGAAATCTAATCTTAAGGAAATAAAACAAATGATCTAACACCAAAAAGAAAGAGTTGTCTATCACGGGTTCATCAAAATGTACAAGATAAAATATGGCTGGGGTCTTAGAACAATGGTTTGCACATGAAAGAGACCCCAAAGCTAATATTTTACACTTACATTTGAATTGTTTTGATATGGAAAGTAAGTGTAGATGACTAATGTTGAGATGATGAGATAAAGATATTTACCTCTGAAAAAGAACCTGCTGAAAAACCTATCAAACAGTCTCAAAAACTATTGATTAGTGCATAGCTCAAACGAAACTACAAGATCTACATAACCCAGAAATCTTTTCCAATTTTGAGGGAGGTCATCTTTGACCTTCATAAAAGGTCAAAGGCTACATTTTTATTCTGAAGGCCGATTTTGACTCTGTTCGTAGATCCCAAAAGTTTTTTGAAAAAGGGAATCTGAATCCGATCTCAGATCTGAAATTCCACACCTACACCGACAAGAAAAAGAGGGTTTTTGTTGTTTGTTTGGGGGGTTTTCTTTGGTCAAACCCCGGTTTGCAATCAACCTTAATATTGAAATTGAAATGGATAATGCTAGCAAGTACTAGAAGTAGATCTAAAATGAAACTATGACATTCAATAGATATGCAATTGCATTTGAAATGTAATCAAGTATGTTAATATGAAAACTTGAACATCAATAAATGTAAATCAAACCTCCATGATTGTATGCTTGGAATCCACTTAGAGGGAAGGATGAATGGATCTTGAAGATGAAAAAAAAGGATCTTGAAGGAAGATCACACCATCATGATGGCTAGATCTAGGGTTTGAATGATGAATCTTGCATGCTTGAACCAAATCCCTTCAATGGATTGAATGCTTGAATGCTTGATCTTCAATGGAGAACTTGGATCAAGAAGAGGACTTGAATGCTTGAATGAATGCTTTCTTGAATGGATGCTTGCTTGATCACCTTGAGATCTTGAGAGAGGAGATTGAAAACTTGATGCCTTGATCATGGAATTCCCTGGAAACTTGATGGAGAAAGTGAGAGAGGAAGGCCTCCTTTTATAGTGATCTGGGGCACAAACCTGTAGAGAAGGCCGACATTGAGGAATTAAATCCCAATTAACCTTAACCCCTATAAATGGGCCCATAATTCAAATTTCACCTCAAATTATGGTACAATCACAATAACCAACTAAGGAGGGAAAACAATTAAATGAATTTTGAATTAAAACCTTTCCGCGCTCGATCTGAGGGCCCGACATTGATTTTAGGGCCCGTCAGGACCAAATTTGAGAAAGGGGCATATATTCCAAAGAAGGTAAAAAATGACCTCGATCCTGATGTACTAAGGTACGAGATCAATCCTAACCTAGTCAAGGTCAAGCTTGATCCTAAGCTAGTCAGGATCAACCTTGACTTTGACCATGTGGGCCTAGATCCAACCAGAATCAGGACAAGAGATCCCAGGGATGTTCAAAGACCTAAAAATGAGACCAGAATAAGATAGAATTCCAGGGATAGGCATAAAATCCTATGATGACTATGATGAAGGTTAGGAGGACCTATTTCTAAGTCATACCTAGAAAATAGAAATGTGAGAGAGGGAAATTAAGGAGAATCCTTAGGATCCTAACCCTAATTTCACCTAGAATGAAGAAGATAAGTGTAAAAAAGAAGTGGAAAGTGGGGAGAAAGCCAAATCAAAGAAAAGATCAATTCAAGGCATCTGATATTACCCGAAACAACTTACTGGGAGGGATAAACACTCTTAGCATGGAAGTGCTTCCATTTTAAGACGATACAGGTCTCTATTTTTAACTTCCTCTTTCTTGTTGGGACATCTAGCAACAATATGGTGAACTTATTTACAATTAAAGCAAGCTAAAAGTAACTTTCCCTTATATCTACCTTTACCTTTCTATAGTCTCCGATCTAGAAGAGCTTCAAGTTCATCAAGCTCATGATCAGTATTACTATCACTTGTATTCCTTATATTTTTTTTACTAATAGATTTACCAATCTTGAGAGAAGACATAAGGGTAAAAGCACAAAGTTGTGTCACGTTTCAGGACAACTTATCAGCACAGCTGAATTTGAGTATTTCTAACTAAAATTATTTTTTGTCAAACATATGGTCTAGCTAGATTCATTCTAGCTAAGTTAGATAAGTTCTTCACCTTTTCCAATTGGAAATATCTATTAAATGCATGTTTTATAACAATTATTAAAGAAATAAAATTATTTCAGAAAAGTGATGTTTCAATAACTCTTACTCTTTTTAATGATATTTTTTTACAAATATAAAAATACCCTTTTTTAGAGCACAGAGTCAAGAATATCATCATATAATTTTTATAGTATTTTAATTAGATCTAATATATTATAATTTCAAAATACTACAAGTAGGTATTTTAACATTCGAGAACAAGATGCTTCAAAAATAGAAAAAATAGTAAAGCTTATCAAAAAAATTGAAAATTTATATTTAACACCAGAGGAGAGAGTTATCTTCAAGAGTGTGTAATTTATTTTCTGAATGGTGTAGATTTGATAGGGGAAATTTGGCGTGACATGAAAACTGTCGATTTCAGGTATGTTCGACTTTGAGTAGTTATATTAGAGAAAATATACATTGAAAACTATTTTTTCTTCTTTTTTGCACTAGCTATACATTTTATCTATGACATATTTTGAAATCAAAGGAAAAAAAAATTATTTGCATATACTTTTTTGTTGCGAACAAGACCCTCATTTTTCAACAAGTAAAAAATGGACTTAAAAAATTTAAAAACTATGTGAATTCTTGTTCAAAAAAAATTAAAAAAATTATAGGCATAAACTTCATCCACTTTTACACATTTCATTAGTTTACATCATCTCCAAATTTTAAACATAAATTCCATTTGTATGTCGTTAAAGTTAAAAATTTTGTGTGTTGTTGACCTTTTCCTTTATAAAAGTGTGACACAGCTTTGTACTTTTACCCATAAAAGGAGAGTCAACACTCGGTACTACACTATTATCAAAATTGTTCAGCTCGAAAGTTGTTAATTTTCCAATTAGACTATCAAGAGTAAGAGTGCTACAAGGTGCAGACCTCATTTCATGAATAGCAGATATTTTGATTGCATAAGTAGACAACAAGGTTATTATTATCTTACTTACCACTGTATCTTCATCAATGATACCACCAACTCCTTGGATATCATTGAATACCTCTTTGATTTGGTTTGTGTACTGGGTGATATTTTCTCCTTCTTTCATTTTCATGTCATCGAATCTTCCTCTCAAGATTTCAGCTTAGGCTCTCATCACATTTACATCACCACCATAAACTAGAGAAAGTTTATCCCACATTTTCTTTGCAGTAGTGCAATCCTTGACATCCTAAAATTCAGCATTAGATAGAGAAACAACAATCTCTATCATAGTAATATTGTGTTCATGTTGATCTCTCAATTGATCAAGAGTCAAAGGACCTACCATCGATTGTATATAGCCATTGTCAAGTAAAGGTATAATAGATTCTCCAATTCCAAATATGTGAAGTCTCATCCAACTTTCCCATGTAGTGAAATTATTTTTATTCAGCTTCAGCACTTCCGTCATATACATCTTGTAATCTTTCTACTAAAGTCCTTAAAACTTTGTTCCAAGAAACCAATACGCTCTGATACCAATTGTTAGAATAACTGGGAGGGGAGTGAATCAGTTAGATCAGTTATCCTATAGTCCCAAATACAATGATGTACCTTATCAAATAAGTCCAACAAATTATGCAGCTCTGTAACATAAAATATCAATCTGTTTGTTCACTTTACCAATTACCAGTAAATAACTAACTCTGATTACTGACCAAATCAATTATGCGGCATGTAAAGTATGATAGCAAACCAATCATCACAAATAACACATAACACAATGATTTAATGTTGAAACCCTATTAAGGGAAAAACCACCTGGGACTGGTGTATGTGGTTGAATGTGGACCTCTAATCCAACTACACACACAAAATGATCATTACTCACATGATCGAATTATGAGAGAGAGTATGAATTACTCAATCCAAAATCCAAGGTGAAGCAACCTGTTGCCTCCTACATGTAGACGAGGTGTCTAATTACTCTCAGAATGAGAGAAAACAACCATAAGACCAGTTCTACAATGGAGGATTTTCAAAAGCTATGAAGATGAGCAAACTAAAATTAAACTAGAATGAGTGCAATTTAGTCTAAAATGCTTTGAAGGAAATATGACACTAATCTAAATAGCTTTGAAAGAAATATGAAGTGCAGATTTATTCTAAAGAACTTGAAATAAGATTAGATTAAGCTATGAGAAAATAAGTAGACTAAATATAATGAATATGAAATATTAAATTAAAATGAAAAAATTACACTAATATGCAATGAAAGCTTTGAATTAATGAAATTGAGAAAAAAAATGCTATAGTTCAATTACTCTCAAAAATTGCTCCCCTTGAATGAAGAAATGAGGTTCATTAAATAGACAAGCCTAGGAATAGAATGAAGGGGTTCTTGATTTGAAACTCCCGACTCTTCATTCCCATTTGAGAAAAAAACACATGAATTACTTAATTAAAAGAATGGAAATTGCCACATAAGGGTGACCGTTTGAATAATTTGAATTATCAATTCAAATAAAGGTGTCCATTCAATTAATGAGTAATATTAATTCCTTTTTATGTATATTAGCCAAATGGGGTGGGTTTAATTTAATTCCAAGAACTTAGGACTTTAGAATTAAATTAATTTATCATAGGGGTAATTTAGCTAATAAAAGTTGAAGACTTTAGGAATTAATTATAATATTTGATTAATGCAATTTAGGGGTTTTGCAATTGACATCAAGTCAAATTAAGTCAGGTAGGAGAGAGAAAATTACCTAGTAAACTAGGACTTTGAAGATGTAAAATTGATGAAAATGCACCGAAATTGATTAAATTTATTAGGTGCCAATTTTGGGGTTTTACATTTGCCCCTCTTTGAATTGATGTGCGAACAGTGCGTTGATTCAAAGAATAGTCTGAAGTGATAGATGAGGAGAAATTTGGAAGTCTAGGTTAGGTTGCCAAGACACCAAACAGATCAAAGTATGATTTTCTAAAGTCCAAGTTAGATTGCGAAGACAACGGTCTTGAGAGAAAATGAGAATCGGGGTTAGATTGCCCCAATACCAATTGATAAGAGATGTAGACTTAGGACTGTCTCCAGAATCAGGGTTAGATTGCTCCAATACAAAGCTTAGCCTTCCAAGACTCAGGTTAGATTTCCCAGATAATGGTCTAAAAGAGATTTCGAGAGCTATTTCCAAAATGAAGATTGACTCCCAGGAATTAGGGTTAGATTGCCCCAATACCTAAAAGATTTCAAGAACCATCTCCAGAATGAAGCTTGATTCCCAAGGATCCGAGTTAGATTGCTTAGATACCTAAAAGATAGATGACCAGATAGCAAGATGCGAGGTGCGAAGATGCCCCTAGCAATGAGAACTAATGATTCAGATCAAAATGATTCAAGAATTGATTCGACAAGATTCAAATGATGCAATCATCCTGCCCCCTCTAGAGAAAAATTAAAATATGACATATCAAAAGGATGATTGACAACAAGAGGTTGCAGAGCAGAAGCAATTAGAATAGATTCAAGAAGTTGTAGAAGCAAATTGGAGCAAAGCAAAGGTCTTGTTGACCAAGTTTGACCATGGTTGACCAGAGTTAACTTTGATGAAAAGAGAAAAGATCTTGAAAACATGATGCAAAGATGAGGGTGTGGTAGGAAGATGATGCTAGAAGGGTGACTACAAAAGCGTCTGATCCCAAAGGGTCCCAAAATTTAAAATGCAGTTTTGAGCCATCTAGAGATGTCAAACTTTGATTTCAATCTTCAAAATTTGTGCAATCATGATGAAATCGGGACAAAAGATGAGAACCTTTGATGAACAGAAAGCAATCAAGAGAGTACCAAGATATCATCTCAAATGCAAGCCTAGAATGAGCGGATGCAATTCCTAGGACTTGGTTGTTGGACTCATCATATTTATCATCATAGAGTTTATTTAGGCACGAGATGATCACAAGATGCCATACAATCCTCACTAATATTGCAATCATGAGAATATGAATATGACATAAGTCTTAGATTTGTCGGAATGAGGTGTAAGCATTAAGGCACAAGTAGCCAAAATGACCAGAACACCTATTCCTTTTAATTTAGCAAGTTAACATAAGCATCAAAGCACAATTGATAGAATGACCTGAATGTTGCTTGTGAACAAACACACCAAACACATGAGAGTTCCTTCCTTTGCCAAAGATTGCTCGCAGTGACCCTTACGTTCACTTAGCATTACGAGCATTAGTGATTTTACTTGTAGCAAAAAGATGTCACTCAAAACAAACAAGGGGAAGAACCAACCTCACCAAAGCGTCCATATAAAAGCACTCAAGATACACATGGCCATCCAATAGGAGATGAAGGCTCTTACAAATGAACACCCCTCTTAGATAGATTCCTTGGATCATTGGAACTAAACCAGCAAACAAAAAGAGAAAAAAAAGATCATGCCCCCAGTCTTCGCATTTCTTAGTCAAGAAAGATGTCTTAGATTCGCTCGAGGGGAAATGATAAAGCAAACAAACAAACAAGAAAAGGAAAAGCTCAGCATGCTTCAAAGGAACACAAAATAAGTTTTAGTTTTAGTTTACATTTGTGTTCAAGCAGATTAAAGTCAAATCAGAAGTGAACAATGTTCAAAGTCTCGATGGGATAGCGATAGCGGGCAGACATAGTGGGAACCACTGGTGACCATCACGGGAGATGAATTCTCAAGAAGATATCAGAGCGTGAACCAATTATCACCAGGCGGACGCAGTGAGAATGACTGGTGACCAATACAAGGAAGATTCTCAAAAGAGAGAATAAAGTAAGAGTGAAACATCAGTAGGCAGACGTAGTGAGAACCACTAGTGATTGATGTAAGGAAGGGATCCTAAAAGAGAGAGGCCGAACAAGAGCTAGGTATCAGTAGGCAGGCACAGTGGGAACCACTGGCGACCGATACATGAGAGATCCTCAAGGAGAGAAATCTCAAAAGTAGCTAGGCATCAGTAGGCAGACATAGTGAGAACCACTGGTGACCGATGCATAAACAAAACTTCCAAAAAGTGGTAGGATAATGCCCCCTAGACTAGGGAGGTGCCCCCAAGTGTGAACCAGTTCCAATCCATGAAGGGCCGAGGAAAATCTTGAAGACAACTGAAGGCAAGTGCATGAGCTAGCAAACTAAAGCAGGAAATGAACTAAAGTAGGAAAGTGGGAAAGCAAACTAAAGCAGGAAACTAAAAGCCAAGCGATGCTGAAATGAGATGTAGCTTCAAGAAACAAGAGGTGCCTATTTAGCAGGTTTTCACCATCTTGGCAGAGATTCTATTTTTGCTACCATGACGCCTGTTTACCAATTTTTCATCAATGGCACATTTTCTTCTTTTTCAATTTTTTTTGTACTTTCCTTTTTTTGATTTTTTTGTATTTTTGAATATTTCATTTTTTTTGTATTTTTGATCTTTTTGACTTTTTTCGTATTTTTGAATATCTCATTTTTTTTGTATTTTTTATCTTTTCACTTTTTTTTTTGTATTTTTTCAATTTTCTATTTTTTTTATTATTATCAAGGCACCTGCTTACCAGGTTTTCACCAAGATAATAGATACATCAAAGCACCTATTTACTAGGTTTTCACTAAGATGATCATTTTTTCAGGACATATTGGAATTTTTAGGATTTTTTGCAATATATCATTTTTAAAAAAAATTTCAGGACCAATAAGTATGTACATGAGCATACAAAAAATGCCTCAGCTATAGAAGTTCTTCAAGTGAAGAGCATTGATAGGCTCTTTGAGTCGTTCTCCTTCAGTGGTGGAATCTCTAGGAACACAGTCTTTTGCAGTAGCGATCAGCTAAGAAGTTGTAGAATCAGAACCAGTAGTATCCAACTGTCGAGAGATCTATAATCAAGGAAAGGTCACTTAAGTGAGACCCACAGATATCCTCATGGATGCATCTTAACTCTCTGTCAGAATTCCCACGCTCTAAATGCTTAGGGAGAGCATGTTCTAGATTTCTCTTAATCACATCATTAGGGATGAGGAGATATTGATATGCACTTTAGGAAAAGGCAAGATGGAGTGAAGAGGGTAAAGTATGAGAGGCAAGGGTGATGGAATGGAGGGAAGCATGAGAATTTTGGAAGCTTGAATAGAAACTTTGATTTTCCTTTTGGAATCTACATAGCTTTTTATTTTTTTTATTTTTTATTTCTTTATGTTGAGATGCTTTTGATGACAATGCATGTAAGATGGATTTCGAGATCCATTTTTTTATCTTATTTTTGGGCTTTTGATTGTCTTCTTCTTTTTGAGGACCTTTGTGGTCTTTTGAACACCTCTATTTCTTTTCTTTCTTTGTAGTCACATGTCGATTAGATGGGACATGGTGACCTTGAGATATAAGTGGATTCTTATTATTTTTATTTTTATGTTGCACATCCAAGTTACTTCCAAAAGACTCGGGAATGATTGATGAAAGAGGCTTATATGATTGGTGTAGGTGGAGAGGTGGAAATGAAAGTGGGCAAGCCACTTATCCTAGGAAGAAAGGGGGAAGAGAAGTCAATGGGATGGGTTCGAGTGCAAAAATATCAACATCATCCTCATCATTCATGAGTGAATCAGATAGATCAAGAAAGTCATCTTCCATAGAACATTGTTGATTGTGAGTTGTCTTAGAAGAGTCAGTTAAGTTTGGAGGAATATTATGTGAGGCTAACCAAGATGACCTATTCTAAGAATTAGGTCCTCTTTCAGGTGGTAAGAGTGCATGAAGATTCCATGAGATTGTAATAGGATGAGGTCTTACATACCCATGATTTGTTGGCACAGTAGAAGTATAACTTGGAGTAGATGGCCTAGGAGCCATAGGAATGATCTCCATAGGAGGGTGGAAAGGACCATCATCAATTTCTTGATCTGGAAGATTAAGACTTCCTCCTCTTTCAGAGTTGGTGGGACCTGCATCTTTTTGTACAACATCAACTAGTATTTTTGTTGTAACATCTGATATGGAGTCCCATTCATATTCCTTTGAATTCATTTCATTATGGTGGCACTATTTGATGTAATCAACTAGAAATATAGTAGGCAGTAGATCCTCTTTATTGCTATCATCTATCATAGGAAGTGTTTCTTCAACAACAGGATCTTGCTTAGTAGCAGAAGTGGAGTAATCTAGAATAGGCATACCTTGAGGCATACCCTAGATGAGGGAGACATTTTCTAGTTTCCCCCATTCAGTATGTGTGCCATTAGAGTCAGCAGTAGTAGAAGTATGTTCAGTAAAGTGGACAAAATCCTCATGATGAGAACCAGGATCATTTTCTTGAGGCACTTGAGAAGGTAGATAGGACTTTCCCTAGTAGCCTGGATCAGGATGTTGAATATTTGACAACCCTTCATGTGTCATAGGCTAGATTTTTGCTTCTTCATTATCTAAATACTTGCATGAGTGAAAGCTATAGCTAGGTTGGTTAAGCTCATTGCTCTGATAGCCAATACCAAATCTATTTTCAGAGGGCCTCTCATAGGAGTGCAGAGATGGAGGAAGAGCTATTAGTGACAAGATGGACTCCATTTGATATTCCCCCATTCCAATATCTTTGATCTATAGGGTCTTTTCTATCTCTTTGAGTTTAGCTTTATAAAATTCTATAAATTCCCCATTGGTCGGAGAAAGGTTATCACCAAATTCTAGGAGCATATTGCAAGTGAGTGGGGGAGCATTATGTGGATGGCTCAGGGAATGATCACCTTCTTCAGAAAAGGAGAAATAATGAGGCGAGGTCAAATGGCCCACCATAGATTGAAACCGGTCGAGATTGAGATCTTTGAGGATGTTTTCCTTAGTGAGGGCTTTATCCATAGATAGTTTTGGTCTAGATGTCAAAGGCTCGGGACCTTTGAGTGTGATCTTCACATGAGATTGAGGGATAACATTCGCACAAGCTGGAGACTATGTGAAGTTACAAGAGGGAGGTGTAGGGCCTCGCAAGACAAATGGAGCTTTGTGTTTAGAGGCATCTTTGCTCCCTGGAGTAGTGGTCATGTCATAGTATTCAACATCAATAGGTTTGATCACATTGATGACAATGTTCCTAGTATCATACATATAATTGACCACATTGTTGGTATCTATAGACTTGGGTGATTCACCTTTCCCATGAGGAGGGAAGGGGTCTTTGAATTCCTGATGATCTAAATTCTTGTTATGGGTCTGCACCAAAGTCCTATAGACCAAATCAAGTGGTTCTCCCAAGGAAGTGGAGTCATGCTTGGGTTGAGGAATCCAAGGTTTGTTTCTAGAAAATTTGGAAGGCGATTGAGTTTTCATCGCAGCCTTCTCAGGGGTCTTGATCACTCGTATACTAGAGCTGAGATTAAAGATAGGCTTTGAGGGTTTTGGCAATATATTGTCAACAACCTCGTCATTCATAATATCTATGTTTTTGTTGACAATCTTACCCTTATCCTTGTTTGAGGGAGAAGGTCCTTGCTTGTTGTCTTTATTCAAAGTCAATCATCCCTTCTTGATCATAAAGGCCTCTATCCTTACAGATTGCCTAATCATATTGTCAAAAGTGAGGGGACCTTGTAATCGTACTTGGTATCCAAAATTTGGGACAAGATTGTCCAAGAAGATATTGAGCTTTTTAGACTCAGGTAATTTACATGGTAAGAAATGTTAGGAAAGGTTCCCCTTGTCTCTGTTTCAAATTGCAAAGGTCCCAGATGTTGACCAGATGTTGAATATTGTGGGATTGATCATAACGCTTGTCATTTCAAGACTTACCATGACCTTGGTCATTCTGAGATTGCTCATGGGTTTTGTTGAATTTACGTCCCCCTG
The DNA here is from genome assembly GCA_027943335.1 of Chamaecyparis obtusa. NCBI lineage: Eukaryota > Viridiplantae > Streptophyta > Pinopsida > Cupressales > Cupressaceae > Chamaecyparis > Chamaecyparis obtusa. Next base: position 209,823 of record BSBK01009805.1, read on the forward strand.
GGAAGTGGAATGGATCTCCCATCTTGTTGGTAGTATTCTGAGAGATTGTGAAAATAAGATCGGAAGAGTCGATAGGTTCGAGAGGATCAATAGGTTTGATTCTAGAAAGTGGCGCTTCAGAGTCTTGTTGGTCCTGAAACAATGGGTTATAATATTCTTGAAATAATAAATCAAACTGTATTTGAAACAATGGATTATAATAATCTTGGAATGAGGAGAAATGTGAGGATCTCTCACAAAATTCAGATTTCATAATAGATTTGGGATGACCTATTTCTTGATTAGGAGATTCACTTCTATCTTGACTAGTATTCTGAGTGGGATAAGTTTTGCCACTTCAAGTCATGACAGTCATAGATGAAGATGAAATGAGAGAAGACTCAGGATAATGCTAGACTCTATCTCTAAGAACAATGCAAAGGAGATAAATGGCCAGAATAGCCAAGATGCAAGATGGACCTAGTACGAATCGCCAAAAGAGGGGGCTAGAACAACTAAGATAAGACTATCGCAACATGAGATACAAAAAACATAAAGAGATAAGATAAAAAAATGAGAGATGACACCAGTGAAAGAAAAGATCAATTGATTCCTAACTTGAGACAACCAGTTTCTGACAGTGAACGATAAGAAAACAAAAAAAATAGACCTCAAACAAAAAGTAGATCAGATAAAAAGTCAAATAGTCAACAACAAATAGGTCTCTATTTTTTAAAACTGGGCTACAGTCTCGCATCAGAGAGTACTAGGCCATGTGAGAGAACACAAACCTTCACGTGAGAGAACAAAGTCTTGTGCGAGAAAGTGTTCTGAAGAGTGAAACTTCATGCGGGAAAAGTCCAAAATCTGACAATCTGACATAGTTTTCAAGGTTAAAGTTGAATTTTGAGGTACAACCTGAATTGATGTTTGATAGAAAATCTAGTTTCCTGAGAGGTTTGAAGAAGAATTTAATCAAAAATCTTGTTTTGGGATTTCAAGCATTCAATTAAAGACACAAAGGTTTAGATCAAGCAGTTGTGATACCAGAACTATCAAGGACAAAGCAACTTGATAGCATCAGGGGAGTCTTTTTTTGATAATAATTGGACAATGTTTAAGACTTGATAAAAAACACGTGGCTTAGTACTACAAAAAAAAGGTGAGAAGAAAAAACCTTTGCCCATTGCTTATGCGCATACGTACACCTCACACAGCCGTGTCACCCCATAGAGGGTGCCCATATTTTTGGTGTTTCCAAGGACTCAATAGTGTATGTTCAAAGGTTACCCTTGTAGCAGGGGCCAGTGTCGCAACCACCTTCAAGCGTCCAGGTGTATGCCTATGATGGGAATCTACAAGAGAGATTCTTCCCCCTCCCTGCGCAAAGATTATGACTCCTTTTGGAGGTGAACCGGGTAGGCCACTAGCTAAGGAAAGTTTTAAATAGGCTTATGTTCATACTAACCTTTGGTGCCTCTGATACAAGGTTGAGGCCTCGTAGGCACACCAACACTTGAAAGCCATACACCCTCACAAGCAGGGCTAGGAGTGACACCGCTCATTACAACAAACAAGGCCTTCTCAAGATGATAGTCAAAATCATGAGAAGGAAGCTAATATGGATTTGGAGTCTTTAGACTCAACAAAGTGTTCTTTATTAAAGTGAGGTAGAATCATCAGAAAAAGGTGCGTACTCACTTGGGTCATTCCCAGAGGTTCAACTTCTGACAGGCCCTCTAAAGGTGATACAACTTGGCTTAGATTCGAGGGTTTGATTTTTATTTCTCTCAGAGAGAGAAGAGTGTTAGGAGTTCCCTTTGATCTTCAACTTGTAGATTTATACTTTGATGGATAACTTTAATATAACTTTGACTCTATCACCACTCCAAAGTCTACAAGGAAGAGGGCCAATTAACAAGGATCAAAAGAGATCCTCCTACACTTTGAGCCTTAATGCTCAGGCGGGTGTACCCTTGACTCACTTCTTCAAAGGAATCATAAAATGTTATACCAATATACTGTTTACTAACTAATTGAAGGATTTGATCATTTGATTTGTGTGTGTGATTGAGGATGATGGACTGCCTCTAGAGAAGGGATCAGTGCCTTAACCAGGGCAAAGAGTCACTTGATAACATATATCAACTAAACCTTAACTCAAACACAAATGAACTCAGAGTAAGTGCTTTGCCTATTACTCCCCTCACTCCCAAACATGATCATCAAATTCCAATCTAATAATGAACTCACTGAAGTCACCGTAAAGGCTTTAATCCTAACTTTGTTAGGAACTCCAAGATGATCTCACAATCACACTAGAAACAGTCACAAATTTATTACAGGAGAAGAAAGCTAGGAAACCAATAGAAAGAAAATCCCGGAGTGATCCACAATCATGATAATCTCACTGAGAAGGTACTGAGAACCACAAAAAAATCTAAAATGTCAATCTGTTCGGGCACTTGCAACATGCCTCGAGCACAAAAATTATAGTACAGACCCTTGCAAATGATCATGGAACACCCTGGACCACACTGCAATAGCAAGTGCCACCAAAAAAATCAAATCTGGCCATGAAAGCATTCAATTTTAGTCCTTTCTATCACTAAGAAACCCTCAAAAATTGAAATTTGAAAAAAAATGGTCACACTTAATTGCTAGCAGTGAATCGACAGTCATAATTTAAATCTAGGCCAACTTTATATCACAATCGTTAGATCTCTCTTTTTTTGTGGTCTTTATGTCTTAACTCAACCACCACCCTCGGGTTTACCTCTAGCAAGCACGCGACAAGGCATTTCCTATTCGTGAAATAAAACCTTAACCCTCCGAACTAGTGAACACAGGAAAATAGCTTACCCCAGTCCCAATTTAGTGAACTGGAGATAAAAGATAATCGGCCATTCACGGAATGTTTTATACAACCGCTAGATATTTTAGCGATTATGCGAATGCTTGTTCACTAAACCACCAGCTTTTTTTTTAACACTGCCAAATATTTCACGAACGAGCAAAAAGCGTTGAAATCCATTAGGCTGCTAAACAAATTTATCAAGACTGTGAAACCATTAGACCAAACCTGGGCCCGCTGTTGATGAAGTCAATGGTTGTCTTAAGTTCACATGGAGCATAAAGATTCTATTAGAACTTAAGACAACTGTTAGATCAAGAATCTTACCCTGCTCTGACAACCATCTGACAAGAAACAAAATCAATGGTGGTCTTAAAATCGCAAGTGTCAGAGAAAACCCATCAGATTACATGCTGACCGTTGATGCTTTGTCATTGTCAGAACCCACTCAGGCTTGAAATACTTGGCCCCACTCACAGCATGCCCAGTCACTCTATGTGGACCAATCATAGCTTGCCATATCAGCACACCTGGCATGTGGAACTGCTGCACTTATCCCCTCTAAAAAAGGTTGAATCGATAGTCGGCGCATAATCTTAATCCTCTCATAGATCCCATAAGATCACGTGCCTATCATTGATTTTATGACACTGCCAGGACCCTCTAACGCATCTGGAAACCATGTCCCACTAACAACTACCAACGTGTTGATACATGGACCAATAAGATGCCACGATTTGTGCATATGTGTCATTACAGACCCATAGTTTAATCATTGAGGAGATTAGATGGCTGTTGTTAAGGCGTGATGTTAAAGCTCGCACATCTCCCATCAGCGAAATGGCGACAACTGTCGATCTTGAAGACTCTTTAATTGCTAGTAGGGAAAAACAACCAGGCCCACTGAGACAGCTATCGTGAAGTCACGTAATCACATGTGAGAACCTTCTGATAGCTTGCAATCTTGTGAAACAATGACAGCCATAGAATTTTAAAGGGTAGAACTTAGGAAAAATTACTGCGGGGGACTTAGGAAAATATAAATCACTAAGACTTTGGAAATATTAAAGGCCGCCGGAGTAAAGACTTAGGAAATATTAAAGGGGGCCTGACCAATAATATGAAGCATGTGCATTTTAGGAAATTTAAGTGACCTAAAAAGTAACAACAAATTAGAATAGGGCCAGGGCATTACAAAAGGTTTTTAAAGCAACGAGTAGTTTTTCAAAAATTTGAACCAAGGGTTTATGCCAGAGACCTCGAAAGCATTGCAGAGACCAAAGGGAAAGACTAGAAGCCATGAAATTTTTTCAAGGTGCTAACAAAGAGCATACTTCTCTACCTCATCACTTCACCCAAACACATCAAGCAAGTTCATCACTGAGTTAGCTTCACTCCACCACATCTAGAAGCTTTTGGGTTTCTGGTTCTCTCAAAGAGAGAAGAGCATAATCCCCTAGCAAGTAGAAGCGTAAAGATTCACTACCTTTCTCTGCTTCCCCAAGAATTTTTCATATTAGTAGGATCATTAGGTTTTTGGGTTCATTCATGGTCATCACCTCCATGTAATGAAGAGCCAAATTTCGTACCCACTATCAAAATTCTTAAGAAATTTTAACGGAGCCCTATTTAGACTATGTGAATGAAAACAAGAAACAAACACAACATTTTAATTGTTCTTTGACTATCATCTTGCAATCAAACCATAATCTTTTTTTATTTTCCTTGACAAATGTCCTGTAGAAAAATGTTATGCTATGAAAAAAGCAGAGAAATGGAAATTGACAGCAAACATAAACTATTAGAAATATAGAATAGAAAACATAGAGACTGGAAATTTTTAAAAACTATATCCAAATCTTGCATGAGGAAGTACTCCATAGCATGCAAGAAAACACTGGGAGCCACGTGAGGATGTAAAATTTCACGTGAGAGAGTGCTACTGGGAGTGAAACTTCACATGGTATGCTCTAGATTTTCACACAAGAATCCGCACATAGGGAGTATTGATGCACGACAGAGCTTAAATTTCCTATCAGAAAAATCAAGAATGAGGCTAGAAATTGATCTTTTCTACCCCAGGGTGGGTGCCAAAATGTATGTTTTTGAATGCAGACCTCTGATCCAACTACACACACAACATGATCATTACTCACATGATCAAATTATGAGAGAGAGTATGAATTACTCAATCTGAAATCCATGGTGAAGCGACCTATTGCCTCCTATGTAGATGGGGTGTTTAATTACTCTCAGCATGAGAGCCAACAACCATAAGACCAGCTCTACAATGGAGGATTTTCAAAAGCTATGAAGATGAGAAAACTAAAATTAAACTAGAATGAATGCAATTTAGTCTAAAATGCTTTGAAGGAAATATGACATTAATCTAAATAGCTTTGAAAGAAATATGAAGTGTAGATTTATTCTAAAGAACTTGAAATAAGATTAGATTAAGCTATGAGCAAATAAGTAGACTAAATATAATGAATATGCAATATTAAACTAAAATGAGAAAATTACACTGATATGCAATGAAAGCTTTGAATTAATGAAATTGAGAAAAAAAATGCTATAGTTCAATTACTCTAAAAAATTGCTCCCTTTGAATGAAGAAATGACTTTCATTAAATAGACAAGCCCGAGAAGAGAATGAAGGGGTTCTTGATTTGAAAGTCCTGACTCTTGATTCCCATTTGAGACAAAAAGACATGAATTACTTAATTAAAAGAATGGAGATTGCCACATAAGGGTGTGTTAGAAAGTAAAGACCACCAAGATAACTGAGAGGGAGGGGGGGGGGGGGGGTGAATCAGTTATTTGATAATTAAACCATTTATAAACTTCAATATCAACTTCAATAGCTTTAAACCATATAATCAATGTAGTAACCAACCATAGAAAGATAATCATACACAATGACACAATAACACAAGATATGTTAACTAGGGAACCTCTTGATCAAAGAGTAAACCTTGGTGGGAATGATGCCCACAAAATGATGCACTAATATGAAAGATCCTTGTGAAAGGATGGACCCTGTTAGGAGTCTTATGAAATACATTCAGTACATATGAATCTTTGTTAGGAGATTTTGAATCCCTGTTAAAAGATTCTAACCCTGTTAGGAGTTATGGAAGATAGAAGGACCCACTGCCCAAACAACTTCAAGGCAAGATCTCTGAACTCACTGGCCAATAGATCTTAGGATTATTCAATAGAATAATATGAAATATGTTACCTCCTTCACACTATGCCAAAACCACACTCTCTACTACACAAGATCACAAATCCAGATCTCTGTACTTCACAAGTCTTCCTTCACCACTGAATTAGCTCTTTTCTTCACTTCATGCATACATTCACATCACAACTTTCACAATTTCATATCACAAAAATTAAAATCCCTTATCACAACAAGGAAAACATTCTTTCCTTTATACCACACTCAAATAATTACAAATGAGTCAGCATCCAAATATAAAATAATAATTTCAACACGCTACATCAAAATTACATAAAACTATCGGCTTCCAGATACAATAACTCTCTAATCATGTGACCTCAAAGTTTGCACTATGAACCACATCACCACCAATGAGTCTCAAACTTCCCTTTAACTACGCAAAATTAGATTCCATCCCGGTTAGGAGATATCCTCTGATTACCAAAAACCGCTACTCAGGAACACTGCCAGAATATAGCTTACACCAAAATGCTTATAAGTTTCATGAATAAATGAATTTCTTTTTGTGCTCTTAACCATAGGATAATAACACACCAAAGAACATACCATCAACTGCACATAACTCACTTTGCAATATAACATGTGTGCAAAACAAAACTGTGCCTGCTTCTTTGCTAAACTTCCAAAATAACACTGTGTTGACATCAATGACAATCATAGTCATGAATGTAACAACCACTGCTATAGAATGACTGCCAAAGGCTTCAGCATTCATTCCTAACAATCTCCTCGATTGGCATTGATGGCAACATAGATGAAAAACATCCAATGTTCCAAAAATCCAATCACTACTGCTCAACTGCTCTTCTGCTCTTCATCAATCAAATCTTGCTTCGTTATCGTATTCAATCTCTCCAACAAATGTAGTTCCTCAATGTTTTTCATGATTCTCTCCCCCATTGACATCAATGATAGAAATTCCATCACAATGTCAATAATAGCTCAATGTCAAAAGACACTATTCAGAAAATACATTCACAAGAGTCCTCATGACTCAGCTCAGATACACATACTCCCCCATAGAGGAAGTACCAACATCCAATCCAAAAACTAGATAGCACCATATTCCACTGGATGGATGCAACCAACTGCATCATTACTCAAAAGTAGGTTGGGGCATAACCCCAAGCATACCTCTCAGATACTCAAATGTATCCTTAGGTAAAGGCTTAGTAAATATCTTTGCTATCTGCTCCTTTGTGCTTATGTACTCCAGTCTGACTTCTTTATCTGCAACTTTCTCTCTTACAACATGATACTTGATCTATATATGCTTTGTTTTCAAATGTAAAACAAGATTCTTAGACATACTAACTGTACTTGTATTATCAGAATGTATGACAATAGGCTCATAAAACTTGATTCCAATGTCCATCAACATCTAATTCATCCAAATTATCTGATTATAATTGTTTCCTGCTACTACATATTCTTCTTTTGCTATACTTTGTGAGATACAATTCTGCTTTTTGCTCAACCAAGAAACTAATCTTCCTCCAAGAAAAAAGGCTCCACCACTGGTGCTTTTCTTAACATCAACGCGGCCTCCCCTATTAGCATCAGTATATTCACATAGGGTAAAATCATCAGAAGTTTCATACCACAATCCATAGTCCATTGTGCTTTTAAGATATCTCAATATCCTTTTTACTACTGCATAATGTGACTCTCTAGGTTCATCTTGAAATCTTGCTACCATTCCAACTGAATGTTGTATATCTAGTCTAGTGTGTGTCAAGTACTACAATCCACCAATCATGGATCTGTATTTCTTTTGCTCAACTACTGGTGTCTCATCTTTACTAGATATTTTATGTCCTATAACCATAGGTGTTCCAACTAGTTTACAATTCTCCATGCCAAATCTTTTCAACAAATCATTCAAGTACTTTGTCTGACTTACAAAGATACCATCTTTGTTTTGTGTTATTTTTAATCGCAAAAAGTATTTCATTTCTCCAATCATACTCATTTCAAATTATGTCTTCATTTCATTAGCAAATTTGTCACTAGCTTCATCTTCTCCTCCAAAAATAATGTCATCAACAAAATTAACCAAAACTAACAATCCATTCTCAATTTCTTTTGTGTATAAGTTACTATCAGTTGTTCCTTTTGTAAATCCCAATGTTAAAAAATACTTATCCAATCTAGCATACCAAGTTCTAGGTGCTTGCTTTAGTCCATACAATGCTTTCTTTAGTTTACATACCATGTCTCCTTCTTGAGTCAAAGGAAAACCTTCAGGCTACTCAATATGGACTTCTTCTAATTCACCATTTAGAAATGCAGACTTTACATACATCTGATACACTTTGAATTTCTTAAATGCCACATAAGCTAAAAATATTCTTACTACTTCAAGTCTTGCCACAGGGGCAAAATTCTCTTCATAGTCAATTCCTTCTTGCAGTGAGTATCCCTTACATACCAATCTTTCTTTGTTTCTAATTACTTCTCCTTGTTCATTCATCCTGTTCCTGAATACCCATTTAGTTCCAATCACTTTTTTGTCTTTAGGTCTAGGGACCAATTTGCATGTCTTGTTCTTTTCAATCTGATCCAATTCTTCTTTCATAGCTTTAATCCAATGTTCATCTTCACAAGCTTCATTAGTAGACTTAGGTTCAATTTGAGAAATCAAACATAAATGTACCTTCTTTCTAGTCATTAATCCTCTATCCAAACTTCCAATAACTTTCTCAACATGATGATGTCTTGATATATACATGTTAGGTGTCATAGTCACTGATCTGTCTTCAACTATAGATTCTTCTCTATTTTCTTCAACATGACTTTCACTCAACAATTCATTATCAGTCTCAAAAAATTATTCAGTAGTTTCAATGTTAGGCTGAGGGTTAGTTCCTTCATCAGATTCATAATCAAGCATTCTTTCCTGAATTTTAAACTTCTCATCAACTTTTACATTTGCACTTTCAAAAATAGTCTTAGTTCTCTTATTGTATCATCTATATGCTTTTCTTTTCAAAGAATATCCAAGAAAAATTCCTTCATCACTTCTAGGATCAAACTTTCCTATATCATCATCTCTCTTAATATAACATTTGCTTACAAAAATTGTAAAATACTTAACTGAGGGTGCATGTCCAAACCACAATTCATAAGGTGTCTTGTCTGTGTCTGCTTTTATTTGTACTCTGTTCATTGTATATACTGTTGTATTCACTGCTTCTCTCCAAAATGTCTTGACCAAATCACCTTCAAACAACATAGCTCTAGCTACTTCAGTCATTGATCTATTCCTTCTTTCTGCAATACCATTTTGTTTAGGTGTTCTAGGGGCTAAAAACTGTCTCTTAATACCATTTACTTCAGAAAAGGTGTTAAATTCTTTAGATGTAAATTCTCCACCTCTATCAGATCTCAAACATTTAATCCTCATTCCTGATTCATTCTCAACTTTATTCTTAATGACCTTAAACTTATCAAATGCTTCAAATTTTTCTTTCAAAAATGCAATCCACATCATTCTTGTAAAATCATCAACAAGAATCATAAAATACTTTTCTCCATAGAATCCTCTAGTCCTAGTAGGACCGCTCAAGTCTGTATGAACAATCTCCAACTTTTCTGTAGATGTGAACTTCTTGCTAGGAAATGAGCTCCTTTTCTTCTTAGCCATCACACATTCCTTGCAAATCATGTTAGTAGGCTTCATAATCTTAGGTAAATCTCTTACTGCAAGTGTAGAACTTACTTTCACAATATTATCAAATTTTATATGACATAACCTTCTATGCCATAACCAACTATCATCAATCTTAGTCATCAAACATGTCATCTCAGTAGGGTTCAACTAAAATACATTACCTCTGGTTCTAGATCTAGTTCCAATTAGATTTCCATCTTTATCCTTTATCACACAAGTTTTCTCAGTAAACCAAACTTGATATCCCTTGTCCACTAATTGTCCAACACTCAAAAGATTATGTTTCAATCCATCAACAAAGTAAACATCATCAGTATTAGTCTTTCCATCAAGAGTAATAGATCCTATACCTTTAATAAAAAAAGGTGCATTGTTACCAACTCTAACAACTCCTCCATCATAATTCTTAAACTTTACGAACTTTCCTTTATCACCAGTCATATGATGTGAACAACCACTGTCTATAATCCAATCAACTTTCTTTTCAACTTGGGAAACTAAGGCTTTCCCTTCCTTAACATTAGATTCAAAATTTTCTTCCTTAATTGCTACAAATCCTATGTCATCAAAGTTATCATTATCTTAGGACACTTAGATGCAAAATGACCATATTCTTGACATGTCCAACATTTAAAGATTTTCTTACCATTTGGTTCTCTTTTCATAAGAAAGGCAATACCTTCTTCAATCTTCTTATCTTCATCAGACTTGGATCTCCTACTGCTGGCATAATCTCCATTCACACTTATACTTCTAGACAAAGTAGGTCTGATGCTAAGAGCACTGAATGTTGTCTCCACTCTAGGTAGTTCTCCTAATAATCTCAAATTCATCTCTCCTACTTCCAATCTTCCAAGAAGAGTCTCTCTTGAAAAGTTTGGTGTATAAGGTATCACTTGTTCAATCATTTGTGTATTTTTCTTGAATACCGGTGTCAATGTTCTCAAAATCTTCCATATTACTTCATTCTCTATCTTTTCACCTCCATAAGACTTTATTCCTGCAACAATTTCTAACATCCTACCAATATAGCTTCTAACATATTCATCTTCCATAATTCTTATGTCTTCAAATGCACAAATCCAATTATGTAACCTAGCTTTCTTTGCATGTTCATCACCTTCAAAAGTAGAATATAATGCTTTCCAAATATCATGAGATCTATTTAAACCTTTTACCTAACTATATTAATTCTCTAGAAGTGCTTATAAAAGTGCTTCTCTTGCAAGTATGTTACACATGAATAGATCTCCCTCATCTTTAGTACTTGTTTCAAGATTGTCTTCTTCAATTATAGTCCTTTCATTCTTTGTAATCAACCAATAACCTGGTCCTAAACACAAGAGATGTGTCTTCATCTTTTCTTTCCAGCTGTCAAAATTTACTCCTTCAAACTTAGGGCTTTCTTTCTTGAAATTTTCCATGGATCTCCTTAAGTTGTTAAACTTCTCTTTCAAGGACCTACCGCTCTGATACCAATTTTTAGAAAGTAAAGACCACCAAGATAACTGAGGGGAGGGGGGGGGGCGGGGGTTGAATCAGTTATCTGATAATTAAACCATTTATCAACTTCAATATCAACTTCAATAGCTTTAAAACATATAATCAATGCACTAACCAACCATAGAAAGATAATCATACACAATGACACAATAACACAAGATATGTTAACTAGGGAACCTCTTGATCAACGAGTAAACCCCGGTGGGAATGATGCCCACAAAATGATGCACTAATATGAAAGTTCCTTGTGAAAGGATGGACACTATTAGGAGTCTTATGAAATACATTCAGTACATATGAATCTCTATTAGGAGATTTTGAATCCCTGTTAAAAGATTCTAACCCTATTAGGAGTTATGGAAGACAGAAAGACCCATTACCCAAATAGGTTGAAGGCAAGATCTCTGAACTCACTGTCCAATAGATCTTAGGATTATTTAACATAATAATATGAAATATGTTACCTCCTTCACACTATGCCAAAACCACACTCTCTGGTACACAAGATCACAAATCCAAATCTTTGTACTTCGCAAGTCTTCCTTCACCACTGAATTAGCTCTTTTCTTCACTTCATGCATACATTCGCATCACAACTTTCATAATTTCATATCAAAAAAATTACAATCCCTTATCAAAAAAAGGAAAACATTCTTTCCTTTATACCACACTCAAATAACTACAAATGAGTCAGCATCCAAATATAAAATAATAATTTCAACACACTACATCAAAATTACTTAAAACTCTCAGCTTCCAGATACAATAACTTTCCAATCATGTGACCTTGAAGTTTTTACTATGAACCATGTTACCACCAATGAGTCTTAAACTTCCCTTTATCTACACAGAATCAGATTCCATCCCGGTTAGGAGATATCCTCTGATTACCAAAAAATGCTACTGAGGAACACTGCTAGAATACTGCTTCCACCAAAATGCCTATAACTTTCATGAATAAATGAATTTCCTTTTTTTCTCTTAACCATAGGCTAATAACACACCAAATAACATACCATCAACTAGGCATAACTCACTTTGCAATATAACATGTGCGCAATAAAAAACTATGCCTGCTTCTCTATTAAACTTCCAAAATAGCACTGTGTTGACATTGTTCACCTAATTTTCATGTGAATGCAAATTTGGCCAATTCCCATCTTAAGGTCTACATTTTTATCCTTCCAAGTTCTCTACAAAATTTCATGGCTTTGTCTACTTCTCTCTGGCCTTTGCAACTATTTCTAGGTCACTGGCTAGGTGAAAAGTCCTTTAAAAATTCATAAAACTAGCCATTATAGGCCAAACCCTAAAAAGCCCTAAGCCAATTTCTATTTCCTTGTTACTTTCTAAGCCACTTAAGTTTCAAATACCCATGTGCACTAATTTTTCATTGGCTGGTCACTAGTTCTCCAAGTCAGTCGGCAGTTACCTTTTCCTTCCGGTGATCCAACGAATGCCTTGTTTGCATAATACCCCAATGTTTCACATTTAAGTCCTCAGCGGTTAGCAATTTAGCAGATGGTCTATGCTTCCTTTAGTCATGTAGTCACTTAAAATGTTTGGTAGTCTTGACTTGTGGGGTCCCAGTTCAGCAAGATTGACGGTCATTGTAAGTTTGTGAAGGGTCTGTCAGAGGCTTGCGATCTTGCGAGGACCGTAAATTTCCTTTCCCTGCTACGCTTCAAAGTCAAGTGGGTCCACTGCCACATTGTCCTACATGGAGGCTTCCTATTGGTTGAGAGGTGGTGACTTATCTTATTTTCAGAGCGGGCCCGATAGACTTTGTCCCTTTTAGATCAATGATTGGCATATAATCTCATGGGGTTTCTCTGACACGTGAAATCATGCACCCGCCATTGATCTTACTTTATCTCCCGGCTCTATCAGGTGGGTCCTTAGTTTCTACTATGCTCATTCTTCATTGGTTAGTTAGATGACAGCTGGGCTCTGTTGGTAGGACTGTGTCGAGGTATCTACAGGGATGTTAGTAGACTGAAGATCTATGGTTGTCACTTGATCGCAAGGGATCTTCCAAGCCCTTGCGATCTTGCGACAACCGTCCGATGCTCTTTCTATAGGCCATGAGTCTGAGTCTATCAGATGTGCTGATTTGCTCATGTTTCATTGGTTGCTAACTTCCACGGTGGTGTTTGACTTGTCAAAGATAGGTTTTCAAGTGCATCACAGTTGTTCATCTGCCGGGAAGGGTTTCTCATTGACGATTACATTTTAAAATTTTCTGCTTGCCATTATATTTCAAAATTCAAATGTCTCTGCAAGGGTTTTGCATTCTTTCGACCATGCATGATGTCAGGTAGCTCGGGAATTGATTTCTTAGGACAATTGTGGTTGTGAAGATGATAAAAGTGACTGTTGGTTGGTGTTGTAGGGTCCTTTGCTACATTTTCATGACAGGAAGTGCTAGAAAGAGTTGGCACCACCTTTTGGACAGTACTGTTACCCAAGGAAATATGATCAAATTGTGAGCCTTCATGGCTTAGTGAAGTTGTAGGTGGGTTGGTAAGTCAAGGTTGTTCTGCCTGCAGATGATTTTAGTTCAGAAGGATCAACACACAAGGAGGATTTGATTTGATTGTCGGTGTTCTCAGAGTTTGATGATGGGTCATCAGTACCTTTAGGGTTTGGTTTTATTATGTAGAATTATGTAACCCTAGTTAGGTTAGTTTTTGACTCCTACCTATGTGTAGTGAGAGGTATATAGTTCTTTTTGGAGCCTTAGTGCTCAGAGTTGGACAATTGTAAAAAAAATTCACTTTTCTTAAGGGTCATTTGTGGTATCATTTCTACCCTCTAGCTTATATAGTTGTAAATCTTTTATTGATGATTCAAATATTGCAGAGATATTTTGTGACAATCCTTCATGTCCCTATGCTTCCTTGTCTAAACTATCTCTTATTGGATCAAAGTATATGATGTTTTTTGGTGGTATCTTAGGGTTCCTAATCCCTCTTACTTTATGTAATTGTGTTTTTTATTGTGTTTGATTTCATTTAGATGTTTTGTGGGCATACTTCAGCTCCCTAATAGTCTTGTCTCAATCCTACACCGAGTTGCAGAAGTGAATGTCTGCTTGTAGGTCATAAGTTGTGTCTTATGTTTAGGCCCTCCTATGAAACACTCATGCAAGCCTATTCAGTAAGTTGTGACCTACTAGACCTAAGCCTTCAATTGATTCCATTTCTTTATACTGAGATCCAAACCCTAATTTTGGTGTATGACCTAGTAGGTAGTTTTCTTTCAAGTCATTTCCCTTTCATGCATTCCTCCTATCCCTTTCCCTCAAAAGTTTTACTTTTCATGTCTAGAAGCAAATTAAGGTAATTATCCAAGAGGAACCAGCCTAGAACCTAGAGGTCTCATCTCAGTTAGCATAGGTCCCACACCTGGAGATGATTCACATGTTATACTAGGTTATCAAGGCTATGAGAGCTTGAAACAAGGATGGAAACTTAGTGTATAACAATTCTGGCACGCCCAATGTGACCAGCAAAGGAGTTTATTGTTTGAAGATTATGTTATCTCTAATATATAGATTGCATAATAGAAATTTGAAGAAGTTGTTTTATCAGGTATATCTGGCAACTCCACTGATTTCAAAGATCCATGTGAACCTTGTTCAGGGTTTATGAGAAAGATTGAGACTAGGAGCTGAAAGCCCACCAAGTTTTCAAAGTTTCCCTCAAGAAGAATTCATAGGGGTAGGTCAACTCAAAGAACATCCCATGCAATGAGAGTTCAGTCAACACCTCCTAATACCTCAAAAGGGAGACTTTTCCCCTTTCATTTGAGAAGAAGAGGCAGATCTCTAAATAGAGATCTAGAGGAGGATTCAAATCCAGCAGCAAATACAACTCACATAGTTGTTAATCTTTAGATTCCAACTCCTACAATGGCTAGACAGTTTTCCTTTGCACCATTCAACCAAGGGAGTCCATTATCCTTTTCTCAAGATCATGATGTGCCCTTGGTGGCACTTAAGAGTACACCTGATTTCACTGGTCAAGGGCAGATAATTGCTTTTGAACACATAAGAGATGTGACCACCATCTGCAGCATACACAATATTACTCAATAATATGTGGCCACAAAATTATTAGCAGCCTCTCTAAAAGGTAAGGCTCTTGAATGGTTTAGAACTCTAACTATTGGTTCTATTACTTCATGGGATGAGTTAGGGGATGCATTAAGTAAGCATTTTTAGGATAAATCAGATAACTTGTCTCTTGTAGAACAGTTGACAACCATTAAGAGAGACCCTCAAGAGTAGATGACAGATTACAATAGTAGATTCCTCAAAACATGGAATAGAATTCCAATTTCTATGAGACCATCAGCTGACCATGCTTTCCTTTACTACTTGCAAAGTCTGAATGGTCAAATTTCTATCATGATCCAATCCATGGGTGGTACTTCTTTACCCCAAGCTTTTGACATAGCTGTCAAGGCTGAAAATTGTTTAATCCAAGTAGGCATGATTGCTAGAAGGCCTCCAATACCAATTTTTCCTAGCCTTCAACCCATTCCACCTACCCAAGTACCCCCATTTACCCCTATTCCCACCATATTAGCACCTCAGGCCAGTGCTAGTGGTCAAGAGATGAGAACAAGTTTCTCTCAAGAGCTACAAGAGATAAAGAATAGCCAACAAAGCAGTCAATAAGAAATGACAAATTTACTATAGACCTTGACTAAAGAGGTCACAAATTTAAAGAAACAAGGTCAAGGAATCAGAACACACTTTCAAACACAAGGCCAAGTTCCTAATCAGCAATATCAAAATCAAGGATAGCCTTATCAACAAAATAGGCCACCATACCAACAAGGGTATCAAGGACAAAGACAAAATTTTAATCAAAGACCATTCTAACCATATAACCCCGCACCTCTAATTTTTGCAAATCTGGTGAGGGATATGGTTCCTAGTCAAAATAATATGGCTATAGAAAATGAATGGTGTTTTCCTTGTAATCAGCCTCATAATTAGGCTACATGTTCAAATGAATGGATGAACCAAGCTCTAATGGTTCAAAATGCCTCACAAGCTCAATCAGAGTCTTCATCTAGTGGGTCAGTACCTCAACAAGAATCACAAGAGCATGAGACTTCTCTCTTGAATTGGGAGCAACCAGACTTCAATGGAGTCAATGATGAAGTTTCTTTTCTTTCTTATACAAGAGCAAAAAGGAGAGCTCAAGACATGGAGAGAGAAGATTCTAATGCCAAAGCCACTACATTTGCAGAGCCATTGTAGCAATCTAATCCCATCACACCTAAGGAGGCTCCTGTCATTACAAGCAAGGAAGGCCAACATTCTAAAGAAGTGGAGATGGTGAAGCGTAACAAAGAGTACACACTGTAACACCTTTCAACATTTTAGACAACATGAAGAAGGTGAATGTCACGATGTCTATGTGGGACTCTTTGGCTCTTCCAGGATAGCCTAAAATTTTGAAGAAGGCCATGACTGAAGTGGCAACTCCCCAACCTACAAAAGAAGCTGCAAAGCAAGTGTTGGTTAACACTGATGAAGAAAAGGAGGCTCCAAGTAGCAACTCCAAAGGCAATGCCACACAAGGTAGGAACTCAAAGCCACCTCCCTTTTATGTATCTCTAATTATTGGAAAATCTTTAGTACATAATTGTATGGTAGATAGTGGAGCTACTAGCACTGTAATGCCCAAGAAAGTAGTTGACCAATTAGGACTAAAATATGAACCCTTCCAAAATTAGGTTACCCAACTTGATGGATCCTCAATCAATACCATAGGTGTGGCTAAGGATACCAGTCTAATCCTACATGCTAGTCCTAATTTCTCCATTCTCCTTGATATATACATCATAGATCTCCCTGCATTATTTTCCATATGTCTTTCAAGGGAGTTTACAGCTAAGATAGGAGGTTATTTATATTCTGACTGGTCTCACCTGATTTTTCATACAAGATATGTGACCAAGGTCACCATTAAGTTAGAACCATTAGCAGCACACCATATGGAGCCATATGTATCCAATGCCATCAATGGAAACTTCCCTATATTTGATGATAGTGACTTCCAAACTATTAGTGAGGCAAGCACAAATATAGAAAGTATCCCTGATATTCTTCTAGATGAAAGAGATTCAGAGGCCCAAGAAAATCTTATTTGGGATTTTGGTTTGGAAAGTTATTTGATACAAGAAAGTGGATCCATGGAGCCAAGCCTTCTCATAGAGGACACTGATTCAGAGGATCAGAGCAATCAGGTTTGGGAACTATTTTTTGATGGAGCTAGAAGTAGACATGGCTCTGGTGGTGGTGCTATGCTAGTGTCTCCAAAAAGGAGAAAGGTATTATACTGCCTTTAGATTCAGTTTCTCCTACAGTAGCAATACTATATGAAAGTCTAGTAAATGGGCTAGAGTGGGCTAGAAAAAGAGGGCTTAAGGCCTTAAAATTTTATGGTGACAGTGAGTTGGTTGTCGGCCAAGTAAGAGGGATAAGTGCAACCAAGAATGACACCTTGAGATCATACAAACATAGAGTTTGGGATGCAATTGAAGATTATTGTGCTTTCAATATTGTTGCTATCCCTAGGAAGCTAAATCAAAATGCAAATAGGTTAGTTGCTGTAAGATCTTAGTATGATATTCCCAATATAATTTCAAAAGAGGTAGATCAACAACATATCAAGGTGATTATCAAACCATCTATTCCTGATAATGATGTCAATTGGCAAGTGTTTGATAATGATGAACACATTCTACAATTCTTGTTTGAAGAAGATGCTTTTTTAGAGTACAATCAAGATAGGCTATCACAAAACTATGGTGATCAAGTGAAACAACTTAAGTCTAATAAGATGCCTAGAGGTCTTGTCACCCTAGAGGTTGTCTTCAACAAGGATGCTGAAGTTAAGAAGAACAAAACTAGCTTGGTAGTTCAACAAGAACATTGTGTTGAATTAGAGTTGGAACCAAGTAAGAGCTTACAATTTGGAAAAGTAAACACTGAATTGGAGAAGCAAGGTTATACCCAATTATTCAAAGAATTTAGTGATGTTTTTGCATGGAAATATGAAGACCTCAAAGGTTTTTATCCTGCCCTTTCTCAAGACACTATTGAATTAGAGCCTAACGCCAAACTAGTAAGGCAAAAGAAAAGGCCTATTAATCCCAAGCTTGAGCCACTTATGCATAAAGAAGTGCTAAAACTAATAGAGAGTGGCATCATCTACCCCATTAAGCATACTAGTTAGGTTTCCAACCTTGTTACTATTAGGAAGAAGAATGGGGAGTTGAGGTTATGTGTTGACTTCAGGGATCTTAACAGGGCTTCTCTAAAGGACTGACATCCATTACCCTCTATGGAACAAATCTTACAATGTGTCTCTAGATCTGAGAGATTTTCATTGTTGGATGGCTATTTAGGATACAATCAGATCTTAGTGAATGAGGAGGATCAATACAAGACTGCATTTACAACCAAGTGGGAAACCATGGCTTATCAAAAGATGCCCTTTGGTTTGTCAAATGCAAGTGCTACATTTCAAAAGGCAATGGATATGGCCTTTAAAAGCCTCATGTACAAATTTGTACTGGTCTACTTAGATGACATAACTATCTATTCAAAGCATGTAGTAGATCACATCAAACATTTGAGGAAGATTTTTGAAAGGTTTAGAGAATTTGGGATATCTCTTAATCCCAAGAAATGTGTGTTTGCAGTTCATGAAGGAAAATTGTTGGGATATGCAGTATCGAAAGAAGGGTTCATAGTAGATCTTGAGAGAATTCTAGCTATCCTAGAGCTACCCCTACCACATCACAAGAAAAGATCCCAATCTTTCATAGGAAAGATTAATTTTATTAGGAGGTTCTTGCCTAACATTGCAAATTTACTCAAGCCTTTGACAGCCATGTTCAAGAAGAGTTCAACTTTTAATTGGACCAAAGAAGGGAGAGTCAATTTCCAAGCTATCAAAGAGGCCTTAGTAGAAACCCCTACTCTCCTAAACCAAAATTTCAACAAGGATTTCATCCTTTATTCTTATGGAGGTCATGATGCTATATCTGCAATGTTGACCCAAGAAAATTTAGATGGATTGGTCCAGCCTATTGCTTTCTTTAGCAAAGGTTTAGAGGAGTATGAACAGAGATACTCTTTTGTAGAGAAACATGTACTGGCTGTGGTAAAGAGCCTTAAAATTTTTAGATATTTCTTGACCCATAGCAAGGTGCATTTGAAAGTTACTCATCCAAGTGTCAAAGAATTTCTGCTTTCCAAAGCCCTAAATGAGAAAAGAGTTGGTTGGATCACCAAGATGATGGAATATGACATAGATATCCAAACTACCAAGCTGGTTAGAGGAAGAGGTCTTTGTGAACATTTGGTAGAGGATGAAAGTTCAAAGAAATTAGAGCAAATAGATGCATCTCTGGTGGTGCATTCTATAGAAGAACAAGCCAAGGAAACTAGTTGGTTGCCTAATATGATCAATTATTTGAAGATAGGACAATGTCCTATAGGCCTAGATTCAGTAAAAAGGAGGTATTATAGATTGTAAAGAATTATGTGAAGGTCTAGGGATTCATATTTCATATTCCTTTCCCTATCATCCACAAGGAAATGGACAAGTAGAATAATCCAACAAAATATAGGTGAATATTCTCAAGAGGATTCTTGAAAAGAACAAGAAAGCATGGAACTCAAAATTGCCACTAGTTGTATGGGCTGATAGGGTAACCGTAAAGAAGGAAATTAGGTGTTCACCTTTTGACTTGGTGTATAGAATACATGCAAGAATGCCTCAAAATAACTTGTTAGAAATGTACAAATTTGTCCACCTATATGTTGATGATTTAGATGATGAGATGCAATTGAGGATTGGAGATTTGATCAAGCTGGATGAAACAAGGAGAGAATTGACTTCAAAGAATGCTAAGATGCAATTACAAGTTAAGAACTTGTATGACAAGAAAGATGTAGAAATTAATTTTGAACCAAATGATTTTGTATTACTTTTGAATTCTAGATTGGAGGACAAAGGGAAACATTGAAAATTTAACCCAATCTGGTTAGGGCCATATCTGATTCATGAAAAATGGGCACCAGATTCATATATTGTCAAAGAACTCATTGGTGACATCCAAGAATTGCATGTTCATGGACATTTCTTGAAAAGGTACTTCTGTTAGAGGTATCCTTCTTTCCAAGAGCAGTAGTTAGGGTTTGTACATATCTAAATTTTGTATAGGTGTGGTGTGTTCTTTTTCTACCAGGTGTGGTTTCTATAAATAGGTTTTTGCCCAATGCTCTATGCATGTTGTCAAGTGTTGTCAAGTTTGTGGTCTGCTCTCCCAACTATTATAAGTTCTTGCATGGGCACAAGTTAACCATCATCCCCAAATAGAGCCACTATTAGCCAAAATTTTCCATGTCTTCAAATTTGTATAAAATTGCCTTAATTTGGAAAATAGGTCTTTGTCCTTTTAAGATGCATTGATTGAGAAAAGGTAGCAGATGTTCTTTTTGAGTTTCATGATGGACCTTCTGGAGGCCACTTTTCTCCTAGGACTACTACTTTTAAAATTATGAGGGTTGGATACTATTGGCCATCTATCTTTAAGGATAGTCATGAGTATGTGAGGAAATGCATCAAGTGTGCCATGTTTGTAGGAAAAGAGAGGCTTGTAGGCTTGCCCCTACAACCAATTAGAATAGAGTAGCCCTTCATGAAGTGGGGTATAGATTTCATTGGCATGATCAATCCTCCATCTAGTGTAGGCCATAAATGGATAATTACTGCAACTAATTATTTCACTAGATGGATAGAAGAAATTGCATTAAAAGAAGCCAATGAGAATGTTCTATTGAGTTTTTATGATGACATAATTCACAGATTTGGCATTCCAGATTCCATAATATCAGATAATGTGTTAGCATTCATAGGCCTCAAAGTCTTAGAGTGGGCAATCAAGAATGGCATTTATCTAAATACGAGTTCAAATTATTACCCTCAAGGTAATGGCTTAGCAAAATCAACAAACAAGAATTTAATTAGGATAATCAAGAAGACTCTCCAAGATAATCAGAGAGATTGGCATACTAAACTCAGGTCTACATTATGGTTAGATAGAATTACCCCAAAGAAGGTCATTCAGAATTCTCCTTATATGCTAGTGTATGGCAGAGAGGCTAAGTTGTCCATTTCAACTGAATTACCAGCTCTAGACTTGGCCACTCAATATGCCCTATTTGAGGAAGGGGATCCCTTACAGATCAGACATGCTCAGCTCATGTAGTTGGAAGAGATCAGAGACAAATCAATGTAGGATATGGAATTCCTTTAGATCCAAACAAAGAAAAGCTTTGATAAAAGAGCCAGGGTTAGGAATTTCAAAGTTGGGGATGTAGTCCTCAAGTGGGATGAGTTCAGATCTAGGCCTGGCAGACATACAAAATTTGACTCATTTTGGGGTGGACCATTTGTTATAATAGAGTTCAGGGAGCCTAATGCTTTTTAGCTATCAAATCTTGAAGGAGTTCCCTTGCCTATCTCAGTAAATGGATTCCACTTGAAGCCCTATTTTGAGGTTAATCCCTCTTTGTAAATTCTTGTAATTATGTGTTTTTCTGCTTCCTTTCCCTATTTTCTAGGTTATTTTCTTGCTTTCCAAGAAGTGCCTATGCACAATTTTGTCTCTATCAAAGTTTTGTGTCCCTATAGTAACCCCATGCCTAATGGATTGTTTATAGGCCACTGATCTATGTCTAGCAGGCTGACATCTAGCAGAAATTGCCAAAATGTTACCCTAATTTTCATGTGCATGAAAATTTGGCCAATTCCCATCTCAAGGTCTACATTTTTATCCTTCCAAGTGCTCTGCAAAATTTCATGGCTTTGTCGACTTCCCTTTGGTCTCTGCAACTATTTCTAGGTCTCTAGCTAGGTGAAAATTCCTTTAAAAATTCATACAACTAGTCATTATAGGCCAAACCCTAAAAATGGCTAAGCCAGTTTCTATTTCCTTGTTACTTTATTATCCACTTAAGTTTCAAATACCCATGTACGCTAATTTTTTATTGGCTGGTCGCTAGTTATCCAAGTCAGTCGACAGTTACCTTTTCCTTCCAGTGATTTAGTGAATGCCTTGTTCGTATAATACCCCAATGTTTCATGGTTAAGTCCTCAATGGTTAGCGATTTAGCAGGTGTTCTATTCTTCCTTTAGTCATGTAGTCACTTAAAATGTTTGGCGGTCTTGGTTTGTGGGGTCCCAGTTCAGCAAGATCGACTGTCGTCATAAGTTTGTGAAGGGTCTGTCAGAGGCTTACGATCTTGCGATGATAGTAGATTTCCTTTGCCTCCAATGCTTCAAAGTCAAGTGGGTCCACTACCACGTTGTCCTACATGGAGGCTTCCTATTGGTTAAGAGGTGGTGACTTGTCTGATTTTCAGAGAAGGCCTGACAAACTGTGTCTCTTTTACATCAACAGCTAGCATATAATCTCATGGGGTTTCTCTGACACATGAGATCATGCCCCTACCGTTGATCTTACTTTATCTCTGGGCTCTGTCAGGTGGGTCCTTAGTTTCTGACATGCTTGTTCTTCATTGGTCAATCAGACGACAGTTGGGCTCTATTGGTAGGACCGTATCTACAAACATGTTAGTAGACAAAAGATCTACAGTTGTCACTTGATTGCAAGGGATCTTCCAAGACCTTACGATCTTCCGACAACCGTTCAATGCTCTTTCTGCAGGTCGTGGGTCCAAGTTTGTCAAATGTGCTGATTTTCTCACATTTCATTGGTTGCTGACTTCCACCGTGGTGTTTGACTTGTTAGAGATAGGTTTTCAAGTTGTTTTCAAGTGCATCATGGCCGTTCATCTACTGAGAAGGGTTTCTCATTGATGGTTACATTTTAAAATTTTCCACTAGCCATTATATTTCAAAATTCAAATTTCTCTACAAGGGTTTTGCATTCTTTCGGCCATGCACGATGTCAGGTAGCTCAAGAATTGATTTCTCAGGATGGTTGTGGTTGTGAAGATGATAGAAGTGACTGTTGGGGGGTGTTATAGGGTCCTTTTCTTCATTTTCATGATAGGAGGTGCTAGAAAGAGTTGGCGCCAGCTTTTGGACAGTACTATTACCCAAGAAAATATGATTAGATTGTGAGCCTTCATGGCTTAGTGGAGTTGCAGGTGGGTTGTTAAGTCAAGGTTGTTGTGCCTATAGATGATTTCAGTTCAGAAGGATCAACACACAAGGAGGATTTGATCTAATTGCCAATGTTCTCAGAGTTTAATGATGGGTCATCAGTACATTTAGGGTTTGATTTTATTATGTAGAATTATGTAACCCTAGTTAGGTTAGTTTTTTACTCCTACCTGCATGCAATGAGAGGTATATAGTTCTTTTTGGAGCCTTAGTGCTCAGAGTTGGACAATTGTAAAAGAATTTCACTTTTCTTAAGGGTCATTTGTGGTATCATTTCTACCCTCTGGCTTATACAGTTGTAAATCTTTCATTGATGATTCAGATATTGCAAAGGTATTTTGTGACAATCCTTCATGTCCCTACGCTTCCTTGTCTAAACTATCTCTTATTGGATCAAAGTATATGATGTTTTTTGGTGGTATCTTAGGGTTCTTGATCCCTCTTACTTTCTGTAATTGTGTCTGTTATTGTGTTTGATCTGATTTAGATGTTTTGTGGGCATACTTCAGCCCCCTAACAGTCTTGTCTCAATCCTACACTGAGTTGCAGAAGTGAATGTCTGCTTGCAGGTCATAAGTTGTGTCTTATGTTTAGGCCCTCCTATGAAACACTTATGCAAGCCTATTCAATAAGTTTTTACCTACTAGACCTAAGCCTTCCATTTCTTCCATTCCTCTATACTGAGATCCAAACCCTAATTTTGGTTTATCACCTAGTAGGTAGTTTTGTTTCAAGTCATTTCCCTTTCATGCATTCCTCCTATCCCTTTCCCTCAAAAGTTTAACTTTTCATGTCTAAAAGAAAATTAAGGTGATTATCCAAGAGGAACCAGCCTAGAACCTAGAGGTCTCATCTTAGTTAGCATAGGTCCCACACCTGGAGATGATTCCCATGTTATACTAGGTTATCAAGACTACGAGAGCTTGAAACAAGGGTGCAAGATTAGTGTATAACAGACATCAATGATAATTATAGCCATGAATGCAACAACCACTGCTACAGAATGACTACCAAAGGCTTTAGTATTCATTCCTAACAGGGTGACCATTCAAATAATTTGAATTATTAATTCAAATAAAGGTGTCCACTTAAATAACAAGTAATATTAATTATTTTTTATGTATATTAGCCAAATGGGGTGGGTTTAATTTAATTCCAAGCACTTAGGACTTTAGAATTAAATTAATTTATCATAGGGGTAATTTAGCTAATAAAAGTTGAAGACTTTAGGAATTAATTATAATATTTGATTAATGCAATTTTAGGTTTTTGCAATTGGCATCAAGTCGAATTAAGTCAAGTAGGAGAGAGAAAATTGCCTAGTAAACTAGGACTTTGAAGATATAAAATTGATGAAAATGCATGAAAATTGATTGAATTTATTAAGTGCCAATTTTGGGGTATTAAAACCGGTAGCCCAAAATAATTCACTCTTCTAAAGTGAGCTCAGTGAAGAGAAAACCCTGTTAAATGTTACACAACACACTGTTAAGTGTGACCCGGTTAGAGGATTTAACACTAACAGTTAAATTTTGACCAACATTCATTATGGGGTCAACAAGATAACAATGTACATTCTATGAATGACATAGGGGAGAATATAAGACTATTAAGTCCACTTGGTTAAGAGATTTTTTGAATCAATGGTTAAAATGATACAGTATGATCTGACTCAAGTACAACTCAATTGCAGATATTCAGATCTATGCTAAGCCCATACAAATCCTTTGATCAATAATCAAATTCACTTCATCAATATTCTTCAACTTAGTTTCACTTGGTAAATGGTTCCCTGACGCTCTGTTAACTCTATAGTTTGGTTCTTTCAATAACCAGTCTGATCAGGCATGAATGAATAGTCTTCACACGATATCTTTGCAGTATTCTTCTTCTAGCATATGTCAATAATGAAACTAATATCTCTTATATAGACAAGTAAAATGTTGTCATATCAGCCATTAGATTTTATCGCTTAATCTCCTTTGTCCATTTTGCATCTTAAACCTTCCTCGGCAGATGTGTCACTAACACATTTCAATCTCATCCTTTAGATGTCATCTGAATTTTCTCAGCCATGGATCTCAAAAAAAACTTAATCCTCAATCTCAAAATCATAACAATTCCATCTCATCAAATTTTAGTCAACTGTTATTTCCATTTAATGTTTTCATCCATTATTAGTTAATATAGAAACACATTGGTGATAACTAGTTAAAGTAGCTCGGTTGATATTGTCTGTCGGTATACACTGCATTGGCTCAGTGTATACAAAAATCTTCAATTACCGACCACATTGACATGTTTAATTTTAAATCTCTTCTTCATAATAGATTAATGTAACATGCTCAAGTCAACAATATAAAGCCATAGACTCATCAATAAGTTACCCAATGTTTACCTTAGCCTTATCTATCATATCCATCTTTTTCTCATGTAGATATCTCAATTCTTCATCTTTTCTTCCTCTAATAGATGTTTAGATATTTGTAACTAACATGATAAGTACTGTCAAGACTATTTGACATCAATGACAACATATTGACTGATATTATCATCTTACATATCATTTCAGTACTCGTTGATCTCTAATCATTGTTTCTTCAGTTCATTCAGATATTCAATTAGTTGTAGTTCATCATTAACTTCGCCTTTCAATAGAAACTTCTCTTAATTTCTTTATTTATTAAAGTAAATATCTTATTATTATTCTTGTAGGGACACAAAATGGAAATTTTGTAGGTTCATTTTATTTGACTAAACAATCCATATAGCTAACTTAAATCTTCAATCTTCTCCTCATGCATCCACATAATTTTTAAATAAATTATATAAATACCCTCATCTTCTCATCAATTTCATAAATTAAGTCTATAATTCATCTCATGTTTCTTTATTGTTGTTTATATTTTGAGACTACAACTATATTGTCTCTAACATCCCTCACTAATAAATTATCATATTAAAAAACCATTTTGATGCATATTTATTAAAATTTGGATATAGGAATAGTTTAAAATGGAAATAGAAATCAACTTTGAAAGGACACAAAACTTTAGGAAAACCTTAATAAAACTGATACAACAACAACAACATATTTTTGTAATGAACGCCCATAATAAATTTTTGCTAACAAAAAATTAATTCTTTTGCAACATCTCAAAAAATAAGAAGTAAAATGAAACTCAGATGTGTGTTGAACATTACACAACTTGCAAGAAATTTCTCCGAACTCCGCTACAAGGTTTATTGTAATAGAACAAAATAAAATAGTAAAAAAAAGTAGCAAACATACATATACAAGCTTTCATCAACATATGAAAATAAAATAGCACTTCAACCCAAAATTATGTATTTCTAACTACTAAAATCATCATACAAGAAAACTTAAAAATACATTGAGAAAATTTAAAAGTGTTCAACACTATATAATCTCTAAATGAGACTACAATTTGATAATTCTTAATTTACATCCTTAGATCACCTAGTAATCCTCTAAATCTTATCCAAGTTATATTTGTGATAAACTATGAACATTACATCCAATAGTCACCTTTTCCAGTAATAAGAAATAAGAAAAACTATTTGAAAATTTTTCATGATGAATATTTTTTTAGAAGTCCCAATTCCTCAATATATTCAAACTCAAACAAAAATGATAGCCAAAATGCAACTTCATAAGAAAATTAATATGTCCTCTACCAAGTATATACAAACTCCCCACGAGTTGTCATGTTAAGAGAAATTGTCAATTAACATTAAAAGGAAATAAACAATGCAAGTGAAGTTTCTCCAATCCTTGTGCCAAAAATCTAGAATATTTTTAAATATACTATCTTTTGATATGTAATAAAATTCAAACTTAGCCAAATATGTAAAGAAAAATTTCCAAAAACTAATGCCACCAAAAAGGATTAATTTAATATTTTTTTGTTTTGATTTG
Organism: Chamaecyparis obtusa; assembly: GCA_027943335.1. Lineage (NCBI taxonomy): Eukaryota > Viridiplantae > Streptophyta > Pinopsida > Cupressales > Cupressaceae > Chamaecyparis > Chamaecyparis obtusa. The sequence goes on from BSBK01009805.1 coordinate 237,246, forward strand.
ATAAATCAGTAGACAACCCAAACCTTTCTAGATAAGTGATTAGGAAGAAGAAAGGTGTCTCATTAGGAGTGAGAAATCTCAATCAAAGACTAGCCAAATGATAACATAAATGAATGAAAACCAAAACAACTTTCTTAAATGATCATCATTATGCTTTAGAATAAATATATATGTAAAGTAGATGATAATTGTGAGTACAGTGATAAGTGTCAAGAGTGATAACTAATATGTACTTATGGTAACAACCTATAGAAAAAACTAATATTAATATATGTATGCACTAATATTCACCCACTTATTACAATGACTCTTAAAACATCAAATTTTCATTTCCTTAAGGACCCTTGCTAAGGATTACATAACAAAACATACTAATTACATAATATTTATATACATATTTTTTAGTAGATGTTTCTTCAAAGAACAAAATCACAAATCAAGTGGAACTCAATTAAGCTACCCCATCAACACTTATAAAGGTGGATTCCTCCACTAAATACTTGAACTCCTATTTTTGAACTCTTCAATTAGAGAGAATGAATTATTCTTGATAACAATCCATGTTCAGCTCCAAACATATATGACTCCATCACATTGTCTCTAACCTGTGTAAGGGTGGTAGCTCTTGATAATAGTCCCATGCTTTTAGAAAACCATCCATACTTGAGCACTTCACCAAACCCTAAGCATGAATCCAAAGATTAACCATCAAAATAAATGTATTCTATAGATCTGTTAACATCAACAATGAAAATGGGAAGCGATTTTCCTAGAGAAGAACTATTTGATTGTTTAGACCTAAAATAAACTCCTAAATTATGGAGAAAGATGGAGAAGGGTATGATAACCCTCTATCTGAAAAGATTGCATGGCTTCGACTAGGGAATTAATTATAAATTCATTGTCATGTGGAGAGAAAATATTGTAACAATTGATGGTCATCAATTAATCCTAAATGTGGAACTCATAGCTCAGGTAACTAGTTTAACCCTATCTGGTATCAAATTTTATAGAAATAGAAAAGTTTCTAAGATAGCCGCCATCAAATTGCCCAAGAATACTGAAGAAAGGGATCTTATGGTGCAAGGTCCTTATTATTTTGTTGGATTATATTACCTTGGAGGGTTGTTTTACCAGAGAAATGTGGCATTAATTTTTTCTATTAAAGCACTTATGCCATAGTGATGCTATTTTATTCCTTTATTATCTTTTTAATTCTCTTCTTTGGAGCCTTGTCAGGAATAAAGAGGATGTTGAGAAACTGGCTCTCCACAAAGGTCTCATTTTTTTTATCCATGAGTTTATGATGATCAATATCCCTGAGAGAAGTGTTCAAACCCCTAAGGAAAAAAGAAAGAGTATCACTCTTGGCAAGGGTGGGAAAGCTTCTCCAAGTAAAAAGAGGTTAATAATGGACTCTTAGGGGGCTATAAATTCTCCCCTGCCTTTGAAACAGAAGAAGGAAGTATTGGTTGACATTCTGTGAGCTCAGAAAGTGAAGATACAGATATGGGGGAAGGTTTTGTAGATGATGAAGATGAATATTATCCTAGTACAAGAAAAAAAAAAATTTCCTAAAAGAAAACTAAGGCTTCAAATGTTGATGGAAGGTTCTTGTCATCCTCTGAGGAAGAGTCCAAGGAAGTGATGGAGATATTTGAGGACTTTCAGAAAGATACCGAGGAAAATGAGATGATAGGGGATGATAAATCTAAAAATGTTTTAAATGTGAGAGAGGACACATCAGGTAAAAATAAGGATTATGATAATAAAAATGAAGACAACGCTACTAATAATCTAAACCCTATTCAAGAAACTAGTAAGATTATCATCGATCTGGACCCCACTAACAGGGAGAAATCTCCAAAGATAGAGGAGAATTTGCAGACTTTTGTGAATATTTTTTATGATAAAAATATTGTTTCTGAGGGTGATAAGGAATAAACCCTTTTAAAGGACATAGAGAAAAAAATTACAAAGATGAGGATAAATTTGAAGGAAAGGAGAAACTGGAAGGAGAGGACTATGATATCCTATATACAGTAGATATTATTGCCATCTATTAGAAAAATAAGCATCCTAGCCAAGATAAAGCAAAAAAAGAGGAATCTGTGTCCATCGCCATAGAGGACCTCACTAATAAAGAGGACTCTCCTCTGGGTTTCTTAGACACTGCCAAGGCTAAATCTTTGTTCTCATTCAAGAATGAAAATTGGTGTTTTCAAGAAATTTTAAAGCTAAAAACTCTGAACAAGGATTTGGAAGCCTATTATTAGAGTCTATTGGACAAGCCTCAAAAAAGGGGTAAGGATTACACTCAAGATGTGTCTGACTTGGTAAGACTTATTGCCAAGATTGAATGCATTGAAATCACTCTAGAGAACCTTCTCTTAGTACAATATGGAAAGCATGAAATTATTCAACCAGTAATAACCATGGGCTGGTCAACATGCTAGAAAATAAAGAATGGAAAGCCATGTAGATGAGAAAAAATACTGGGAAAGGACCTGGTGCTAGAACTAGAGAAAAGAAGAGTAAGGATACCTTAGCTAGTAAGGAGATTGATGGTCTTAGGGAGAACCTAAAGAAAATGACAGATCTGGAGAAGAAGATGGAAGATTCCATCCAGAAGCTAAGAGGATGGTAGTCTCTATTTTATTTGTTTGTTTTCTTTTGTTTTGTTAATTTCCCTATTTTTGTGTTGGTTTTTAGGGGTGTTCAATGTCCCCTTGAGCAATTTTTTGTTGCTTTTTCCAGTGGCTTTGATTTTTTATCTTTCTTTGTTACTCTTCGGGTTTTGGGTCCCTTTAAACCCTATTTTTTCTTATTTTTCAAAACAATGAAGACTAATCAAGAAACAAAAAAGCTGGAAAAACTTTTGATGCAAAATATCATCTCAAAGTGAGAAGCTATCCTGACATGATGGAAGTTCTTCATCCTTGAGTTCAACCAACCTCAATGATGAGTTCTCAAAATACTAAGAAAAATTTGGCACCATAACAAGAGTCACTAATAATATGCTCATCATGTGTTGAATCTTAACCTTCATTGAAAACAATATAACCTTAATATAATTCATATTTGAGCATCAGTTTGAGAAGATTGTTGGCTCAAAATTCATAATTCCATGGTATGTAACCCTTTTTGTTACATTAAATACATGCACTATCTCTTTTATTACCATACCATCTTTTATTGTTCAATAAATATAGTGCTTTACCTAAATAAATATCTTCTTTCATCCTTTTATCTTCTACTAGAACTATTGAAATTACATATTCTAGATTTCATGAACTGATTTAAATGAATGTAAAAATAACATTATTATATTGTGAAGTAAAGTTGTTCAAAGAATGGCCTTAGAAACGTCATCATCACCAGGAGCCATAATCTCTACTATCTATCTAATGAGAGATCTTAAATTAATGATATGACTTGATATTGTTATTCCATAATCTATTTTAAACCTATACAATTGAATCTTTAAATAAAAATATTTATTAACTACTTTTGCTCCAAATAATTTATTTATATTATCTCGAATATTCATAGAGGAGTCATATAGATCTATATGATGGAGTTCAGAGTCTAAAAGACAAAGACCAAAAATATCCTTGAAGTTTTCATCCCTACTCCTTTGATCTAATAATTTACTCACATCTATAGGTCATTTTTGTCCACTTACTATTTCCCACAAATTCTTATTCATTAATTAGATTTGGGTTTCCATTCTCTATGTATGGAAATTAAATCCAAAATACTTGTCTAAATAAATTTATATTTTAGGAAATGCAAACCCACTTATGCATGAGCATCTCGGGTTCTTAGCAATCCTGTATTACCAAACATAAGTTATATTTGTTAGTTGTATTGGAGTCGATGAGTAAACAACCCACAACTCCCAAGAACACCTCCATGCAAACACCTATCATAGAAAGAGAGAGAGAGAGAGAGAGAGAGAGAGAGAGAGAAGAAGCAAGAAGCTATGGAGGTCTGAACACATTGATCCATGATAGAGGAGAAATCATTCTTGATGAGAAAAAACATAGTTTTTAATTCAATAATGAATAATATGTTACAAAGTTACAAAGTTATGAAAACAAGAGGAGATAAATCCTTATGAAAGGAGATCTGAAGACCTAAAAAGGTAAAAACTAGGTTGCACAATAATAATTAATAAAGAAATTGATTATTATATGCCTAAAGTTTAGCTTAAGTAGAAAGAGATAATAAGAGACTTAGTAATTAAATCAAACATGATTTATTTAATAAATGAACACTTTATTATGATAACACTGCCCCTTAAGATAAAATTTGGGAGAAGCTAAAAACCTAGAAAGAACTACTTAAATCAAATGGGTCCCGACAACAAAAGGTCTGATCAGATACCCAAGTACAAAAGAGAGTCTCTAAAAAGGGGATAAATAGAGAAAACCACATGGAAAATAATCTACTCCAAAAAGAGACAAAGACTAGTCTTAAGGATTGAAGAAGCCTCCGAAACTAGGAATGTTCTAGAAAAATAGGAACAAGGATGAACATATAGAACATCACTGAAGAAAAAAGTTACAAAAGCTATCAACAAGTAACTGATGATTTGAAGATCCTCCACTGAAATATGACCAGGTAGAGAAGACTATAATTTGCACTAGTTCCTTTAAATGACATTACTTGAATCAGGAGGCAAACAAAGGACAACAACTGAAGTAAAAAATAAAGAATATTGTAATATGCACAAGTGCCCTCAAATGAAACTACTCAAATTAGGAGGCAAACAAAGGAAAACACTTGAAATCAAAAATACAGATGGCATAAAAACACCAAAATTTTGAAGAGCTGATCAATCAAAGATGGAAGAGTGCATCGAAAAATAGGAAAGAAAGAGTGTCCATATGGTAAATGATCAATCTCACAGGAATGCATAGGTACCCAACCACTGCATCCACCTAATATATAGAATCAAATACTTAATACATAGATCAGATTATCAAACCAAGGAAGAAGTCAAACCAATAGTAGAAACCCCCCATAATGCTGACAAGGGAGTAATGATAGGTACACTAAAAAGATCATCCAATATGAATTGCATGATGAAGAAGAATCTCGAATGTGCAGAGAGAGTAAAAAAACAAATAAAGATATGTGAGGCTAATGTCATTGGAGGAACACACACATTAAAAAATTAGATGGAAACCAAAGGAGAACATAAAACCCCCCGACACTTTATAATGGAGTGTGAGTACAAAGAGCACAAACATGTGCAATCCAATACATGCAATATAATGACACTTTATCTTAGTGCATGTGCATAAAACAGTGCTACAAAAATGAAGTATACACTTCTCAACGAAGAGGCAAGGCTGCTGAAAGAAAAGAATAGCCTAAGATGAGCCATCCCTCAAAAGGAAAAGATCACATGACCCAAAATATCCAAGATATCCACCATATTACAAAAATGCAAAAATATGAATAAAATGTACCTGGTGAAGAATCTGAAAAAACAACTCATAGCACTAGAAAGCTCTCTAAACAAGCATTCCAATGATATATCATTTTCCTAAAATGGAGTTTGGATGCACAAGATAGAGCTCCCAGAGTGAAGAAATGAAAATATGACTTTGACCATAAAAAGATAATCAAAAAAGAAAAATTCAAAATTCAAACCTTTATATTTGCATAGATCTCGGAACCAACTTTCTAACAATATCTTGTTTGCCCAATTTCAACACCGTATGCTGAATTTATGAGAAAAATACCAACTGTTGCGCTCAAGGGCCCAAAGAATGGCATTTGGGGTGTTGACATATGATAAGTAGGAGATATTTTCCACAGCAAGTCAAATTGTGATATTGCTATCAGGTTTCAACTGTATAGTGTTTTGAGTCAAACTCATTGAACCATGTTTCATGAGTAGTGGTTCACATGAACCCATCTCTCATGATAATGAATGGAACACTTAGCACTCATTAGATCTAGGTGATGCTCACAAAGGTGAAGCATCAGGACTTTACTAGGTTGGGTGACCTCCCGGGAAGTCCCAGTGCTTCACCTCTATGAGCATCACCTAGATCCAATGAGTTCTAAGTATTCCATTCATTCTCATCAGAGATGGGTTTGTGTGAACCACTACTCATGAAACATGGGTCAATGAGTTTGACTCAAAACACCACATAGTTGAATCCTGATAGCAATACCATAGTGTTGACATGTGCTGACATTAGCACTTCACGATGCTAAATTTGATGAAAAAATGGCCATCAAAGAAAAAAAGTAATAGGCCCCTGGGGCCAAAAAAATCTAGCCTTTGGTCACCACACGACCATGGCCTATCCGTAGGAGGGCTAAAAAATACAGGCCCTTGGTCCACCATAGGACCCTGCTGCTAGCGGTTGGGGGGTTGTCAACAAAAATTCCTAGCAGTTTCAGGCTAACCATTGGAAGTCACTAGCTAGTCACTGGGGCAGTGACTACACAGTCATCGCAGACCACTACAGTCACCATGCGGTGACTTCGGTGGTGACACCATTGTAGGACACTAGCGGTTACTGTAGACCACAAAGTGGTTACCGCAGGGTGACCATAGACTACCCAGAGCAGTGTGGGGGTGGCACCCGAGTGGCTTCTAGGTAGCGCCCAGGTGGCCCCCACCCTAATTTTTTTCTTTACACTATCTCAAACTACGTGCCAAGACTATACGACCCTGGTACACAATTTTTTTCCCACATAATGCAATGTAGTCAAAATTGGACATGCCTTGTATAGAAATAGGAGTTTTTGGAGGTTGCAGATGAAACTGTGAGGTCCGTTTGGATGAGAAATGCTCCAAAAAATAGTGAATTCCTTATGATCTATGCTGGGGCTAGTTGCAAAATTTTTTTGCCACATATTCCAACTTTGTCCAAATTGGACAAATTTTATATGGATCTAGTGGTACTCGGACGCTGTGAATGTAACTGTAAGGTCTGTTTGAAGCCAAGATGACCAAAAAAAGAGGTCCTCCCTAGATCTAATAGAAAACTGTCTGAAAATGCAGATTTGATGAACATGACTGAATCTCTCAAGAAGTGGACATGGGCAAGCAGATCTGAAGCAGTGATACCATATTAGAGTTAATGAGTAAACAACCCATTGCTCCCAAGAATACCTGCATGCAAACACCTATCACAGAAAGAGAGAGAGAAGAAGAAAGAAGTTATGGAGGCCTAAATGCATTGATTCAGGATATAGGAGAAATCATTCTTGATGTGCAAAAAGAAAATTTGCAATTCAATAATGAATAATCTATTACAAAGTTATAAAATTATAAAAACAAGAGGATATCAATCCTTATAAAAGGAGATCTGAAAACCTGAAAAGGTAAAACCTAGGTTGTACAATAATAATTAATAAATGAATTGATTATTATATGCCTAAAGTTTATCTTAAGTAGAAAGAGATAATAAGTGATGTAGTAATTAAATCAAACATGATTTAATTAATAAGTGAAGACTTTATTACTCTAATAAGTTGTGATCAGTGGCTTATTTTGGGCTCTCAGTGATGTATTATTGTTTCCACCGATGGGGCTCAGTTATTACTTAGTTCCTTCATTCATTGAGTTGGCTCGATTGGTTAACCGAGTTAATTTCATGTTGCTCGGTAATCTTTCTCACCAAGTGGTTTATTTTGGATTTTTGTTGATGCCGACTCGTGCATTTAAGTTTCATCATGAAGTTAATGGTTACATCAAACATTGGGAAGCATGTTGACCTAGATCTAGTCGTTTCCTTCTCCAATGATGGATCTGAAGGCCAACATATTTTCGGTTGCCTCTTGTATAAATAAAGAAGTATTTTATAGTTTTACATATCAGTTTTAGAGGTAGGAGTTAGGATTTGAAAGTTGAATGCTCACAGGTAGGAGGATTGCTGTAATTGAATCCTGAATATATTTATCTATAACTAGGAAGGCCTTACAACCCAACATGTATGAATTTATTGATGAATACTATATGAAGTCTTTGCATTCTCTCTCTTCTGACTTGTGTTTGCTTCTGTGTTTGATTCTACAAGGAGGTTGGTGATCTGGGTGTGTCTTTGGCCCCTCCTCTTGATCTCCTTTGCGTAAGCTAGTATCAGAGAAAGGTTAGATCTTGATCTAGATTTTTGAATCTAGGTCTTTGGTCAAAATTTTCTTCTTGTAAGACCTAGTTGGTATTTTTTGTGGGGTGGCAGTTACCTGCAATTGTCAAGGGTTTCAGGATGGTTTGTAGGAGGTGAGATGCAGATCTAGGATGGGTAGACACGCTAAGAAAAATTACTACTAGGGTAGAAGTTGTTGAGACAACCCAACATCAAGGAAGACACCTTGAGAATGTTAGTGATGAAGAAGTCGAAGATGAACAAGGTGAAGTAGAACCTAGACATGTGATCGATCAAGGTTAAGAAAGACTTTTGAAGGCATTGAAAAACTTAAAGTCTACACAAAACTTTAATCCTCCTAACTATAGTGGTAGGTTGGATTCAAAAGAGTTGATGGATTGGATAACTAAGATGGAAAATGATTTTGAACATGAAAATGTCCCTAAGGAAAAGAAGGTGAAAATTGCAAGTACAAAGTTGAAAATTCATGCATCCTTATGGTGGGAGCATCTACAATTGGATATAAAATGGAATGACATGGGAAAAGTCAAGGTATGGAATAAGATGGTGAATAAGTTGAAAGGAAAGTTCTTACCTTATGATTATCAGATTAACCTAGTTAGGAAAATGAAAAGTTTGAGGTAGAAAGATAGCTTGGTAGAATACTATACTAAGGAATTCTATAGGCTAGACATCAGATCGAGACATATTGAGGATAAGGTGGAAATAATTCCTAGATACTTGAATGGGTTAAGAATTTCTATTCAAGAGGAAATCAATTTGCTCAAGTTGGAAAGTTTTGAAGAATCTTATTAGTTTTCCCTGAAAGCTGAGGATAAATTGAATAAAAGACATGAGAAAAGACAAAAAGGAAGAGATGCTAGATTTCCTAGAGGAAGAAGTAGTAACTACCAAGGTGGATATAGTAGAGGTGGATTCTGAGGAACTTGTTACAATTGTGGAGGTGGAGGACATAGGTCATTTGAGTGTACACATACAAGAAAGAAGGTTGGTAATAGTAGAAATGATTTGGTACAAGAAGACTCACTGAATGAATTAGATAAGAAAAATAACTTAATGGTGAGAAGAGAACTATGGACTTAAAGTAATAAGGAAGATCTGATAAGGAAAAGTTTGTTCAAGACCAGATCCAGGGTTACTGATAAAGTGTGCAAGGTAATCATTGATAGTGGAAGCTCAGAGAATATTTCATGTAAGGAAATGGTTGTGAATTTGTAGTTGGAAAGATTGAAAAACCCAAAGCCCTATCAAATTTTATGGGTCAAGGATGAGCATACACTATTGGTAAGTGAACAATGTAATGTAAATTTGAAAATTGGAAAGTACTATGGTAAGGTGTTATGTGATATCATGGCTATGGACTGTTGTCATATTTTTTTAGGTAAACCTTAAAAATATGATTGACATGCTATGTATGATGTGATATTGCATAAATACTATTTGGGGTGATGGGAGAAGACAAATCTTGTTACCTTTCATTGAAGAATCTACTGGTAATATTTGAACATCTATGAAAGTTTGTTTGATGGAAGGAAGAAAGTTTGTTAAGGATTTGAAGAAGAATGATGCATGTTTTGTTTTGATCCCTAACAAACCCAGTGAGAAAATAGTGGATAGTATACCAGAAGTGATGGAGGAGCATCTCAGGTCATTGAAAATCCTGCATCACCAAAAATAAGTTTGAGTTTTCTATGTTGCTCGGATCCTTCTTTGACTGAGTTGGCTTGGTAGTTTCTCAGTTCCTTTGTTAATCAAGTTGGTTGGTTACTTCTCTTGAGCTTCATTATCCTTTCCTAACACTTGGTTATCCTTTCTTACCAAGTTACTTCTTTTGGTTGGTTACTTCTCTTGAGCTTCATTATCCTTTCCTAGCACTCGGTTATCCTTTCTTACCAAGTTGCTTCTTTTGGTTTTCTATTGAGGCTGACTTGTGCACTTAATTATGGTCACATATTTAGTATTGATATCTATCATTGAGAAGTGTGTGGACCTAGATCTAGTTGTTCCTTCCATTAATGGTGGATCTAAAGGCCAACTTGTTTTGGTAGCCTCTTATATATAATGTAGTCATTAGTTGTAGTTCTAGGACATGAGCTTAGAGATAGAAGATTAATGGTATCATATTAGGAGTTGAAGTTAGTTTCTAAATCTACGCATGTTGGAGGAATGTTGTAATTGAATTGTAATATCTAGCCCTAAGTAGGAAGGCCATACAGCCTGGCATGTATGAATCTATTTTATGAAATATAAGGATTTGATTTTCATTCTCTCTCTCACTTTGTGTGTTGTTGCTTCTATGTGTGAAATCTACAAGATAGATTTGGATTAGGGTGGGCCTATGGCCCCTCATCCTGACCTACCTTGTCTCAAGTGGTATCAGAGTGAAGGTGAGATCTAGATCTACATTTATGAATCTAGGTTTGAGGGTTCCTTCTTGTCAAACCCTAGTTGATTTTTTGTGAGTTAGAAGATTACGATCTAGCCTTCAATTACAGAGGGTTTCAAGATGGTTCTTGGGAGGTGAGATGTGGATCCAAGATTAGAAGACATGTTGAGACAAGTTTCTACTAGATTAGAAGTTGTTGAGACAACGTAGTGTATAGGAAGACATCTTGAAGATGTTAGTGATGAAGAAATTGAGGAAGATGAAGGTGATGTAGAACCTGCACCAGTGATGGATCAGGGTGAGGAAAGATTGTTGAAGGCTTTGACAAATCTAAAGTCTACACCACATTTCAATCCTCCTAAGTACAATAGAAAGATGGATTCAGATGAATTGGTGGATTGGATCACCTAGATGGAAAATTACTTTGAATATCAAAATGTCCCTATAGAAAAGAAGATGAAAATCGCAAGCACAAAGTTGAAGAGTCATGCATCCTTGTGGTGGGAGCATCTAAAATTGGACAAAAAAAGGAAAGGAAAAGAAAAAATTAAGGTATGGAATTAGATGGTAAATAAGTTGAAAGGAAAGTTTTTGCCTTGTGATTATCAGATTAACCTATTTAGGTGAATGGAAAGTTTGAGGTAGAAAGATAGCTCTATAAAAGATTATCCTGAAGAATTCTATAGATTAGATATCAGATCTGGACATGATGAAGATAAAGTGGAGAGAATTTCTAGGTACCTAAATGGATTGAGAATTTCTATCCAAGAAGAAATTAGTTTGGTTAAATTGGAAAACATTGAGGAATCTTATCAATTTGCCTTGAGAGCTGAGGAGAAATTGAACAAAAGACATGAGAAAAGAGAAAGAGGTAGAGGTGGTAGATTTCCTAGAGGAAGAGGTAGATCTTATGCTGAAAATAATAGATATGATTCAGAAAACACAAATCTGGATAAAGGCAAGACTGAGTGAAAAGGTGAAACTTCATCTATAGGAAGAGGCAATAACTACTAAGGTGGTTATAATAGAGGTGGTTTCTGAGAAACTTGTTACAATTGTGGAAAAGAAGGACATAGATCATTTGAATGTACACATGCAAGCAAGAAGGTCGGTAGCAATAGAAATGCTTTGGTGCAAGAAGACTCACCAACTGAACCTGAGAAGGAAAAAAACTTGATGGTAAGGAGAGCACTTTGGAGTGAAAGTAATAAGGAAGATCTGGCAAGGAAAATTTTGTTCAAGACTAGATGTAAAGTTTTTGATGAAGTGTGGAAGGTAATCATTCATAGTGGAAGCTCGAAGAACTTGGCATCTGAGGAAATGGTTAGAAAGTTGTAGTTGGAAAGGTTGGAACACCCAAAGCACTATCAAATTTCATGGATCAAGGATGAGCATACACTCTTGGTAAGTGAACAATGTTATGTGAATTTGAAAATTGGAAAGTACTATGATAAGGTGTTATGAAATATCATGCCTATGGATTGTTGTCATATTTTGTTGGGTCATCCTTGGCAATATGATAGAAATGCTATATATGATGGGAGATTGCATAAATATACTATTTAGGCCGATAGGAGAAGACAAATCTTGTTACCTTTGATTGAAGAACCTGTTAGTAGTGTTTGTACATTTTTTAAAGTTTTCTTGATGGAAGGAAGAAATTTTGTTAAGGATTTGAAGAAGAATGATGTGTGTTTTGATGTGATTCCTAAGAAACCGAGTAAGAAAATAGAGGATAACATCCTTGAATAGATTGACAAGATACTCACCAAGTATAGAGAGATAATTTATAACAATTTACATCATGGTTTTCTAGCGAAGAGAAGCATTTATCATTGCATGGATTTAATCCTTCAAGCTAGGTTACTGAATAAGGCACCACATCGGTTGACACCTATTGAGAATCATGAATTGAACTGACATATTCAAGAATTGTTGTAGAAAGGTTTGATCCAAGAAGGTTTGATTCCTTGTGCATTACTAGCTGTATAAGCACCTAAGAAGAATGGAGAATGGTGAATGTATACTGATTCCAAAGAAATCAACAAGACAATAGTGAAATATAGGTTTCCTATACCAAGAATGGATGACATAATGGATAGTTTGAATGGAGAAAAGTATTTTACCAAAATTGATTTGAAAAGTGGATATCATCAAATCAGAATCAAAGAAGGTGATGAGTGGAAGACTTCTTTTAAGACAAGAGAAGGTTTGTATGAGTGGTTGGTTATGCCTTTTGGTTTAACTAATGAAAAGAGTATTTTTATGAGATTGATGAATGAAGTTTTGAAGAAATGGTTAGGTAAATTTGTGATTGTATACCTAGATGATATTGTGATATTGAGTAAGACCAGAGAAGAGCATTTTTTGCATGTTAAACAAGTATTGTAGAGATTGAAAGAAGAAAAGTTGTTGATAAACCTAAAAAAGTATTTTTTCATGCAAGAGGAGATTGTATATTTGTGATTTTTTATTTGAGTTGATGGTTTGAAAATGGACCCTGAAAAAGTTGAAGCTATTTTGAACTAGCCCACACCTGAGAATGCTAGTGAGGTAAGATCATTTCATGGTTTGGAAAGTTTTTACTGAAAGTTCATTAGGAATTTTAGCACAATTTATAATGCTATGAAAGAGACTATGAGAGGAGATAAAAGAAAATTCAAGTGGACACATGGAGTTCATAGAAGTTTTGAAAATCTGAAGCATAAGGTTGTTGAATTACCTGATTTCAATAAGGTATTTCAAGTTGAATGTGATGCAAGTGGTAATGTAATAGAAGATGTGTTGAGTGAAGAAGGTAAACCTATTGCTTTCTTTAGTGAAAATTTGAATGATGCAAAAAGGAAATATTTTGTATATGATTAATAATTATATGCTATTGTTCAAGCCTTGAAGAAATGGAGACATTATTTGATACTGAGTGAATTTGTGTTGCATACTAATCATAAGGCCTTACAATTTTTGGGTAGTTAGAATAAGTTGAATAAGAGACATATGAAATGGGTTGAATAATTGCAGAGTTATACATTTGTGATAAAACATAAGAGTGGAGTGACTGACCAAGTTACTGATGCATTGAGTAGAAGAAGATATTTGATGAAAGAGATGAGAATTGAAGTTCTTGAATTTGATGATATGAAAGTATTGTATGAAAATGATCCTAATTTTTGTAAGTTGTGGAGAAAGTACAGAGCACCTATTCAATATCAACTGAGTACTAAATGGGAAGACTATTTCATTCAAGAAGGTATGTTGTTTAAAGGTATTCAATTGTGTATACCAAGAGGACCAGTGAGAACTAATTTGATAAAGGAGAAACATAGTAGTGGTTTGGCTGGAAATTTTGGCATTGACAAAACATTGAATTTTCTTAAGGAGAAATAATTTTGACCATAGTTATATAAGGATAAAAAATAAATTTGTGAGAATTTATGGAATTTGTAAAGTTGCAAAGGGAGTAAATCACAATACTAGATTCTATATACCAATTTTTGTCCCTGAAAAACCTTGGATTGATATCAGTATGGATTTTGTTCTTGGCTTACCGAAGATAGTGAGAGGTATTGATTCTATATTTGTTGTTGTGGATAGATTGCATTGATTACCTTGAGGAGTATCATCTTTGACCGAGACAGTAAGTTTGTTGGATACTTTTTGAGGAATCTTTGGAGAAAGTTTGGCACTAAGTTGAGATATAGTTCTACATTTCACCCACAGAATGATGGAAAAATAGAGGTTGTGAATAGAAGCTTGGGTAATCTTTTGATATATTTAGTTGGAGATACAATGAGTAATTGAGATTCTATGTTGGCATAAAAAGAGTTTGCATATAAAAATTCAGTGAATAGGAGTACTCAAAAAACACTTTTTGAAATTGTAAATGGCATACAACAAAGAGGTCTATCAAATTTGGAGGATATTGCTGGTGAAGAAAAGGGAACTACTAAAGGAGTAAAGTTTTCTGAGTTCATGAAGAGATTGCATGAAGAAGTGAAACATAAGCTAGAGAAAAGTAATTAGAAATATAAACACAAAGCTAATAGATCAAGAAGACATAATACTTTTGTAATTGGGGATGAATTAATGGTACACTTGAAGAAAGGTAGATTTCCTAATGGACATATGGGAAGCTGAAAACGAAGAAGTTTGGTCCTTGGAGGATATTAATGAAATTTGACAATGGAAATGCTTATGAGATTGAGTGACTTGATGACATGGATATATCACCTACATTCAAAATTGCTGATTTGTATGCATACCATGAATCAGATGAAGAAATGATAGTACCAAATGATTGTCCTAAGAGACATACATAAGAAGTTGAGTAGATATTAGAAGAAAGAGATGGCAGAAGCACAAGAGGAAAATAGTATATGGAATATCTAGTAAAGTGGAAGAATAAACCGATTGGAGATAGCTCGTGGATTTCATAATCTGAGTTGGATTCAACTTAGGTTGTCCTTGCTACATGATTCATATAATCATTTCAAATAAATTTAGGTGTCTGATGTAGGAACATCTCGGGAGCTTGGAAATCTTGTGTCACCAAAAACAAGTTTGAGTTTTATGTGTTTCTCGGTTCCTTTTTTGATCAAGTTGGCTCGATAGTTCCTCGGTTCCTTCATTAACCGAGTTGGTCTATTAATTCATTGGTGCTCATTTATCCTTTCCCAATGCTTGATTATCCTTGCTTACTGAGTTGTTTCATTTGGTTTTTTGTTGAGGGTGACTTGTGCACTTAATTGTGGTCACATATTTAATATTGATATCTATCATTGGGAAGCATGTGGACATAGATCTGGTTGCTCCTTTCGTTAATGGTTGATTTGAAGGCCGATTTGTTTTGGTAGCCTCTTGTATATAACATAGTCATTGGTTGAATTTTTAGGACATGAGCTTAGAGCTAGAAGAGTAATGGTATAAGATTAGGACTTGAAGTTAGTTTTTGAATCCTCACATGTTTTAGGACTGTTGTAATTGAATTGTAATAGTTGGCCCTAACCAAGAAGGCCTTACAGCCTAACATGTATGAATTTATTTGATGAAATATAAGGATAGGATCTGCATTTTGTCTCTCACTTTGTGTGTTTTTTCTTCCTTGTGTGATCTATGCAAGGTAGATTTGGATTAGGGTGTACATTTGGTCCCTCATCCTGACCTTCCTTGCATCAAGAAGAGATTGAGAAGATACTCACTGAGTATAGAGAGATAATTTCTAATAATGTACTTGATGTTTTACCATCAAAGATAAGCATTTATCATTATATGGATTTGATTTCTAGAGCTAGTTTACCAAATAAGGCACCACATCGGTTAACACCTATCATGAATGAGGAACTCAATTGACAAATCTAAGAATTTAGGTAGAAGGGTTTGATCCTAGAAAGTTTAAGTTCATGTGTAGTACCAGATGTATTGGAACCTAAGAAGAATGGAGAGTGGTGAATGTGTATTGATTCGAAAGAAATCAACAAGATAATAGTGAAATATTAGTTTCCTATACCGAGAATGGATGACATAATGGATAGCTTGAGTGGAGAAAAGTATTTTACCAAAATTGATTTGAAAAGTGGATATCATCATATTAGAATGAGAGAAGGTGATGGATAGAAAACTTCTTTCAAGATAAGAGAATGTTTGTATGAGTGGTTGGTTAAGTACTTTTATGAGGTTGATGAATGAGGTTTTGAAGAAATTATTCAGTAAGTTTGTGATTATATACCTAGATGACATTTTAATATTCAGTAAGACCAAAGAAGAATATTTGTTGCACATTAAACATGTATTGAAAATATTGAAAGACGAAAATTTGTCAAGATTAATTTGAAAAAGTGTTCCTTCGTGAAAGAATAGATTGTATATTTGGGATTTTTTATTTGAGTTGATGGTTTGAAAATGGACCCTAAGAAAGTTGAAGCTATTTTGAATTTCTCTACACCTGAAAATGCTAGTGAGGTAAGATCATTTCATGGTTTAGCAAGTTTTTACTGAAAGTTCATCAAAAATTTTAGTTCAATTTGTGACTGTGACTAAAAGATGAGATAAAAGGGAATTCAAGTGGACACATGCATCTAGTAAATTTTTTGAGACTATAAAGAAGAAGGTGGTTGAATTGCCTTTGATAGTTTTACCTAATTTCAATAAGGTATTTCAAGTTGAATGTTATGCAAGTGGTAGTGCAATAGGAGTTGTGTTGAGTCAAGAAGGTAAACCTATTTCTTTCTTTAGTGAGGAATTGGATGATGCAAAAAGGAAATATTTTGTGTATGATCAAGAGTTAAATGCTATTGTTCAAGGGCTAAAGAAATGAAGACATTATTTAATACCGAATGAATTTTTATTGTATACTGATTATAAGGATTTCCAGTATTTGGGTAGTTAGGATAAGTTGAATTAGAGACATATGAAATGGGATGAACATTTACAAAGTTATACAATTGTGATAAAAAAAAAGAGTGGAGTCACTAATTGAGTTGTTGATGCATCGAGTAGAAGAAGATCTTTGATCAGTGAAATGAGAATTGAAGTCCTTGGTTTTAATGACATGAAATATTTGTATGAAACTAACCCTGATTTTTTGAGCTATGAAGAAAGTGCAAAGAACCTATTGAAGATCAAGAGAGTCGTAAATGGGAATACTATTTCATTCAAGAAGGTATGTTATTTAAAGGTATTCATTTATGTATACTGAGAGGATCAATGAGAACAAATTGGATTAAGGAGAAACATAGTAGTGGTTTGGTTGGACATTTTGGCATTGATAAAACATTAAATTTTCTTGAGGGATACTTTTTGCCACATTTATATAAAGATGTTCATAAATTTGTGAAAAGTTGTGGAGTTTGTCAAGTTCCAAAGGGAGTAAGTCAGAATAGTAGATTGTATACACCGATTTCTATTCCTGAGAAACATTGGATTGATATCAGTATGGATTTTATTCTTGGCCTACCAAGGACAACAAGAGGTAATGATTCTATATTTTTTATTGTGCATAGATTTTGTAAAATGGCACATTTTATACCCTATAGAAAAACTTTAGATGCAATGTGTACACACTCAAATAGTGCACTTCTCTAAGTCATTATATCCAAGGGAATCCATGAAGAGGAAACCTTAGAAAGTGACCTAGAGCTCTCTATGCATGGAGTTGCAAGATTATTTAAAATTTTCTCTCAGCTAGAGCTATTAAGCTAATGACCTTGATAGTCAACCACACAATGAGAGATTCAAATGAAGACAAGGGCAAGAATGCCAATATCTTCAAGAATCACTATGAAATGCAAATGAAAACAAGATTAAGATGAATATGCAAGCTATAAATGAGAGATGCAAGCTAAGCTATGGAAATGAAAGTAAAATCTATGCTATGAAAAGGAAAGTACAAGTATTACCAAGCCTTCCTAATTAGACTAGATGAAGTAATCTAAAGCATAAAGGAAATCTATACTATCAATGCCATGATAATGGAACTAGAATGCAAGAGATAAACTATGAAAACATGTAAAAATGTAAGCCAAGAATGCTCCAAATCTTCAAAAGCTCCAAAGTGACCTAGACAACCTACAACATAACATTAGTATTCAAAAATGCATATGAAAATGAGGAAGAGAGCTCTTCTTTTATAGGAAATGAGAAATAATGGACCATGGAGATTAAGAGGCAAAATATTTAATCAAGGGTGGAGCATCAAAGAGGAGCAATACATGTGCACAAGTATCCTCCAATGGGAAAATAGGAGTTGACTTTTGTGTCCATATAACACAAAAAGTGCTTTTCTCCTTTTTATAAAATAAGAATAATGCTTTATTTGTGCAAATTATGATAAGAGGAAAAGGTGGGGGCTTTTTATTTAATAAAAGGGGAGGAAATGTTCCTTTTAATAAATAAAGACTTTAGGATAAAATGGTTAGCCCAAGGAATAATAAAAAATGATAAAATAGGACTTGATCAAGGAAATTGATATAATTGATAAAATGATGATTTTTGAAAATATTGTTTCAGGGATTTGATAAATTGTTGAATGGGGGCCCAAAGTCTAGGTGACCATTTTAGGGTGCATACATTTGCCTCTCTTTGACTAATGTGTGATCATTCTGGGAACACATGTGGTCAAAGAAGAATTGAAATGTGAGATCAATTTGGGATCACAAAACAATCCAGATGTGTGTTCAACAGATGGGAACACATCAGGACAAAGATAAGCTGAAAGAAAAGACCAACACCATTGCTATTAAGTGATAATCAAGTCTCAAAATAAGAGATAATAATCGAAAGGAAAGACCAACATCATTGTCGTTAAGTGATAATCAAGTCTCAAAATAAGAATCTCAAGCTAAGTTGAATGATAAAGCTAAATCATAGATTAAAGCTGATAGGTACTACCCCCTCAAAATTGAAATGGAAATCAGGTAGAGGAGAACAACAGACTAATAAACTTGATCAGAGCTCTAGAAATCATGATCGAAGATGAAAAGATGATAGGATAACCATGAAGTAGTGAAGATATGCCCCAGGTTGACTAGGTTTGACTGAGAAAGATATAGGATAAAGATGAAGTCAAACCTTAGAGAGATGAAGCCAATGAAAATGAATGATAGACTAGGATTTTGGAAGAGATGGGACGGAGATGCCCTAGCGAAGATTAAAGGATTAGGCGTCAAAAGGTCAGCCAACTATGTAGAAAAAGGGGAAATTTTGAAATGTGATTTTGACTATCAATATTAACTCAAATTTATATTTCAAGTCCAAAAATGGATCTAGAAAATCAAAATTAGCTAGGGGTGCAATTTTTATGCAATTCTGAGGTGTTTTGAAAATTAGGTCAAAAAGTCAAAATGCTAGGAATAAAAAATGATGTGATGTAAAAGACAAGGAGTGAAAGAAATGATCAAGAAAAAGTGAAATGTGAGCTCAGTTAACCAACAGGTCCTTGAAAGATGAAAGGAGAGCTATCTCCATATGCAAAATGCAAGACTAATCTAACATGAACCTAGAAATGCAAGCTACTATGAAAGTGGTTGACTTGAAAGGTCACAATGCCAATAGCCATCTAATAATCATCATCAAGCTTTATTGGTAGCATCATAAGATCATACAATACACATTATTATAACTATGGGTATATGAATATGATCTATATCAGATGAAATGTGGGAATCCCACCTAGGCATCAAAGACATATAGGTCAAGATGACTAGTGCAGTCAGATTACCTAAGTTTAATATGGCAAGATTATACTCGCATCGAGACACAAGGAAAGTCAAGATGACTATAAGTATGCACTTGCATAAATAGTCAAGGATAATACCTTGTAGATCCCAATGTCAAGTGGATCAAGCATAAATGATAATGACAATGAGAACCAAAAAATATACTTACAAGCAGAAAAAACAATAAAACATGTCCTCATGCCCTCAGTCTTCTAGTGATGCATCATCAAAAACTATCATAAGGAGAGAAAACTCATCAAAGACATCAGCATAGACAGCACACAAGGAAAACAAAGTCAAACAAGTCTCAGTGAGTCAAGTGTTTAAGTGCGTGTGTGTGTAGGTCATAGAATCAATCTTTGAGTATCGCATCTGCCAGTGAGAAATATCGTATCATTCAAGACTATTGGTAGGATATTTGATAAGTGTTGAGAAACACTCAACACTAGGAAATTGTTGAAAAACACTATTGGGGTGGTATTGAAAAACACTGTTGGAACCAAGAGGCCCAAGAAACCCGAACGCACAAAGAGACCCAAGATAAGCTAGAACAACATATGCCCCCTAGACTAAGACAAGAGCCAATTCCAGGCTAGGAGAGGCAAAGGGAAAAGTGGAGTGGAGGAGCACCACACAAGATTGATAGACATAGGTGCAAGGGTCTCAAGCAGTGCTTGTTTCTAGGTTTTCACAACTTGATAGATTTTTTTAGGACTTTTTGCAATTTTTTTGAATTTTTGAATTTTTTAATTTTTTTGGTGAGACATCAAAGTGCCTATTGCTAGGTTTTCACTAGGATGCTTATTTTTTCATGACATTTTATGCTTTTTAGGATTTTGTAGCAATATATCATTTTTTTGGGTTTTTTCAGTATCAATAAGGTATATACAAAGAATGCCCCGAGACAGAATGGACATCAAACTCCCAAGAAAGATTACATCGTGTAATCCCAATTTCTAGCAAGGTGGGGGACAAGAGGGAATAGAAAGCTAGTGGAAGAGATGGAAGACAAGAGAATGAAGGAGAATGAAGGAAAGAAATCCTCAATGGCAAACTCCTCAAGAGTACCCAAGCTAGGGAAAAAAAAATGTCATGCAAAGCACATTTGGACAAGAAATGAAAGGCAAGCATAGGATATGTCACAAAGGTGTAATGCAAAAGAAGGAAAGGATGTATTCCAAAGGAACAGACATGTCAAGAGACTTCATAGCATCGCATTTTACTCTTTTTTTTTAATAATAGATCAAGATCAAAGGGAAAAATGATAGCGAAAGGCTAGAATGAATGGAGGAAAATGAATATGAAGGCTAGACATGAATGGAATGAAAGCAAGATCATAGTAAGATAGCTCACAAGATAGCCAAATGTTCATGTATAGATCAACATTGCCAAGATTAAAGAGAGAAGATGGAATGGATGAAATATGTAGAAGAACTACGCATGATGCCTAATTACCAAGTTTTCATCACAGTACTTATCCAAGGTGCCACAAGAGAGTGGTTTTCACCATAGGACAAGTTTATTTCTCTTTACTTTTGCTACCAAGGTGCCTGTTTCAAAGTTTCCACCAAGGCACATTTTCAATTTTTTCCTTTTTTTGTTTTCATTTTTTTTTTCAATTTTTCAATTTTTTGAATTTTTGAATTTTTTGGAAGAAGGAAAGCTTTTCAGATAATGCTCCTTAAAAGGATAAACCATGATATGAAAAGGATTCAAAATGGTATACTCAAAGATGCTGATACGGAAAGGAAGATGGAAGAGAAAAATGAAGGACAAGGCTTTATGTAAAGCGAGTGAGGCTGGAAGATAGGAGGAATAGGCAAATGAGGAAAAATGATAGAAGGTGGATAGATAAGGTATGAAAGGATTGTCAAAGGGTAGATGGAAAGGAAGGAAAGATCAACATCAACACACACCTTGAAGGGTGGTGAGAGGGTGGAGGAAATGTGAATGAAAAAATATGAGAAGGAATATGGAAAATGTTTACCAGAGGTTGCGGTTTAGGCACATAGAATGGAAGAATGTTTTTGGAAGAAGATGAAGTGGAAGCCTTTGGAAGCTTGAATGTCAACTTCACTTGTTGTTCAACATAAGACTCTCTTAAGAGAGACTTTGGAATCCATATAGCCTTAGGCTTTTCATTTCTTTTTGATGATTTAGAGAGAATATCTTCAGTGATGGATTTTGGAACCCATACTTGTCTTGTAGTTTTCTTCTTAGATATCTCTTTTGACTTTATGCCTCCATGTCTATTAGTGTAGACATGGTGATCTTCCTTTTTTGATGGATTCTTGTATTGTTTCTTTTTCTTGTATTGAACATTCAAGTTACTTCCAAAAGACTTAGGACTTGTGGAAGAAGAAGGAGGATATGACTGGTTTAGATGGGTGGATGGATGAAAAGGATTCAAGGGTATGCATCTATGTTGATCTTGAGGAAAGATAGGAGATGGAGGGATGTAAAGACCCAAGATGGATGATGAATTAGGAGAGTTAGTTGGGGAAAGTGAAGGGACATAAGAGCCCAAGATGGAAGGAAGATGTGAAGCCTTTAGCATTGGTGGAGGAGGTCCAAGGATGGAAGTGGAAGATGCAAAAGGATAATTAATAATTTCATCAACATCTATATGACAACCAAGGACATCAGCATCTTTAGAGTGAGCATTAGGATTTGCAATAGGATCATGAACATCTTGAATAGGAGAAAATTCTTCGATAGGATTGTTCTAAGCTTGCAAAGACTTAGGAAGAGTAGAAAGTGGAAGCAAACATGGAGTGATAGAACAAGAAGATGGAAGACTTTGATCTTGACAAGGATCTTTGGATAACATAAATGTATCATTTTTCTCTTGATTTTCAATAGGCTCAAAATTGGAAGTAGTAGCTTGATCTTGCTTAGGGGAAGACTTAAGACATGGTGGAATGGATGAGAAAGGGCACAGAGGATCACAAGAACCTTGAAGCGGTTAAGAGACATCATGAAAAAGATTGGATGACATGGAGGGTTCTTGATCTTGATCTTTCTTTATGTTCTTTTCTTTATCATTTTTAAAGTCTTCTTGACATGGTGCCACTTCTAAGGACAATGAAGCATGTTGGGATTGCATGGAAGACTTTAGAAAAGATGGTGAAGGACTAGCTAAAGTAGGCATTATAGCACATAAAGGCTTAGGCTCTTTACGTTTAGCATTATTGAAAGTATTTTCAGCCAAGTGAAGGTTAGCTTGAGTTTCTTTAAGAGGTAGCCCTTGAGGATAACTATAGGGAACTACATGAAAAGTATTAGGACTTTCAGTGGATGAACGATTTGTGAAAGATTTGGAAGACTTGGAACCTTTAGGAAGTGTATGAGTATTGGAGGAAGTGGGGGGTGGAAGGGAACCATCACGAGACAAAGGTACATCACTAACACAATCTTGCTTGAGAGTGTAATATTTATTTTCAACATGAATGTTCTTAGAGGAATGATTATTATAATATTTATGTTTCAAATTAGTGTGGTACATTTTATATTCCTTAATAGAAGTAGATGTATCATCTAGGTATTGTTCACATAAATCATCAAAGTCTCTTTCAAAATTAGAATCATATGGATCACCATCTTGATCTACCCAATAGGATGACCCTTTAGCAAGCATGAGCACATGATGAGGAGGACTCTTAGGAATCAAGTTTTCATAGGTATGACTATATGGTTCTATTATACACTAAGTTTGCACCCTTGTTTCAAGATCTCGTAGTCTTGATAACTTAGTATAACATGGGAATCATCTCTAGGTGTGGGACCTATGCTAACTGAGATGAGACCTCCAAGTTCTAGGCTGGTTCATCCTGGATAATCACCTTAATTTTCTTCTAGACATGGAAAAGTAAATCTTTTGAGGGAAATGGATAGGAGTGCTTGGAAAGGGAAATGACTGAAAGAAAACTACCTACTAGGTGATACACCAAAATTAGGGTTTGGATCTTAGTATAGAGGAATGGAATTGATGAAAGGCTTAGGTCTAGTAGGTCACAACTTACTAAATAGGGTTGCATAAGTGTTTCATAGGAGGGCCTGAACATAAGATGCAACTTATGACCTGCAGGAAGACATTCATTTATGCAACTCGGTGTAGGATTGAGACAAGACTATTAGGGGGCTGAAGTATACCCACAAAAACATCTAAATCAGATCAAACATAATAACACAAACAATTATAGAAAGTAAGAGGGATCAAGAACCCTAAGATATCACTGAAAACATCATATACTTCAATCTAATAAGAGATAATTCAAACAAGAAAGCATAGGGACATGAAAGATTGTCACAAAATACCTCTGCAATGTTTCAATGATCAATGAAAGATTTACAACTGCATAAGCCAGAGGGTAGAAATGATACCACAGATGACCCTTAAGAAAGATGAATTTCTTCTACAATTGTCCAACTCTGAGCTTCAAAAGCTCTAAAAATACAATATATACCTCCTCCCTTACATGCAGGCAAGAGTCAAAACCTAACTAGGGTTACATATGTTTGACATAAACTAATAGCCAACCCTAACTCAAACAAATTTGATCATAATTGTATCTCTGTAACATCATGGTCAATCAGATACTTGAGTTTATGTGTCCATCCCTATACCTCATCTACCTGCGGACAAGCAACTTGGATCCATCAAATTTCTTGCACAAAGTCTCACCATGAATGCTCAAATTAGTACTCTTAGAAAGGTAAAAATGACCTGTGATAGCTACGCAGGTCTTCACATCATTTTCCCCAACTGAAATCATCCTTGAAACATAAATTTTAGCTACCCATTTTTTCGCAACCGACCATTGGATCAAAACCTAGCAAAAACCCTATAGAGAAATATTTAAAATTTGAATATTAATGGCTAACGAGGTGGTGCCATAATTTTCTTCTATTGACAGCCATCATTTGAATCTCAATCTCCTTTTAAAACATGAATGTTAGATCTTCTTATTTACCTGAGAACTGTTCATCTACAAAATTAACCTCAAGTCCACCTCGGGTTACCTTTTCTCATTGGTCGTAGAACTGCTAATTGTTTTAACTGACCCTGGTTAAGTTTGGAAAACAAAAGAAAAACCTTTATTCACTAATTCACATAACCTTGCTAACCCTAGGCCCATTTTCCACTTGGCATTCTTCTATTTTCTCCAGCCGCCTCATGAACAAACACCTCAACACGCTCTGACAATGGACCCACTGAGAACTGGATTCCAATCTAACTGTGAGTGCATGATCTCATGGCCCCTGAATATTCTTTCAGTTCATGTGCTTGTCATATATCCCTTTAGAACTGGGACCCCACAACACATCAGACTAATAGATGATTCCCCATCATCATATTGTAGCCAATCATATGCGAGAACATTAGCATCGGGTAGCACATCGGACCCATGACCTAGAGATTCTCATCGGACGGTTGTCGCATGATCTCATAGGGTCAAAGATTTGGTGATTGAAGGATTTTAAAACACACATGCAAAATGAAGGGACTTAAGTGGCCGATAAAGTAATAAAGAAATATAACAAGCCAAAGGGTTTTGTAACACAACGGCTAGTTTTATGAATATTTTAAGGGACTTTTCACCTAAGTAGGGACCTAGAAATAGTTGCAGAGACCAGGGAGGAAAAGATAAACCCATGAAATTTTGTAGAGTGTTGGAAGGATAAAAATGCAGACCTTGAAATGGGAATTGGCCAAATTTGCATGCATATGAAAATTGGGGTAACATTTTGGCAACTTCTGCTGGATGTTAGCCTGCTAGACATGGAAAACCAATAGCCTTGACATATCCATTGGGCATGGGGTCATCAAAAAATTAAAACTCTCATAGGGAGACAAAACTTGTGCATAGACAGTTCTTGAATTGTAGGAAACTATCCTAGAAAGTAGGGAAAGAAAGCAAAAACACATATTTACAAGAATTATAGAGAGGGATTAACCTCAAAATAGGGCTTCAAGTGGAAACCATTCACTGATATTGGCAAGGCATCTCCTTCAAGGGTTGATAGTTGAAAATCATTAGACCCCTTGCATTCTATTATAACAAATGGTCCACTGCAAAATGAATCAAGTTTTGTATGTTTTCCAGGCTTGGATCTGAACTCATCCCACTTGAGGACTACATCTCCGACCTTGAAATTTTTGATCTTGGCCCTTTTATCAAAACTTTTCTTTGTTTGGATCTGATGGAATTCCATATCCTATATTGATTTGTCTATAATCTCTTCCAACTCCATGAGCTGAGCATGTCTGATCTATAAGGGATCCCCTTCCTCAAATAGGGCATATTGAGTGGCCAAGTCCAGAGCTGGTAATTCAGTTGAAATGGACAACTTAGCCTCTCTACCATACACTAGCATATAAGGAGAATTCCCAATGATCCTCTTTGGGGTATTTCTATCTAACCATAATGTAGACTTGAGCTTGGTATGCCAATCCCTCTTATTGTCTTGGAGAGTCTTCTTGATTATCCTAATCAAATTATTCTTTGTTGATTCTACCAAACCATTGCCTTGAGGGTAATAATTGGAACTGGTATTCAGATAAATGCCATTCTTGACTACCCTCTTTGAGACTTTGAGGCCTATGAATGCTAAAGTATTATCTGATATTATGGAATCTGGAATGCCAAATCTGTGAATTATGTCATCATAAAAACTCAATACAACATTCTCATTGGCTTCTTTTAATGCAATTTCTTCTATCCATCTAGTGAAATAATTAGTTGCAGTAATTATCCATTTATGGCCTACACTAGATTGAGGATTGATCATGCCAATGTAATCTATACCCCACTTCATGAACGACTGCTTTGTTCTGATTGGTTGTAGGGGCAAGGCTGCAAGCCTCTCTTTTCTTGCAAACATGGCACACTTGATGCATTTCCTCACATAGTCATGACTATCCTTAAAGATATATGGCCAATAGTATCCAGCCCTCATAATTTTAAAAGTAGTAGTCCTAGGGGAAAAGGCACCTCCAGAAGGTCCATCATGAAATTCAAATAGGACATCATCTATCTTTTCCAAATCAATGCATCTTAGAAGGACACCATTATGGTCTTTTCTAAAAAGAATTTCATCTATCAGCACAAAAGGAATAGATTGTAATCTATAATACCTTCTTTTTGCTGAATCCAAACCTGCAGGACATTGTCCTGTCTTCATGTAATTGATCATATTAGGCAATGAGCTTGTTGCCTTGGCTGGTTCTTCTGTAGAATGCACCACTAGAGATGCATCTATTTACTCTGATTTCCTTGAACTCTCATCCCCTATCAAATTCTCACAAAGACCTTTTCCTCTAACTAGTTTGGTAGTTTCAATATCTATGTCATATTCCATCACCTTGGTGATCCAACTGGCTCTTTTCTCATTTAGGTCTTTGGAAAGAAAAAACTCTTTGACAATTGGATGAGTAAATTTTAAATGAACCTTGATATGGGTTAATAAATATCTAAATTTTTTAAGGCTCTTTACCATAGCAAGTACATGTTTTTCTACAAAAGAGTATCTCTATTCATACTCCTCTAAACCTTTGCTAAAGAAAGAAATAGGCTGCTCCAATCCATCTGAATTTTCTTTGGTCAGCATTGCAGATATAGCATCATGACCTCCATAAGCATAAAGGATAAAATCCTTATTGAAATTTGGGTTTAGCAGGGCAGGGGCTTCTATTGAGGCCTCTTTGATAGCTTGGAAATTGACCCTCCCTTCGTTGGTCCAACTAAAAGCTGAACTCTTCTTTAACATGGCTGTCAAGGGTTTGAGTAAATATGCAATGTTACGCAAGAACCTCCTAACAAAATTAATCTTTCTTATGAAGGATTGGAGACTTTTCTTATCATGTGGTAGGGGTCACTCTAAGATGGTTGCAATTCTCTCAGGATCTACTATGATCCCTTCTTTGAATACTACATATCCCAACAATTTTCCTTTATGAACTGCAAACACACATTTCTTGGGATTAAGATATATCCCAAATTCTCTACATCTTTCAAAGATCTTCCTCAAATGTTTGATATGATCTACTGCATGCTTAGAATAGATAGTTATGTCATCCAAGTAGACCAGTAAAAATATTTACATGAGGCTTTTAAAGGCCATATCCATTTCCTTTGAAATGTAGCACCTGCATTTGAAAAACCAAAGGGCATCTTTTGATAGGTCATGGTTCCCCACTTGGTTGTAAATGTAGTCTTGTATTGATCCTCTTCATTAATTAGGATCTGATTGTATCCTAAATAGTCATCCAATAATGAAAATCTCAAAGATCCAGAGACACATTGTAATATTTGTTCCATAGAGGGTAATGGATGGCAGTCTTTTAGAGAGGCCCTGTTAAGATCCCTGAAGTCAACATATAACCTCAATTCCCCATTCTTCTTCTTGATAGGAACAAGGTTGGAAACTGAACTAGTATGCTTAATGGGGTAGATGATGCCACTTTCTATCAATTTGAGTACTTATTTATGCATAAGTGGCTCAAGCTTGGGATTAACAGGCCTTTGCTTTTGCCTTACTGGTTTGGCATTCGGTTCTAATTCAATAGTGTGTTGAGCAAGGGTAGGATCAAAACCCTTGAGGTCCTCATATTGCCATGCAAAAAAATGAATGAATTCTTTGAATAACTGGGTGTAAGTTTTCTTTTCCAATTCAGTGTTTACTTTTCCAAATTGTAAGCTCTTACCTGGATCCAACTCTAATTCAACACAATGTTCTTGTTGAAGTACCAGGCCAGCTTTCCTTCTCTTAACTTCATCATCCTTGTTGAAGATGTTCTCTAATGTGACAAGACCTCTAGGCATCATATTAGACTTAAGTTGTATCACTTGATCACCATAGTTTTGTGATAGCCTATCTTGATTTTACTGTGAAAAGCATCTTCTTCAAACAAGAATTGCATAATTTGTTCATCATTGTCAAACACTTGCCAATTGACATCATTATGAGGAATAGAAGGTCTGACAATCACTTTGATATGTTTTTGATCTACCTATTTTGAAATTCTATTGGGAATATCATACTGAGATATGACAGTAGCTAACCTATCTGCATTTTGATTTAGCTTCCTAGGGATAGAAATAATGTTGAAAGCACAAAAATATTCAATTGCATCCAAAAATCTATGTTTGTATGCTCTCAAGGTGTCATTCTTGGTTGTAATTATCCCTCTTACTTGGTTGACAACTAATTCACTATCACCATAAAATTTGAAGGCCTTAAGACCTCTTTTTCTAGCCCACTCTAGCCCATTGACTAGACTTTCATACTCTACAGTATTGCTAGTGTAGGAGAAACTAAATCTAAAGGTAGTATAATACCTTTCTCCTTTTGGGGACACTAGCATAGCACCACCACCAGAACCATGTCTACTTCTGGATCCATCAAAAAATAGTTCCCAAACCTGATTGTTTGGATCCTCTGAATCATTATCTTCTTTGAGAAGGCTTGGCTCTATGAATCCACTTTCTTGTATCAAATAACTTCCCAAACCAAAATCCCAGATAAGATTTTCTTGTGCCTCTAAAGTTCTTTCATCTAGAAGAATATTAGGGATACTTTCTATCTTTGTGTCTACTTCACTAATGGTTTAGAATTGACTGTTATCAAATATAGGGTAGTTTACATTGATGGCATTAGACACATATGGTTCTATATGGTGTGCTGCTAATGGTTCTATTTTAATGGTGACCTTGGTCCCATACCTTGTATGAAATAACATGTGAGACCAATCAAAAGATAGATAGCCTCCTATCTTAGCTGTGAACTCCCTTGAAAGACATATAGCAAATAATGTAGGGAGATCTATGATGTATATATCAAGGAGGATGGAGAAATTAGGACTAGCATGAAGGATCAGATTGGTATCCTTAGTCACACCTATAGTATTGACTAAGGATCCATCAATTTGTGTGACCTTCTTTTGGAAGGGTTCATATGTTAGTCCTAATTGGTCAGCTACTTTCTTAGGCATTACAGTACTAGTAGCTCCACTATCTACCATACAATTATGCACTAAAGATTTTCCAATGATTAGAGATACATAAAAGGGAGGTGGTTTTCAATTCCTACCTTGTGTGGCATTGGCCTTGGAGTTGCTATTTGGAACCTCCTTTTCTTTATCAGTGTTGACCCACACTAGCTTTGCAGCTTCTTTTGCAAGTTGAGGAGTTATCACCTCTGACATAGCCTTCTTCAAGATTTTAGCTTGTCCTAGAAGAGCCAGAGAGTCCCACATAGACATGGTGACATTCACCTTCTTCATGTTGTCTACAATGTTAAATGGTGTCACAATGTGTACTCTTTTTTGTGTCTTTACTATGATAGGCTCCACTTCCTTAAGAGTCTAGGTCTTCTTGCTTATGATGATAGGAACCTCCTTAGGTGTGATGGGATTAGCTTGTTGTAGTGTCTCTATAGATGTAGTGGCTTTGGCATTGGAATCTCCCCTCTCCATGTCTTGAGCTCTCCTCTTTGCTCTTGTATAGGCAACAAAAGCAATTTCATCATTGACTCCATTGAAGTCTGGTTGTTCCCAATTGAAGAGAGCAATCTCATTCTCTTGTGATTCTTGTTGAGGAACTGAGCCACTGGATGAGGCCTCTAATTGAGCTTGGGAGGCATTTTAAACCATTAGAGCTTGGTTCATCCATCCATTTGAACCTGTAGCCTAGTTGTGAGGTTGATTACAAGAAAAACACCATTCATTATCCATAGCCATATTTTTTTGACTAGGAACCATATCCCTCACTAGATTTGTAGAATTGAGAGGTATAGGTTTATATGGTTGGAATGGTCTCTGATTAAAAAATTTTCTTTTTCCTTGATAGCCTCCTTGGTATGGTGGCCTATTTTGTTGATAAGGCTGTCCTTGATTTTGGTATTGTTGATTAGGACCTTGGCCTTGTGGCTAAAATGGTGGTCTAATTCCTTGACCTTGTTTCTTCAAATTTGTAACCTCTTTAGTCAAGGTCTGCAACAAGTTTGTCATTTCTTGTTGACTACTTTGTTGGCTATTCTTTATCTCTTGTAGCTCTTGAGAGAAACTTGTTGTTATCTCTTGACCACTAGTACTAGCCTAAGGTGCTAATATGGTGGGAATAGGGGTAAACGGGGGTACTTGTGTAGGTACAATGGGTTGAAGGCTAGGAAAAATGGGCATTGGAGGCCTTCTAGCAATCATGTCTACTTGGATTAAATAATTTTCAGCCCTGCCAGCTATATAAAAAGCTTGGGGTAAGGAAGTACCACCCATAGACTGGGTCATGATAGAAATTTGACCATTCAAGCTTTTCAAGTAGTATAGGAAAGCATGGTCAGCTAATGGTCTTATAGAAACTAGAATTCTATTCCATGTTTTGAGGAATCTACTATTGTAATCTATCATTTGCTCTTGAGGGTCTCTCTTAATAGTTGTTAACTGCTCAACTAGAGACAAGTTGTCTCATTTATACTCAAAATGTTTACTCGATGCATCCCCTAACTCATCCCATGAAGTAATAGAACAAACATTTAGAGTTATAAACCATTCAAGAGTCTTACCTTTTAGAGAGGTTGCTAATAATTTTGTGGCCACATCTTCTTGAGTAATATTGTGTATGCTGCAGATGGTGGTCACATCTCTTATGTGTTCAAATGCAATTGTCTACCCTTCACCAGTAAGATTAGGTATACTCTTAAGTGCCACCAAGGGCACATCATGATGTTGAGAAAAGGCTAATGGACTCCCTTGGTTGAATGGTGCAAAGGAAAACTGTCTAGCTATTGTAGGAGTTGGAATCTTAAGATTAACAACTATATGAGTTGTATTTGAATCCTCTTCTAGATCTCTGGTTAGAGATCTTCCTCTTCTTCTGGAATGAAAGGGAAAAGGTCTCCTTTCTGAGGTATCTAGTGGTGTTGATTGAACTCTCCTTGTAGGGGATGTTCTCTGAGTTGACCTTCCTTTGTGACTTCTTTTCTAGGGTAACTCTGAAAATTGAGTAGGCCTTGAGCTCCAAGTCTCAATCTTTCTCATAAACCTTGAACAAGGTTGGCCTGGAACTTTGGAATTAGTGGAGTCACCAGATATGCTTGATAGAACACTTCTAAAAGTTTGTATTATGCAATCTATATATTAGAGATAGCATAACCTTCAAATAATAGTTTCTTTTATAGTCCCACCAGGCATGCCATAATTTTTATACACTAAGTTTGCACCCTTGTTTCAAGCTCTCATAGTCTTGATAACCTAGTATAACATGGGAATCATCTCCAGGTATGGGACCTATGCTAACTGAGATGAGACCTGTAGGTTCTAGGCTGGTTCCTCTTGGATAATCACCTGAATTTTCTTCTAGACATGGAAAAGTAAATATTTTGAGGGAAAGGGATAGAAGGAGTGCTTGGAAAGGGAAATGACTAAAATTAAACTACCTACTAGGTGATACACTGAAATTAGGGTTTGGATCTCAATATAGAGGAATGGAATCAATGAAAGGCTTAGGTCTAGTGGGTCACAACTTACTAAATAGGCTTGCATAAGTGTTTCATAAGAGGGTCTGAACATAAGTTGCAACTTATGACCTCCAGGAGACATTCATTTCTGCAACTCAGTGTATGATTGAGACAAGACTATTAGGGGGCTGAAGTATACCCACAAAAACATCTAAATAAGATCAAACACAATAACACACGCAATTATAGAAAGTAATCTAGGGATCATGAACCCTAAGATATCATTGAAAACATCATATACTTCAATCTAATAAGAGATGATTCCAACAAGAAAGCATAGGGACATGAAGGATTGTCACAAAATACCTCTGCAATGTTTCAATGATCAATGAAAGATTTACAACTACATAAGCCAGAGGGTAGAAATGATACCATAGATGACCCTTAAGAAAGATGAATTTCTTCTACAATTGTCCAACTCTAAGCTTCAAAAGCTCTAAAAATACAATATATATATCCTCCCTTGCACGCAAGCAAGAGTCAAAACCTAACTAGGGTTACATATGTTTCACATAAAATAATAGCCAACCCTAACTCAAAAAAATCTGATCATAATTATATCTCTGTGACATCATGGTTGATCAAATACTTGATTTTACGTGTCCATCCCTATACCTCATCTACCTGTTGACAAGCAACCTGGATCCATCAACTTTCCTGCACAAAGTCACACCATGAATGCTTAAATTGGTACTCTCAGAAAGCCAGAAATGACCTGTGATGGCTGTGTAGGTCTTCACATCACTTTCCCCAACTACAATTGTCCTTGAAACATAAATTTTAGCTACCCATTTTGTCGCAATCGACCATTGGATCAAAACCTAGCAAAAACCCTATAGAGAAATATTTAAAATTTGAATATTAACAGCTAACTGGGTGGTGCCACACTTTTCTTCTATCGACGACCGTCATTTGAATCTCAATCTCCTTTTAAAACATGACTATTAGATCTTCTTATTTACCCAAGAACCATTCATCTATAGAATTAACCTCAAGTCCACCTCAGGTTACCTTTTCTCATTGGTCGTAGGACCACTAATTGTTTTAACTAACCTTGGTTAAGTCTAGCAAACAAAAGACAAAGCTTTAGTCACTGATTCACGAAACCTTGCTAACCTTGTGCCGATTTGCCACTTGGCATTCTTTTATTTTCTCCAGTCACCTCATCAGCAACCACCTCGGTAGGCTCTAACAATGGACCCACTGAGAATTGGATTCCAATCTAACGGTGGGTGCATGATCTCATGGCCCCCAAATATTCTTTTAGATTATGCGCCCACCATCGATCCCTTTATAATTGGGACCCCATGACACATCAGACTGATAGATGAGTCCCCATCATCATATTTCAGCCAATTGTATGTGAGCACATCATCGCCAAGTAGCACATCGGACCCATGACCTAGAGATTCTCATCGGATGGTTGTCGCATGATCTCATAGGGTCAGAAGATTCTATGAGATCATATGACCACCATAGATCTTTTCATTTCTGACACATCTATAGACCTTCTGACATGGTCCCACTATAGATCCAAGCTGTTACCTAGCCAACCAATAGAAAACAAGCACGTCACTAGAAAAAGACCCACCTGACAGACCCTGGAGATAAAGAAAGATCAATGGTTGTTGCATGATCGCAAGGAATATTCTGGGCCCTTGCGATCATGCGACCATCATTGGATTAAAAGGAAAGGTAGCCTATTGGGCCCTTGTTGACCTATCTCCATGTTGTACCCTCACCAACCAATCAAATGCTGCCCCCTTAGATACACATAGCACATTTCTTGAAAATGGCCCCACTAACAAACAACTAAATCACCAACCATCGACAAATCAGAAACTACCAAATTAGATGAGGTGGCACCGGTCCCACTAACAAGATACTACACTGAAGGAAAAGGAAGATTGACCATCTTCACAAGATCTCATGGAATATTTTGAGTCCATGAGATCATGCGATGACCGTAGATCTAGAATCTTGATTTGGCCACTAAACTAAGATCACCAATCGAAATGGTAACTGCTCACGTGATCATTAAATGTTAAGGCATTAACCACTGGGAATCAAAGATTTGGTGACTGAAGGATTTTAAAATGCACATGTGAAATGAGGGGACTTAAGTGGCTGATAAAGTAACAAAGAAATATAACAAGCCAAAGGGTTTTGTAACACAACAACTAGTTTTATGAATATTTTTAAGGACTTTTCACCTAGCCAGGGACCTAGAAATAGTTGCAGAGACCAGGGAGGAAATGATAAACCCATGAAGTTTTGTAGAGTGTTGGAAGGATAAAAATGCAGACCTTGAAATGGGAATTGGCCAAATTTTCATGCATATGAAAATTGGGGTAACAGGTTCATCATCACAGCCATCATAATAGTCATCATAGTCGTCAAAGATGGGTGTGTCATTCTTCATGGGAGAGGTATCACAAGGATTACTATATTGCTCATATTGAGGAGTAAGACTCTTGGGAGAAGTAGAAGAGGAATGAGATTGTGAAGAAGAGGAAAGTGAAGACCTAGTGGAGGAAGAAGACTTGGATAATGAAGAATGTGAATAATGTCTAGAAGAATCATGGCGAGACTTGGAAGATGAAGAATTTGAATAATGTCTAGAAGAGTCATGGTAAGACTTGGAAGGTGAAGAAGAATGAGAAGACTTAGATGATGAAGAATGTTTGGAGGAAGGAGGCCATGATATGATCATGTCTATGATTCTAGCAAAGGCATCTGATTCAATCATCTTTTATTTTATTTTTGTCTTAAGTTTATCACCCATGAGTTTGAGATCATCCATTCTCAAGAGAGGTTCCATAAAAAGATAATTGAAGTTCATGGTTCCAAAAGAGGAGGAATCAAGCATGGAAGAAATGAATAGAAGAGATGAAATAGAAGAAGGTAGACTAGATAATAAGAGGAAAAGAATCAAGAAGACATGAAGAATTTAGGAAGAAGCATGAAGAAAGAAGAAAATTAGAGACTAGGAAGACATGGGAGAAGTGGAAGAAAGAAGACCAAGAGTCATTTTGTACAAATTGATACCATTTTAGTTCATTTGGATATTGAGAAACATGTCACAGTATTTAAGATCCGACCTAGACCGACCAAGGGAAACTAGAAGTGACACAAATTAGTAAGACAACAACCAATAAGGAGATAACAAAATAACTCTATGTGATAGTTTCTAGGCAAGTAGTGCGACTCTTGACCAGTGAACATGAAAAAAATTAGTGTTAAAGGAAATTTGGTCAATGTTGTAGGTTGTAAGTACAATTTTTTGGTTTCAAGCACAATAATATCAGGAAATATACAAGTTTGCAAATAGTAGGTGATCAAACATGTCATCAAACACTTGTGCAAGAGCAAAAGCAACCTTGCCAAGACAAGCAATTGTGATATCAAAATGAAAACTTCTATGAGCACTACTGCAATTTTTGTATGTTCAAGAACATTTGCACGGGTATATAACAACAAGAATAGTTCAAGCACTTACTAGCCTAAAGGACAAAGGCTCAATACTTAACAACTTGGCCGACACTTGATGTTCCATTGCATCACACAAAGTGGTTGCCCACAATAGATGTTGGCTTTGTCATGGAAGTGTCAATGACACAACCAAAGGAACACAGATGGTGAGTAATCTTGGGGTGATCTGGGTTATTCCACTTGGATCAATCCTTGCACCAAGAAGCTAAGCGGCAACATAGGGTGGCTTCTATCTATGGTTCTTAGTAAGGGCTTCCATTCTTAGTACCCCTCTTTCTCCTCAAAAAGGAATGGGACCTTGCAGCCACAAGAGTACCTTAAGCATTCTTTCTCAATGCTTTCCTCATGGTCACAATCCCACAAGTACTCACATCAAGCGAAGACAAGCACTACGTCTACCAAGGTTTTGTGTCCTTGATAGCCTTGAGATTATAGTGGGTTGGAATAGCTCGGTATTAGCTTGTCCCCACTTGGGTCATTCCTCTTGATTGCTCAAGAGTAGGCCTACTAAAGGATTCTAAAGATCTAAACAAAAGAGTGGATCAACTTATAAGGTTCAAGGTTTTTGTTTCACCACAATGGTGAAGAGCATACTCCCTTATCTCAAAGTTTTCTCCCAAACACACCACAAAAATGTTCAATTACCCTCTTGCTTTCAAAATTAAAAGATGGGTCAAGATTTTCTGGTTCACCACAAGGGTGAAGAGCATACTTCTCCTACCACCCAAGAATTCCTACAATGAGATATTATGTTCCTATGAAATGAAACAACTAGTAATTGCCACACTTTGAAATGAAATAAACAACAAGAAAAAATAAATTTGTGTGTGTTTTTATGCTTTTGGGAAGCCCTACAAAAACCATTAGTAGCCCTTGTGCATTTGAAGCTTTGACATGTGTTCTTTTGGCAAAATATTTCAAGCAATGAGAGCACCTACAAGCACAACTTGTTATCCCCACAATGGTTAGCACATAAAAAATTAGATAATCTACAAGTAAAATAGCTGATCAAATGGAAAAATTTGAAAATGAAACCAACATGGTTGGATTAGGCTTGGAAAGAGCTTTCCAATGATATATCACACTTAAATTTTTGATACCGTATGTGAAAATTTCTTAAAAATGCTAAAATTTTCAAAAAAATCAAAAAGAGCTAAAAAATAACAACTTTTAGGTCTGTGCAATATTTCTATTGCCAGAATAATCATGTGATACTTTACAATATACTGGGGTGATAATATATTTCTGGGTGATACTTCTCTTTATTGCAGGCGATAGAATATACTAAACAGTGCGATATTATTTGTCAAACAGTGCGACACTTTTAACTAGTGAAGTGTCACCCTGCTATACAGGAACCTATCACATGACATTGGAAAACTGTCATATGACACTCTAAGACAAAAAAATAGAGAGCCAAAAATGACGCTAAACTATGACAAATTTTTTTGAAAATGCATGAAATGAAGGACAAAACAATAATGCTCTGCCCCACGGTGGGTGCCAAAAATGTACACACTCAAATAGTGCACTTCTCTAAGTCATTATATCCAAGGGAATCCATGAATAGGAAACCTTAGAAAGTGACCTAGAGCTCTGTATGCATGGAGTTGCAAGATTATTTAAAATTTTCTCTTAGCTAGAGCTATTAAGCTAATGACCTTGCTACTCAACCACACAATGAGAGATTCAAATGAAGACAAGGGAAAGAATGTCAATATCCCCAAGAATCACTATGAAATGAAAATGCAAATTAGATTAAGATGAATATGGAAGCTAGAAATGAGAGATGCAAGCTAAGATATGGAAATTAAAGTACAAACTATGCTATGAAAAGTAAATTACAAGTATTACCAAGCCTTCCTAATTAGACTAGATGAAGTAATCTAAAGCATAAAGGGAATCTATACTATGAATGTCATGATAATGGAACTAGAATTCAAGAGATAAACTATGAAAGCATGTAAAGATGTAAGACAAGAATGCTCCAAATCTTCAAAAGCTCCAAAGTGACCTAGAAAACTTTCAGCATAACATTAGTATTCAAAAATGCATATTAAAATGAGGAAGAGAGCTCTTCTTTTATAGGAAATGAGAAAGAATGGACCATGGAGATTAAGAGGCAAAAGATTTAATCAAGGGTGGAGCATCAAAGAGGAGCAATCCATCTGCACAAGTATCCTCCAATGGGAAAATAAGAGTTGACTTTTGTGTCCATATAAGACAAAAAGTGCTTTTCTCCCTTTTATAAAATAAGAATAATGTTTTATTTGTGCAACTTAGGATAAGAGGAAAAGGTGGGGGGATTTTTATTTAATAAAAGGGGAGGAAATGTTCCTTTTAATAAATAAAGACTTTAGGATAAAATGGTTAGCCCAAGGAATAATCAAAAATGATAAAATGGGACTTGATCAAGGAAATTGATATAATTGATAAAATGCTGATTTTTGAAAATATAGATTCAGGGATTTGATAAATTGTTGAATGGGGGCCCAAACTCTAGGTGACCATTTTAGGGTGCATACACATTGCATATAGAAAATCTTTTATTTAAGAAAATTATCAGATTTTATGGAGTACCAAGGAATATTATCTCTGACGAAGACAATAAGTTTTTTGGTTACTTTTGGAAGAATCTATGGAAAAATTTGGGTACCGAGTTGAGGTATAGTTCTAGATTTCACCCATAGAATGATGGATAGATAGAGGTTGTAAAAAAAAGTTTGGGTAATCTATTGGGATGTTTAGTTGGAGATAAAATGAGTAATTGAGATTCTATGTTGGCACAAGTAGAGTTTTCATACAATAATTTAGTGAATAGAAGTAATTGAAAAATAGCTTTTGAGATTGTTACTAGAATATGACCGAGAGATATATAAGATTTGAATAACATTGTCGGTGAAGAAAAGAGAAGTGTTGAAGGAGAAGAATTTTTTGTGTTCATGAAGACATTGCATGAGGAAGTGAAACTTAAGTTGGAACATAGTAATAAAAAATATAAGGACCAAGCATATAGATCAAGAAGACATCAAATTTATATAGTTGGGGATGAAGTTATGGTTCATTTAAAGAAAGCAACATTTCTTGTTGGAACCTATGGAAAATTTAAAAAGAATAAATTTGGTCCCTACAAGATATTATGGAAGTTTGATAGTGGAAATGCTTGTGAGATTGAGTTACTTGATGACATCGATATATCACCTATATTCAACATTGCAGACCTATATCAATATCATGAACCTGATGAGGAAATGACAGTACTGAATGATTATCATAAGAATAAGATAGAAGAAGTTGAGAAGGTGTTGGAACAAAGAGTTGGAAGAATCATAAGAGGAAAATAGTACATGGACTATCTGGTAAAGTGGAAGAACATGTTAACATGATTTAGAACAATAGAGAGAGGGGTGAATCAATTGTTCCTTTTAAACACTTCAACAACTTAGATCTAATAACCAATAGCTAATCGGTCATTATTGAATGTATACCATAAACATAAAATAGTGCAGTCCACTATCCAACATTATTTAACTTGAAAAGAACAGAAATGTTCAAACCAAAACATTCACACAAGTATTAACACTAGGATTTATAGTGGAAACCCATTTTGGGAAAAACCATTTTGTAACATACTACTGATATATTCACTCTTCTAAAGTGAGCTCTGTGAAAAGCCAACCTTGTCAAAGGTTTACAAACACACTGTTAGGTGTGACCCTATTAAAAGATTTCAACCACCTTGTTAGGAGTGGGCCTTGTTAGAGGACTTAAGTACATAGCATTAGAATGAAACCTTGATTAGAGGATTTATGCAATGACTATTAGGTCAACCTTTACTAAAGGATTTTAACTAATACAATGATTAGAAAGTAACAGTAATGTTTGATTTGAAAAAATACAACTCACTTTGCAAATAAAAGATCCAATTCTTACATATATGCTAGCTTACCGACTGAGTTCCATTTCCATCTCCATCACTGATCTACTGGGAAATACCTTCAAGGAATCACAAATCTGATCAACTCCTTCTGGTCCATCCTTTCTACTTATTCAGTTAATAACAGAAAAAAATCCAACATCTTTATCTCAAACTCACACTTAGGTTTCCTAAATATCTCTTTGATAGGAAGATCCATCTTTTGCCACTTAATCTCCTTCACAGATCTTAGGTTTAGGTCAGATTCATCGAATCCTTCCAACATTATGTTCTTTTTCCATCCTTCTAGAAACATCTTTAATCTCTTTATTGGAATCTCAATAAAATGGTTTACTATGCATTAAATGCTCCATATGGTCAATAAATAAATTCAACATGATTTACATAATCCAAGAATTCAAACATGTCAGCTAGGAGTCTTAATTCTTCCACAAATGTAAATTACTAATGCTTGGTCAATACTATTTTCAACTCCTTGATCATCACTGCGTAGGTCGGTCACCACTTGAAACCGGTTCCCTCGGCTAATGTTGTCTCTCTCGGCAATACACTGATGTTCGGTCAACACTAAATTTACTCGGCATATACTAGCTTGGTCAACATTAACATCACTTGGCTTAAGCTATATTTCTTCACTACTACTTGGTTAAGCCTACTTGTTCAGTCTTGCTTCTTACTTAGATAAACAATACATTATCTTATCATTGTGCCACATAATCAAGTACTCATTGAAGTATTAAATAACTCAAGCTTTCTCTAGGTTCTATTGTTATCACCCTTTCCCTAATCCTTTTCAACAATCAAATAGATATAGTAGTTTCTTAGATAGGAATGGTCTTACTAGTTAAGGTTTGACATCAATGACAATACACAAATTGATTCAATTAAATTTTTTAACAATCTCCCTCTTTGGAATTGATGGAAACACCATATGAATAACACATGATTCACCAACCAATCCAAAACTTGTCTGTGCATTAGAAATGTTTGTAATATCCTTAGCTTCATTCTGATTCTGAATCTCTTTATCCTCACTTTCTTGACCATCCACACAATGACTCCCACTGAATCTTTTAGGTATCCCTTTCCTCTGAATCTCTCCCTCTTTCTTAATTTTCATGAATTTTCATCATGTGTTTTTATCTAACTCATCTCTCTCTTTGACAATAATGGAAAAGAAGCAACTAGAACTTGCATCTTTCAGATGTAGATGTCATCTTGTTAGTTTAGTAATAATATTTTCTCCCTCTATCATCTTTGATTATGACTGATTATCATCTTTTCTATACTTTTCACAATGCCAGGCTGCTCCTAAAGTGTGACCTAATCTATATCAATTTGTCAGATACTCTTTGTAGTACATTTGATGCAGTGCTCCTAGCTTGACTAGGCAGCCTTAGTTAGGGGAAGAAACCCTAATTTGCCTCTCAAATACTCATGAGCTTCTTTAGGTAAAGCTTTGGTGAATATGTCAGGTAGTTGTTCATTTGTATTCACATATTCCATTTTGACATCTTTATCTTGTACCAATTCCCACATGTAATGATACTTGATGGAAATATGTTTGGTCTTAGTGTGCACCACTAGGTTCTTTGATATGTTCATAGCACTTGTGTTGTCATAGTATATGACAACAAGTTTAGTGATCTCCTCTTTCATGCCCTTCAACAATTGCTTTAGGCATACCAGGTTTGAATAGTTTACTGCAACAACTACATACCCAGCTTCAGTTGTAGATTGCGAAATGTAATTTTGTTTCTTGCTTGTCCAAGAAACCAATCTCTTTCCAAGAAAGAAAGCTCCACCACTAGTACTTTTTCTATCATCCACATTTCCTACCCAATCTACATCAGTATAGACTCTCAGTTCAAATATGTCATGCTTCTTATAGTACAGTCCATAGTTTTCTATTCCTTTCAAATATCTCATTATTCTTTTCAAAACCATCATATGACTTTCCTTAGGATTGGTAGAGAATCTTCCCACAATCCCAACTACTAGAGAAATATCTGGTTTATTGTGAACAACATATTGTAGCTTGGCAATCATGGATCTATATAGAGTTTGGTTTACCTCACCAGTATCATCATTTTTAGATAGTTTTTATCTAGTGGCCATGGGAGTACTTACTAGCCTTGAGTCCTCCATACCAAAGGTTTTCACTATCTCTTTGACATATTTAGACTGTATGATGAAAATACCTTTCTCCATCTAATATAGTTGCAATCCAACAAAGAATTTTATCTCACCAAACATGGACATTTCAAACTCATTTTGCATCTTATTTAAAAAATTATTACACAGGGCATCTTGTCCACCAAATATGATATCATCTAAAAAAATCTTAGCTAACAAGATCCCTTTACCTTCTTCATCTCTCATGTATAGATTACTAGTCTCATTTGTCCTTGAGAATCCAATCTATAATAGGTAATTGTGCAGCCTATCATACAATGCTCTTGGAGCTTTCTTTAATCCATAGAGTGCCTTGTTAAATTTGCAAACCATGTGTCTCTTGTTTGGATCAACAAATCCTTTAGGTTTCTCAATGTACACTTCTTCTAATATACCATTAAAAAATGCAGACTTGACATCCATTTGGTATACCTTGACAACTTTATATGCAGTATATGCAAGTAGAGTTCTTACTCCTTCTAATCTTGCTACAGGGGAAAATGTCTCCCCACAGTCTATTCCTTCTTCTTATGCATAGCCCTTGCATATAAGCCTTGCTTTGTTCCTTGTGATTTGTCTATGTTCATTAAGCTTATTTCTGAATACCCATTTTGTTCCAATGATATTTTTGTTTTCTGGTCTCAGCGCCAAAGTCTAGGTATGATTCTTTTCTATCTGGTCTATCTCCTCATTCATAGATAAAATCAAGTCTTCATTTTCTAATGCCTCCCTTATTGTCTTAGGCTCAAATTGACACAATAGGCATGTAGGGTCTCTTAACTTGCTTGCGGTTAGAACTCTAGTTTCTTTATCTCCAATGATTTTCTCAAGCTTGTGATGTCTCCTTACATATTGTGCCAAAATAGGTTCAACTTTCTTTTCTCCTTTCTCTTTAGCTTCATCAATAAGATTATCATATTCATCCTCTAATTTCTCAACAACCACTTCTTAATGCTTAGCAGCATCCTCCTGTCATTCAGTAGAATCTCCTTGATGTTCAACATTATCTCCCTGATGCTCGACATTACTTACCCTAGACTTTGCATCAGGTGCAGGTGTGTTACTTGTTGCATCTTCTTCTATATAGATAAAAGATCTATAATCTTCAGGTTCTCTTTTTATTTCATGTTCATTTTTCTCTGCATATTCATCAACCTTCACATTTACACTTTCCACAATTTTTTTAGTGTTAGAGTTCAAATACTTGTAAGCTTTACTCTTTGTAGAATAGCCTAGGAATATGCCCTCATCACTTTTAGCATCAAACTTTCCATTCCTATTGTCTTGTAGTATATAGAATTTTCTTCCAAAAATTCTAAAGTATTTTACATTAGGTGCATAATCATGCCATAGTTCATAAGGTGTAACATTTGTACCTTTTTTTATTTGGACTCGGTTTAAGGTATAAATAATTGTACTTACAAATTATTTCCAGTACTTTTGTGCAACATTCTTCTCAATCATTAGTGTCCTTTCACAATCCATGATAGATATGCTCCTTCTCTCTACTATACCATTATGTGGAGGTGTTCTAGGTGCAGACATCTATCTTTTGA
Organism: Chamaecyparis obtusa; assembly: GCA_027943335.1. NCBI lineage: Eukaryota > Viridiplantae > Streptophyta > Pinopsida > Cupressales > Cupressaceae > Chamaecyparis > Chamaecyparis obtusa. The sequence continues at coordinate 280,658 of BSBK01009805.1, forward strand.
TTCCTCTATCATTGTAGAATAGATTGAAATCAATTGATATAAACTCTCCACCTCAGTCACATCTCAGACATTTTAGGTTTCTACATGTTTCCTTTTCAACCTTAGACAAATACCACTTAAACAACTAAAATGCATCAGATTTTTATTTTAAAAACATTACTATCATCATCCTAGTGTAATCATCAACAAATAGAATAAAGTATTTAGCACCACAATAGCTTTGTACAACCATAGCTCCACAAAGGTCAGTATGAACTAGATCTAAGGCATTTTCAGAAGTAAAAGTCTTGCTCTTAAAACTAGACTTTGTCATTTTACCCAACTGACATTGTTTGCACATCACATTATCAGGTTTCTTCAATCTAGGCAAACCTCTAACTTTCTTCTTTTTACTAATATTCACTAGATTGTCAAAGTTAACATGAAATAACCTTTTATGCCATAACCATATATCATCAAGTTGTGCAACCAAACATGTCTCTTCAGACATGTCTAGATAGAAAAAATTATCTCTTGTCTGTTCTGCACTTCCAATCAACTCACCAGTGACATAAAATATTTTAGCCTTCATATGATGAAATTCCACTCCAATAACCAATGTTATTATTTTGTGCAACACTTAGAAAATTATAGTTAAGACATTCAACCCAATAAGCATTTTCAAAAGTGATTTTATCAGTCAACTTAATTATTCCTTTACCCTTTATAGGATTGTTACCCAAATTTTCCTATACATACAATTTTTTTAAAAAACCATCCTCGGGCCACTATTTTTATCTTGTCAAACACCCCAAAAAATTTCATGAGTCTACCTCTTTTCCCCTAGTCTCTGCAATATCTTTTAGGTCTCTGGCTAGAAGAAAAACCCTTAGAAAAATTCATAAACTAGCCGTTACTCTCAAAAACCCTAGGGATCTATTCTAATTTGTAGTTACTTTCTCCTGGTCACTTAAGTCATCCCAATTTGCATGTGCATTTCAAAAATCCTTCAGTCACCAAGTCTCTGATTCCCAATGGTCTCAAATCGGCGGCCAGGTCAAGATTCTAGATCTGACGGTTGTCACATGATCTCATGGCCCTGGAAGATTCCATGAGATCTTGTGACAATCGTCGATCTTCCTACCTATAGAGTTCATCTTGTTAGTGGGACTGGTGCCACCAAATCTTATTTGGAAGTTCCTGAGTCATCGGTGATGTTTGATTTGGAAGCTTGTCAGTGGGGCCATCTTCCTTAGCAGGTTAAGTTCCAACTTAATTATGTGGTCGTCATTATACCGGGGGCTCAAGATGCGAACTAGTTAATCTAGCGGTATAGTGACAGCTATTGATCCTCCTTCACCATTAGAGCTTTTGACAGTGGGTCCTATGTTAGGGATAGTTAGAATGTGGATCCCTTTTGGCAGCTTGTGATTGGTTGAGGTTGAATATAGGTGGAAGGATGTTAGTGGGGCTGAGTATCTGCAGATGTGTTAGAAAGGCTAGGATCTATGGTGGTTGTATGATCTCATAGAATCTTCTGACCCTATGAGATCATGCACCCGCCATTAGATTGGAATCTTGGAAGGCAGTAGGTCCATTGTTAGAGGACTGCAGAGGTGTATGCTGATGAAGAAGGTTAGAATGAATGAAAGTATGCAATGTGTATGTTGTCAGTGGGCCTGTGTGGTCAGGGGTTTCTAAAGAAGTTAACACACGATCAGATCTCATGGTTGTCATTATACCAAAGATCAAAAAAGGTCAATCATTATGATCGCGGTATAGCAACAGCCATCTGATGGTGTTCTTAGGGACGTGGGTCCAAGGTCTATCAAGGACGCTAACTTTCTCACCGCTGATTGGAAGCTGACTTCCACGGTGGTAGTTGACTTGTCATAGGGGTTTTAAAAGTGTTTTTCTAGGTGTATCTGAGCTGCACAATCTGCTGGGACATAAAGTGATAGACGGTTGCATTTTAAAATCAACCTACTAGCCATTCTTTTTCAAATTTAAATATTTCTTCTACTAGGGTTTGTGTTTTGCAGCCATGCATGACAAATGGGTAGCTAAAATTGAATTCCTTAGGATAGTGAAGGTTGAGGGGATGATAATAGACAATCTGATCATCGGCGCCATAGATTTTATAGAGTACCATGTTGTGCTAAAAGATTTAATCAGCTTCGCACCACCTTTTGCAGGGGTAATCATTTTAAACCAAAATATCTTTAGGATCATATTTGTGAGCCTTCATGGCTTAGTGGAGTTGCAGGTGGGTTGGTAGGTCGAGGTTGTTGTGTCTGCAAGCATTTTTAGTTCAGGAGGATCAACACACAAAGAAAGATATGATTTGATCACCAGTTCTCAAAGATTTTCATTAATAGGTGATGAGTACCCTTAGGGTTTGATATCATTGTTTAAACATGTAACCCTAGTTAGGTCTTTTGACTCCTGCTTGCGGGTAGTTGAGTATGTATATATTGTATTTTTGAAGCTTTTGAGCTAAGAGTTGGAAAATTGTAAAAAGAATTTCATTTTTCTTAAGGATCATCTATGGTATCATCTCTACCCTCTACCTTATATAGTTGTATTTCTCCCATTGATAAGTTCAAACATTGCAGAGGTATTTTGTGACAATTCTTCATGTCCCTATGCTTCCTTGTCTGAGTTTATCTCTTATTGAATTGAAGTATATGATGTTTTCAGTGGTATCTTAGGGTTCCTAATCCCTCTTAATTTATGCAATTTTTTGTGTTATTATGTTTGATCTAATTTAGATGCTTTTGTGGGTATACTTCATCCCCTAATAGTCTTGTCTCATTCCTACACCGAGTTGCAGAAGTGAATGTCTACTTGTAGCTCATAAATTGTGTCTTATGTTCAGACCCTTCTATGAAATAATTATGCAAGCCTATTTAGTAAGTTGTGACCTACTAGACCTGAGCCTTTCATTGATTTCATTCCTCTATACTGAGATCCAAACCCTAATTTTGGTGCATCACCTAGTAGGTAGATTGCTTTCAATCATTTCCCTTTCCAAGCATTCCTTCTATCCCTTTCCCTCAAAAGATTTACTTTCATGTCTAAAAGCAAATTAAGGTGATTATCCAAGAGGAACTAGCCTAGAACCTGGAGGTCTCATCTTAGTTAGCATAGGTCCCACAACTTAAAGATGATTCCCATGTTATACTAGGTTATCAACACTACGAGAGCTTGCGACAAAGGTGCAAACTTATTATATAACAATTATGGCACACCCGATGGGACTAGACAAGAAGTTCATTGTTTGAAGATTATGTTATCTCTAATATATAGATTGCATGATACAGGCTTTTAGAGGTTGTTTCTATTAAGTATATCTGGCAACTCCACTGATTTCAAGGATCAGGGCTAACCTTGTTCAAAGTTTATCAGAAAGATTGAGACTAGGAGATTAAAGCCCACAAGATTTTCAGAGTTTCCCTCAAGAAGAAGTCATAAAGGTAGGTCAACTCAAAGGAGATCCCCTGCAAGGAGAGTTCAATCAACACCTCCTGATACTTCAGAAATGAGACCTTTTCCCTTTCATTCTAGAAGAAGAGGTAGATCTCTAACCAGAGATCTAGAAGAGGATTCAAATCCAGCAGCAAATACAACTCACATAGTTGTTAATCTTCAGATTCCAACTCCAAGAATGGCCAGACCATTTGCATTTGCACCTTTCAATTAGGGTAGTCCATTGGCATTTCTCAACATCATGATGTGCCCTTAATGTCACTAAAGAGTATACCTGATTTCACAGGTGAAGGGAAAACAACTACTTTTGAGCACATAAGAGATGTGACCACCATCTACAACATACACAACATATTTCAAGAGGATGTGGCCATAAAATAATTGGCAACCTCTCTAAAAGGTAAGGCGCTAGAATGGTTTAGAAATCTAACTGTTGGTTCCATTACTTCATGGGATGAGTTAGGGGATGCATTAAGTAAACATTTTGAGGATAAATCAAATAACTTGTCTCTAGTTGAGCAGTTAACAACTATTAAGAGAGACCCTCAAGAGAAAATGACTGATTACAATAGTAGATTCCTCAAAACATGGAATAGAATTCTAGTCTTAGTAAGACCATCAGCTAACCATTCTTTTCTATATTACTTGCAAAGTCTAAATGGTCAAATCTCTATCATGATCTAGTCTATGCATGGTACTTCTCTACCCCAGGCTTTTGACATAGTTGTCAGGGCCAAAAATTGTCTAATCCAAGTAGGTATGATTGCTAGAAGACCTCCAATGTCCATTTTTCCTAGGCTTTAGCCCATTGCCCCTGCACAAGTACCCCCATTTACCCCTATTCCCACAATATTAGCACCTCAAGCTAGTACTAGTGGTTAGGAGCTAACATCTAGTTCTCTCAAGAGTTACAAGAAATAAAGAATAGCCAAGAAAGTAGTAAGCAAGAAATGACCAACTTGTTGTAGACCTTGACTAGAGAGGTCACAAATCTAAAGAAACAAGGTCAAGGAATCAAACCACCATTTTAGTCACAAGGCCAAATTCCTAATCAATCATATCAGAATCAAGGACAACCTTATCAACAAAATAGGCCACCATACGAAGGAGGCTATCAAGGACAAAGATAAAGCTTCAATCAGAGACCATTCCAACCATACAACCCCACACATCTAAATTCTACAAATCTAGTGAGGGATATGGTTCCTAGTCAAAACAATATGGCTATGGATAATGAATAGTGCTTTCCTTGTAATCAGCCTCACAATCAGGGTACATGTCCAAAAATGATGGATGAACCAAGCTCTAATGGTTCAAAATGCTTCGCTCAATCAGAGGCTTCATCTAGTGGCTCAGTGCCTCAACAAGAATCACAAGAGAATGAGACCACTCTCTTTAATTTGGAGCAACTAGACTTCAATGAAGTCAATGATGAGGTTTCTTTTGTTGCCTATAAAAGAGAAAAAAGAAGAGCTCAAGACATGGAGAGAGTAGATTCTAATGCCAAAGCCACTACATCTGTAGAGCCACTGCAGCAAGCTACTCCCATCACACCTAAGGAGGCTCCTGTCATTACAAGCAAGGAAGACCAATAGTCTAAAGAGGTGGAGCCCATCATAGTGAAAGAATAATAGAGAGTACACACTGTGACACCCTTTAATATTGTAGACAACATGAAGAAGGTGAATGTCACCATGTCTATGTGGGACTCTCTAGCTCTTCTAGGATAGCCTAAAATTTTAAAGAAGGCCATGACAAAAGTAGGACCTCCTCAACCTGCAAAAGAAGCTGCAAAGTCAATGTTGGTTAACATTGATCAAGAGGAGGCTCCAAGTAGCAACTCAAAAGGCAATGCCACATAAGGTAGGAACTCAAAGCCACATCCTTTTTATGTATCTTTAATCATTGGAAAATCTTTAGTACATAATTGTATGGTAGATAGTGGAGCTACTAGCACTGTAATGCCTAAGAAAGTAGCTGATCAATTAGGACTAAAATATGAGCCCTTCCAAAAGAAGGTTACCCAACTTAATGGATCCTTAGTCAATACTATAGGTGTGGCCAAGGATACCAGTCTGATCCTTCATGCTAGTCCTAATTTTTCCATCCTCCTTGATATATATATCATAGATCTCCTTGCATTATTTGTTATATGTCTTTCAAGAGAGTTTACAGCTAAGATAGGAGGCTACCTATCTTCTGATTGGTCTCACATGTTATTTCATACAAGGTATGGGACCAAGGTTAGCATCAAGTTAGAACCATTAGTCGCACACTATATAGAAGCTTATGTGTCCAATGCCATCAATGTAAACAGCCCCATATTTGATGACAATGACTTCCAAACTATTAGTGAAGAAAACAAAAAGATAGAGAATATCCCTAATATTATTCTAGATGAAAGAGCTTTAGAGGCCAAAGAAAATCTTGTTTGGGACTTTGGTTTGGGGAGTTATTTGATACAAGAAAATGATGTCATAGAACCAAGCCTTCTCAAGGAAGACATTGATTTAGAGGATCAGAACAATCAGGTTTGGGAACTATTTTTTGATGGGGCTAGAAGTAGACATGGTTCTAGTGGTGGTGCTATGATGGTGTCCCAACAAGGAGAAAGGTATTATACTGCCTTTAGATTCATTTTCTCCTGCACTAGCAACACTGCAGAGTATGAAAGTCTAGTCAATGGACTGGAATGGGCTAGAAAAAGAGGCCTCAAAGCCTTAAAAGTTTACGGTGACAATGAGGTAGTTGTCGGCCAAGTGAGAGGGATAAGTGAAACCAAGAATGGCACCATGAAAGCATACAAACATAGAGTTTGGGATGCAATTGAAGATTTTTGTGCTTTCAATATTATTGCTATCCCTAGGAAGTTAAACCAAAATGCAGATAGGTTAGTTGCTGTTAGATCTCAGTATGACATTCTGAATAGCATCTCAAAAGAAAGGGATCGACAACATATCAAAGTGATTGTCAGACCATCTATTCCTGATAATGATGTTAATTGGCAGGTGTTTGACAATGATGAACAAATTCTACAATTCTTGTTTGAAGAAGATGTTTTTTCAAAACACAATCAAGATAGGCTATCACAAAACTATGGTGATCAGGTGATACAACTAAACTCCAATAGGATGCCTAGAGGTCTTGTTACCTTAGAGACTATCTTCAACAAGGATGATGAAGTTAAGAAGAACAAAGCTAGCCTAGTAGTCCAACAAGAACATTGTGTTGAACTAGAGTTGGAACTAGGTAAGAGCTTACAATTTGGAAAAGTAAACACTGAATTGGAAAAGCAAGCTTACACTTAGTTATTCAAAGAATTCAGTGATGTATTTGCATGGAAATATGAGGACCTTAAGGGTTTTGATCCTGCCCTTTCTTAGCAAACTATTAAGTTAGAACCAAATGCCAAACCAGTGAGGCAAAAACAAAGGCCTATTAATCCCAAGCTTGAGCCACTTATGCATAAAGAAGTACTCAAACTAATAGAAAGTGGTATCATCTACCCCATCAAGCATACTAGTTGGGTTTCTAACCTTTTTCTTGCTAGGAAGAAGAATGGGGAGCTGAGGTTATGTGTTGACTTCAGGGATCTTCACAAGGCCTCTTTAAAAGACCGCCATCCACTACCTTCTATGGAACAAATCTTACAATATGTCTCTAGATCTGAGAGATTTTCATTATTGGATGGCTATTTAGGATACAATCAGATCCTGGTAAATGAAGAGGATCAATATAAGACTCCATTTACAACCAAGTGGGGAACCATGGCTTATCAAAAGATGCCCTTTTGTTTATTAAATGCAGGTGCTACATTTCAAAAGGCAATGCATATGGCCTTTAAAAGCCTCATGTACAAGTTTATACTGGTTTACTTAGATGACATAACTGTCTATTCTAAACATGTATTAGATCACATCAAACATCTGAGGAATATTTTTGAAAGGTATAGAGAATTTGGGATATCTCTTAATTCCAAGAAATGTGTGTTTGGAGTTCATGAAGAAAAACTATTAGGATATGTAGTATCCAAAGGAGGAATTACAGTGGATCCTAAGAGAATTGCAGCTATCCTAGAGCTACCCCTACAACATAACAAGAAAAGTCTCCAATCTTTCATACAAAAGATTAATTTTGTTAGGAGGTTCTTGCCTAACATTGTAGATTTACTAAAGCCTTTGACAGCCATGCTAAAGAAGATTTCAACTTTTAATTGGACCAAAGAAGGGAGAGCCAATTTCTAGGCTATCAAAGAGGCCCTAACAGAAGCCCCTACTCTCCTAAACACAAATTTCAGTAAGGATTTTATGCTTTATGCTTACAGAGGTCATGATGCTATATCTGCAATGTTGACTCAAGAAAATTTAGAAGGATTGGAGCAGCCTATTGCTTTCTTTAGCAAAGGTTTAGAGGAATATGAATAGAGATACTCTTTTGTAGAGAAACATGTACTTGCTATGGTAAAGAGCCTTAAAAAGTTTAGATACCTATTGACCCATAGCAAGGTACATTTAAAAGTTACTCATCCAAGTGTCAAAGAGTTTTTGCTTTCCAAGTACCTAAATGAGAAAAGAGCTGGTTGGGTCACCAAGGTGATAGAATATGACATAGATATTCAAACTACCAAGCTAGTTAGAGGAAGAGGTCTTTGTGAACATTTGGCATCAGATGAGAGTTCAAAGAAATTAGAGCAAATAGATGCATCTCTTGTGGTGCATTCTATAGAAGAACAAGCCAAGGCAACAAGCTGGTTGCCTAATATGATCAATTATTTGAAGATAGGACAATGTAATGCAGGTTTGGATTCAACAAAAAGGAGGTATTATAGGTTACAATCCCTTCCTTTTGTGCTGATAAATGAAGTTCTTTTCAGAAATGATCAGAATGGTGTCCTTTTAAGATGAATAGATTCAAAAAAGATAGCTGATGTCCTATTTGAATTTCATGATGGACCTTCTAGAGGTCACTTTTCTCCTAGGACTACTGCTTTTAAAATCATGAGGGCTGGATACTATTGGCCATATATCTTCAAGGATAGCCATGATTATGTGAGAAAATGCATCAAGTGTGCCATGTTTGTAGGAAAAGAAAAGCTTGCTGCCTTGCCCCTACAACTAGTCAAAATAGAGCAACCCTTCATGAAGTGGGGCATAGACTTCATTGGTATGATCAATCCTCCATCTAGTGTAGGCCATAAATGGATAATTACTACAATAGATTATTTGACTAGATGGAAAGAAGCAATTGCATTAAAAGAAGCCAATGAGAGTTCTATCCTAAATTTTTATGATGATATAATTCATAGGTTTGGCACTCCTAATTCCATAATCTCAGATAATGCCCTGACATTCACGGGCCTCAAAGTCTTATAGTGGGTAGTCAAAAATGGCATCTATCTAAACACCAGTTCCAATTACTACCCCCAAGGCAATGGTTTGGCTGAATCAACAAACAAGAACCTGATTAGGATAATCAAGAAAACCCTGTAGGATAACCAGAGGGATTGTCATACTAAGCTCAGGTCTCCCTTGTGGTTAGATAGAATTACCCCAAAGAAAATCATTGGGAACTCTCCTTATGTGTTAGTGTATGGCAGAGAGGCCAAGTTGTCCATCTCAACTCAATTGCCAGCTCTGGACTTGGCCACTCAGTATGCCCTATTTGATGAAGGAGATCCCTTGTAGGTCAGGTATGCTCAGTTGATGGAATTAGAAGAAATCAAAGACAAATCAATGCAAGATATGGAATTCCACTAGATCCAAACAAAGAAAAGATTTGATAAAAGAGCCAGGATCAGAAATGTCAAAGTTGGGGATGTAGTCCTCAAATGGGATGAGTTTAGGTCAAGACCTGGCAGGCACACAAAATTTGATTCATTTTGGGGTGGGCTATTTGTTATAATAGAATGAAGGGGGCCCTAATTCCTTTCAACTAAAAACTCTGGAGGGAGTTCCCCTACCAATCTCAGTCAATGGTTTCCACTTGAAGCCCTATTTTGAGGTTAACCCCTCTCTGTAATTTTTGTAAATAAGTTTCCCTACTTTCTTTCCCTATTTTCTAGGTTAGTTTGCTACTTTCCAGAAGTGCTTGTGCTTAAGTTTTTTCCCTTTGCTCAGTTTTGTCTCTGTCAAAGTTTTGTGTTCCTCAGAATGACCCCATGCCCAATGGATTGTCAAGGTCACTGCTTTTCCATGTCTAGTAGGCTGACATCCAGTAGAAATTGCCACAATGTTACCCAAATTTTCCTATACATACAAATTTGGCAAAAAACCATCCCCATGCCTCTGTTTTTATCTTTTCAAACACCCCAAAATTTTTTATGAGTCTACCTCTTTTCCCTTGGTCTCTGCAATATCTTTTAGGTCTTTGGCTAGAAGAAAAACCCTTAGAAAAATTCATAAACTAGTCGTTACTCTCAAAAACCCTAGGGCTCTGTTCTAATTTTAGTTACTTTATCCCGGTCACTTAAGTCATCCCAATTTGCATGTCCATTTTAAAAATCTTTCAGTTGCCAAGTCTCTAATTCAGGGTGGTTAACCTCTCAATACTCAGTGATCCCATGAGTGGTTACTGTTTTAGGTGGCCGCCTCAGATCGGCGGCCAGGTCAAGATTCTAGATCTGACGGTTGTCGTGTGATCTCATGGCCTCAGAAGATTCCATGAGATATTGTGATAATCGTCGATCTTCATGCATACAGAGTTCATCTTGTTAGTGGGACCAGTGCCACCTCATCTTATTTGGCAGTTCCTGATTCATTGGCGGTGTCTGATTCAATAGCTTGTCAATGGGGCCATCTTCCTTGTTGGGTTAAGTTTCAACTTAATCATGTGGTCATCGTTATACTGGGGGCTCAAGATGTGAACTAGTTAATCTAGCAATATAGCAATAGCCATTGATCCTCCTTCACCGTTAGAGCTTTTGATAGTGGGTCTTATGTCTTTTTGGACAGTTGCAACATGGATCCATTTTGGTAGCTTGTGATTGGTTGAGGTTGAATATAGGTGGAAGGATGTCAATGGGGCTAAGTATCTATAGATGTGTAAGAAAGGCTAGGATCTATGGTGGTCAATATGATCTCATAGAATCTTCCGACCCTATGAGATCATGCACCCGCCCTTAGATCAGAGTCTTGGAAGGTAGTGGGTCCATTGTCAGAGGATTACTGAGGTGTATGCTGATGAAGCAGGTCAAAACAAATGAAAGTATGCAATGTTTATGTTGTCATGGGGCCCATGGGGTCAGGGGTTTCTAAAGAGGTTAACACATGATTAGATCTCGCAGCTGCCCTTATACTAGAGATCCAAAAAGCTTGATCGTTATGATTGTGGTATAGTGACAGTCATCCGATGGTGTTCTTAGGGACATGGGTCCAAGGTTTGTCAGGGATGCTGACTTGCTCGTCGATGATTGGCTACTTACTTCCACGGTGGTGGTTGACTTGTCATAGGAGTTTTAAAAGTGTTTTTCTAGGTGTATCTAAGCCGCCTGATCTGCCGAGAGATAAAGCGATAGACAGTTGCATTTTAAAATCGATCTGCTAGCTGTTCTTTTTCAAATTTAAATATTTCTTCTACTAGGGTTTGCATTTTGCAGCCATGCATGACAAATGGGTAGCTGGAATTGAATTCCTCAGGACAATGAAGGTTGAGGGGATGATAATGGACAATCTGATCGTCGGCACCATGGATTTTACAGAGTACCACATCATGCTGAAAGCTTTAATGAGCTTGGCACCACCTTTTGTAGGGGTAATCATTTTAAACCCAAATATCTTCAGGATTAGATTTGTGAGCCTTCATGGCTTAGTGGAGTTGTGGGTGGGTTGGTAGGCTAAGGTTGTTGTGTCTGCAGGTGTTTTTAGTTCAGGAGGATCAACACACAAAGAAAGATATGATTTGATCACCGGTTCTCAAAGATTTTCATTAATAGGTGATTAGTACCCTTAGGGTTTGTTATCATTATTTAAACTTGTAACCCTAGTTAGGTCTTTTAACTCCTACCTATGGGTAATTGAGTATGCATATATTGTATTTTTGAAGCTTTCGAGCTAAGAGTTGGATAATTGTAAAAATAATTTCATTTTTCTTAAGGGTCATTTATGGTATCATCTCTACCCTCTAGCTTATACAGTTCTATTTCTCCCATTGATAAGTTCAAACATTGCAGAGGTATTTTGTGACAATTCTTCATGTCCCTATGCTTCCTTGTCTGAGTTTATCTCTTATTGAATTGAAGTATATGATGTTTTCAGTGGTATCTTAGGGTTCCTGATCCCTCTTACTTTCTACAATTTCATTTGTTATTGTGTTTGATCTGATTTAGATGCTTTTGTGGGTATACTTAAGCCCCTAACAGTCTTGTCTTATTCCTACACCGAGTTGCAGAAGTGGATGTTTGCTTGTAGGTCATAAATTGTGTCTTATGTTCAGACCCTTCTATGAAATACTTATGCAAGCCTATTTAGTAAGTTGTGACCTACTAGACCTGAGCCTTTCATTGATTTCATTCCTCTATACTAAGATCCAAACCCTAATTTTGGTGCATCACCTAGTAGGTAGTTTTCTTTCAGTCATTTCCCTTTCCAAGCATTCCTTCTATCCCTTTCCCTCAAAAGATTTACTTTCATGTCTAAAAGAAAATTAAGGTGATTATCCAAGAGGAACTAGCATAGAACCTGGAGGTCTCATCTCAGTTAGCATAGGTCCCACAACCTAGAGATGATTCCCATATTATATTAGGTTATCAACACTACGAGAGCTTGAGACAAACACACAAACTTAGTGTATAACAAGGACATGCACATCATTACCAAACTTAACACTTCTAACTTTGTAATGATCTAGGGTATCAAATTTACTTTTGTCACCGGTCATGTGGTGTGAGCAACTAGTATCAATAATCCATTTATCACATTTTTTGACATAAGAAACAAGTGCAATTTTATCATCTTCATCAAAATCATCTTTCATAGCAATATAGACTACTTCAATTTCAAAATTATCATTATCAGTGTTAGGTTCTTCTTCAGCTATGTAACAAGATTTCTTACCTTTATCCTTGTAGTCCTTGTACCTTTGGTAACCTTTGTTTTCCCTCTTGTCTTTGTACTTGCTTTCCCTTTCTTCATCCTTGTCATCCCAGTAAGGACATCTTGCAACTATATGGCCAACTTTATTACATGAGAAGCATATGATAGGAAGTTTACCTTTATACTTTCCTTTTTCTCTTTTCAATCTTCTGGCCATAAGAGCTTCAAGATCCTCTAGTTTTAAATCAGAAGTGTCACTTTCAGTTTCACTCTCACTGATGTATCTTTATTTTTCCTTTTTAGACTTATGAAAAACCATTTGTGAATTGAATGCAGATTCAACATTAGCAAGAGTAAAGTTATCATAATAGAAAGATCAAAAGCAATAAGCTACCAACAAGACTTTCCAGTGTTAGAGCATTACCAGGGTTACATCTAGATTCTTGAATTTCTAAAATTTTGATGGCGTAAATAGGATGCAAAGATCTTAGTACCTTTGCAATAATAGTCTCATCATCAATAGTTCCATTAGCTCCTCTAACAGAATTTACAACCTCCTTTATCCTACCACAATATTGAGCAATATTCTCACCTTCTTGCATTTTCATTTCATGAAACTTACCTTTGAGGCTTTCATCTTTTTCCCTTAGTACATTTGTGTCACCACCATAGATGTTTGGAAGAGTGTCCCACATTTTCTTTTTCATTTGTGCAATCTTTAATGTCTTCAAATTTAGGATAGCTTAAGCCAGATGCAATCTCCAACATTGCTTGATTGTGTTCTTGTTTAGCTCTCATCTCCTTCGTAGTCAAAGGTCTAGCTGGAGTAACATAGTCATGTTCAACATAATATTTTGTTGAGTCACCAATACTAGCTAGATGCAGTTTCATCAGACTCTGCCATGTGGGGAAGTTCTTCTTATTCAACTTCAGTACCTCCTTCTTAAATACATGTTGATCATTTACTTCAAGTACCTTTAAAATTATTCTTTGTAAGCACCAAATTCTCTAATACCAATTGTTAATATGATTTAGAACAACAAAGAGTGGGGGTGAATCAGTTCTGCTCAGGTCCTTTTGTATCAATTAAACTTTTAAACACTTCAAAAATTGAGACCTAATAACCACCAACTACTTGGTCATTACTGAATGTATACCAAAAACATAAAACAATGCAGTCCACTATCCAACAATATTTAACTTGCAAAACATAGAAATGTTCAAACCAAAACATTCACACAAGTATTAACACCAGGATTTATCATGGAAACCCAATTTGGGAAAAACCACTTTCTAACATGCTACTGATATATTTCACTCTTCTGAAGTGAGCTCTGTGAAAGGCCAACCCTGTCAAAGGTTTACAAACACACTGCTAGGTGTGACCTTGTTAAAGGATTTCAACCACCCTGTTAGGAGTGTGCCTTGTTAGAGGACTTAAGTACATTCCATTGGAATGCAGCCTTTATTAAAGGATTTTAACTGATACAATGATTATAAAGTAACAGTAATGTTTGATCTAAAAACATACAACTTACTTTGCAAATAACATATCCAATTCTTACATATATATTGTCATTGACTGAGTTCCATTTCAATCTCCATCACTGATCTTCTCAGAAATCACTTGAAGAAATCACAACTCTAATCAACTACTTCTCCTTTAGCCTTTCTTCTTATTTAGTCAATAACAACAACAACTCCAACATCTATGTCTCAACCTCAAACTTAAGTTTCCTAAGTACCTCTTCGATAGGAAGATCCATCTTTTTCCACTTAATCTCCTTCGTAGATCTTAGGTTTAAGTCAGATTCATCAAATCCTTCTAACATTATGTTCTTCATCCATCCTTGTAGAAACAACTTTAATCTCTTTACTGGAATCACAATACAATGGTTTACTATGCATTAAATGCTCCATATGGCCAATAAATAAATTCGACATGATTTACATAATCCAAGAGTTCAAACATTTTGGCTAGGAATCTAAATTCTTCCTCAAATGTAAATTACTGATGCTCGGTCAATACTATGTTCAACTCCTCGGTCATCACTACGTAGCCTGGTCACCACTTGAAATTATTTCCCTTAGCTAATGTTGTCTCCTTCGGCAATACACTGATATTCAGTAAACACTGAATGTACTTGGCATATACTGGATAGGTCAACACTAACATTACTCGGCTTAAACTAGATTTCTTCACTTCTTCTCGCTTAAGCCTACTTGTTCGTTCTTGTTTCTTACTTAGGTAAACAATACATTATCTTATAAATGTTCCACATAATCAAGTACTCATTGAAGTCTTCCCAATTAAAGTTTGACATATATATATATGTGTGTGTGTGTGTGTGTATA